>CM073773.1:39061194-39425893 GCA_037158775.1 Hetaerina titia | reverse complement strand
TGAAGAAAGAACAAATTTGTCGTTTATGAACTTAACATGCGCCATTTCATCCGCTCTTCTCTTAAGGATTGGGAATTACCATAAATCTTCATGGTACCATGCAACCCACCGCTAGGGTGTGGGGAAGGGATGATCGCACACCGAAGTACTTTTGACGCGAAATAATTTTCCCCCCTTAGCGGTCGTATAATGTTATTCTTATCCGTTATCGTTCGCGGGAAAAATAAAATTTTAAATCTATCTTAACTTATTTCTCTCATTTACTGACTTTTAATAATCAAAACCACTTTACTTTTCCACATAAACTTTTTAATTTTTACAACCCAGGTTTCGTTATAGCATAACATCATCAGGTAAAAATAAACAAGTCAAACACCGTTAAAAAAGTTAAAAAGTTTATGTGGAAAAGTAAAGTGGTTTGATTATTAAAAGTCAGTATGAAGATTTTCCACCAAGTTACGCCAGAAACTGTTTTATTTCTCTCATTTAATTTGCATGATCCCTTCTTAATACATTTTCAACATCATTGCTAAAGACAAATGTATGCAAATATGAATGGAACGATGGGGTCCAAAATTTCCACGTACAGCTGTGCATAGTTTTCTCTCGACCGCCATAAACTATCATGTTTTTCATCACTTTATCTTCGCATAAGGTAGCTTATTCCACACTTCTAGGAAAAGGGGCGAAAGCTGCGTCAGGAATTTAGAATACACTGTTGCTTGCCGTAGAATTTTCATAAATTTGATTTCCCGAATTTTCTTTGAGTAACGGTGATGAATGTTTCCAGGACGGTTGCCAGTGGATTACTCCCCCCCCCCCCCCCATTAGTTGGTTAAAATGACCTTTGGGTGCTCTGGTGAACGAGTAATAGGCTAATTTTGCTCTCCTCCGGCGTTTCTTGCGTTGCGCGACCAGGAAAAATAATTCTCGCCGGGAGCTTTGTGTTGTTATCAGGTCAACACGTGATTTCTTCCCTTTATGCTTGGTTATCGTGTACTTTTTGTGGCACATGGGCTCGCTTGTTGACAGCCTAATAACCCAGGGTTTTCTTCTTTTCGAGAACGCGAACGAAGCATTTAAATTAAGAAGGGTCGTGGGGGATTAGATCGCTCGGACAATTTCGTCATTTAGAATGCTTTTCTTGGCTAGACGCTTCTGGTATTACCCAAGTTTCCAAGTAGTAGAAGTATAAGTCAAATCTTATGCTATGGAATGTATTTAGAAATCCATTTGTCACGGTCCATAGTTTGTTTTTTTATAAGTAGGCCTGAAAATCGTTTGATGCCGCTTTTTTTAGAACTCAAACAAACTTTCTTACTAATTTTTTAATAACTTTCTGCTGTTTGAAGGATCTTGTAAATATGTCATTCCTATCCAGATGTTATTATTTAAATTAGTAGATGTGCTCCGGCAACTGAAAGGGGTGGAAATTTGGCAGTAATTTTTCGGTCAATAAATGACTCTTTTTTTAAAAAAATTGCCGTATAGTTTAATCATGCGGTTTAAAATGAATCCCGTCCTTGTAAAAGTATTTTTTCCTCTATACAATTACTCTTATTCTAAATGTAAAGAACTCATGACTTTGAATGGGACATTCGGGATGGCAATTGTTTTAATGTTGACCACTGTGAAACACGATTTTACTCGAAATAAACAAATAGCTTGTTGTTAGTGGCATGTGCATGGCATAGCTTCTTGAAACTGATTAGCATCATGTCGTTTTGGCCCTGCTTGGTTGCCACGTCGCGTGCTGTAATTTAGGAGCACGCGTCCATTAGTGCAGATATGCGGCGGTCGCTCCAGGCTAGCTGACCACTCATTGTCATACATTTGTAGGTCGGTGTTAATGAAATTTCGCACATTTTTAGTGTTCGTCATCTGCCATCCCCTTTTGTAGTGTTTCTGACTTTGTCGAAAGGAGCCGAGAATATTTCCCCGAGCTCATTAGCATAATCATCACGATTCGGTGACATGATGTTTTTCCTTCTTCCACCAACGGTTGATTTTGTTAACCGGTTGTGAGACCTTGACCGGTTAGCATAAGGCACGAAAAATTACATTTCGAAATGCTAGAGCGCTAATATTATTTTTGAGTTTTCAGCCTTTTTAAGTCGTCACAAATAGGCATTAGTGCACAGTGCTCTTAAAAAGATACTACATTTTGCTTATTGCGTGCACGAAATGTAATGGTACACGAATTTGATCCGAATTCGATGTATCTGGTACTTAACTAAGGAGAAATTTAGTCATGGTACCCCTTGTATCCCCGTGGAGTCTGTGAAAGGATTTCTACGCAGAATATAAACTTGGGGAGGAAACAGTTTTGTATCATGGGCGTATGCAGTGTAGAAATCCGCTCAATGCCCACCCCCATAATTGAATTATATCTAGTGCACGTGTTGCCAGAAAAATTCCCAGACGGTGAGAGGTTTTGACAGTAGCCCCATAGTTCCATTAACCATCAAAGAGGATGTTTTCGGTGCGACTCATTCGAACCCCGTTGTAACCAATGTGTATTTACTGGTCATCTATCACAGTGCACGATGCATAGTAACTAAAAATAGCCTCTACTGCTGCTAACATGGTAGACTGGACCTGGTAACGTCACTCAGTGTTTTATTCGTATTTTTTGTCTGTATATGTTGGTGAGATTTTTAGCGCCCAGCGTAGTTTCTTTCAGATTTACGTTTAAGTATAGGCGGAGCGATTAAGCATCCGAGAAATCACGGAAAATGGATTTGGCCAGCACGTGGAGCTATCGGCTGGATGAAGGGATATTCTGTTAAAGCGTCTATCGCGGAGCAGAATTAAGGATTTAAGCGGTACCATGGTCATTTCTTTTATAGACACATGTATCATGATAATTCACAAGTAAAATTGTCGTGAACGTTAAAATCGCACGCCAAATGCTTACGTTATAGTCAGATTTCCTAGGCCATCGCGCAGAAAGTAAGGCATAGCACGCGCAAACGTTCTACTGTTTATTTCATCCACGTGTTTTTCCAGTTATCCTTGGTGGCTGATGAATCTTTAGAGTATTTTGGTTTGCCATTGGTTGTCTCATGACGGAATCAACAAGTTTCGTAGAATCAACACACCAAAGACGGTACACGAACCAACGACCGTTGAGTTAGAAGATTTGGGCACCTTGCCTACCAGGCCAAGTGGCTCTTCTTTCACATTTTATAACATGATGTGCTCTAAATAAAAACTGGATGCATTCAAAAACTCGTTTGAAAGGTCCGGCAAAACGATGTGCGTAACTGGAAAAAGGAATTCGTGTTTCCGTAGTGATAATTTAAGTTAGGTTCTCAATGTTTCTGCTGTCAGTTCTAGGATTACGTGACGCGTTGACTTCTGTCAGCGCGTATTCTTTCAAGCATACAGGTATCAAATTAAAAACTTTACCGAATAGCCATTTACTGTCAAAATTCATACATTATTGACGTAACTGATGCCGAACGCGCGTACTAATGCATTTAAATCGTGATTTTATGGCTCAAATCAATTAAATAAAATTGTATTCATACAAATGTCGTCACTGTGTGAATCAAGTTATTACAATCACTTTTATCCTCAGAAAAATCAGTCAGCGGATTCTTTTTATCAATAATTGTGACAAGATTAAAGTATGCAAATATCTTTAAAAGCCTAATTTTTAATATAGACAGATGGATATTGATGCAGGAAATCATTTTCAGTGCCGGTATTGTCGGACTCTCCGTTGTTGATGCCGTCCTGGTATTCATATATTATATGCAAGTAAACCAAAAAAAGGGATATCCAGTCAAACTTAAATTGAATCTTTGATTAACTCCACTACGTTTTCCCCCGTCTTAAGATGATTATTTCTGAAAATCCCCGGTCGGTACAGAAATATAAAAGACTAGTACTATCGGGGTCACGGCATTATGCTTTCATTAAAGCCGATTCTTCTAATTTACCGTTTCAAGAGAGTCCCTTCTTTTCGCCGGTAACAGTGTTATTGACGCCCTTGGCATTTTGATGGGTCGTGGATAGAAATTCCTTACGGTTCCGTTTTCTTTAGCATGCTAATTCTGAGATTGGTCTCGTCTCCGAAATGGCTAACGTTGAATGACCCTTTTAAGTGCATATGCATCATAAAGTCTATTGTTGCTATCGAAAATGGAGGGAAGAAATTGTTTGTTGATATATGCGAGTTCCGGCGATGTTAATACTGCGTATCAGTTCCCTCCCTCCCGTACCTCGGTGATTGGCAGTCGAAAGATCGTCACAGTGATCAACCTCGACGTTGGATTGGTAAAGATAGGTTGAGGTCTCTTCGTATCAATCTCAGCGTCATATGAAAATTTACACTGCAAATAAATGTGTGGTCTTAAAACTCCTTTTCGTCTCCCAAACTATGCATAATGCAGAAACGTGTTTGGCGTGATTCCAATTACGAATTCGCCCCCGCATTCTTTAAGGATTCTCAACGATATAAAATCCTTCCGTAGTTCATGGTTTCTTCCAAAATAGACGAGACATATTATTTGTCCGAACTATGGCTCCTCACAAAGTAGATAAATGATTGTTAAAAAAACTCGGTTAATCCGCTCGTTCGGACACATGGATTTCACGGTGCATGAATGCGTCAAGATTCCTCGCTCATGAAATGAGATTGGATTCGTCCCGAGTAGTATCCTTTTCATCGGGAACACAAGTCCTTTTTGTTGACCCTTTCCCCTGTACAAAAAAAATGACACCAACCCCCTCACGCGGCGCGGCTCCCAGGCTTCTCATCTCTTTAAGGCGTAAATGAATCCAAAAAAGCTTTCCCGTGTTTAGCGTCGGTATTCATTCCGACTCACGTTCGGGTCGTGGGCGAGAGAGATCTGGGGGAAGGGGGGGGGGGTCGTCTGCCCTTCGCTCGGGCGGGTTGTTTTAGGGAGAGGGAGTTTCGAGGCAGAGGCGCATGCTACGAACGGTGAGGGAAGGCCCTGTGTGGTATGAGAGAGAGCCATGTGCATCGATGTGGCGGCGGTGATGACTCCAAACAAGAGTCGGGAAACCGGGCTCCCCCACCATCCCCCTTTTCTATCACAGCTGGGCGTGTGGTTGCAGCCCTTACAGTTTCCAAGCCGCTACGCAGGCATCCCGTCCCCACATTCCCCACGTTCGCCCGCCTGCCCTCGCTTTTTATCTCCCTCACGGGCTAGCACCCTAGCCTCGGCTAGACCAGGCAGCCAGGCCTTGGAAAAGTCCGCCCCACCACGATCTCACCCCATTCCTACTCTCTCGGCACTTAAGCCCTCTCACCTCTGATGCCAGCACCTATGTGTACGCCATCGCCACCTTTCGGAGGCATCCCTCCCTCTCTCTCCGCAATAGGATCCGCCCCCATCGTCCGGGATCTCGTTATCATCCGAGAGACCTCCTCCATCAACCCGCTCCCGCCCTTATTTCCTCACGTGAACGCCTCAGGACCGGTGGTATAAAAAGAGCCTCCTCAATCCCGGCGTCGCCTTTCCTCTCGCCCGCCCCAAGTCCCTTCGGTCTCCGATGGGGAGGGATTTTAGATGCAAGGGGGGACTCCTCCTCTTCTCGCAGCGCTTCTTTCCCCCTCGCCGCCCCCGGAACTCCTTCCGGGCTCGCCGTGCCGCTTTTGCTTCGCTGGAGGGGGAGTTTCTCCGAGCATGGGTCTGTTTGTTTGTTCATAAGATGCACAACGTATCGCATGCTGTCGCTCCTCCCCGTCGTTTCTTCCTTATCCCCTCGCCGTCGTATGCGGCCTTGTCCGCGTTCGTCAAAATATTTTAGTTATGATGCGTCAGCGACCCGAATGATTCACCCAAGAAGATTTGGAGCGTGTAGCTTTTCGTTACTGCTACAAGAAAAGTTAGATGAAAAGATTTTTTAGGAAAAAAAGAGAGCATTCAGTAAATTGTGTTGATTATAATATGGTGAAAAGTTTTTTGTGTGAGACAAGTCTTATTTTTTTCATATCAATAGTGCTTAAAATAACGTTGCAATGATTAAGCGGCATTTGTTAAGGAGCGATTTTGGAAAATTCATAAAAGCTTTCGGCATGATTTACTATCTTCTGTACATGCGTTTATGTATTTTTCTTTGTAACTGCATTTCAGAAAAAAAAGGCTTGAATATGCTCGACCTTCTATGTTTCGTGAGATAATTTATGAGATAGATTTTTCCGCAAAAATAAAATAAAGATCACAAAACTGTTTGCCTTGCAATTCTTGAATCAGTTGTATGTAAATTTATTGCTTATTCTTCTCTTTTTAGGCTTTTAGTCGAAAAAAAAGCTGTTTTACTTTTTCAGCACCTAGAAATTTGATGTCTATGTATTGTTAGTACAAACAAATATAAGTTGCTTTCAGACTATATAGATTGTATTTTGCATGGGAGTGTGAGGGCCTTAGCTATTTGTACTGAAAAATAAGACAAAGTCTGCAAATTTCTGTTGATGGTTCATGCTTCATGGGAACTACATGATTATATTCAATATACCTAGAACGTGTATGGAGTGGAAATGCCTAGTTGCAACTTTCCATGGCTATTTTCCTATTCATTGCCATATACATGCATGAATGGTACTTTCTAAGAACCCACTGCTTTCAGTGAAGGAGTGAAAAAACTTTTCAATGCAGCTAATATTAAAGGAGTGACATGACATGTAGAGTGGTATTCCAATGTTTAGAGGAGTTGGGAGCCTCACAGTTTCTTTTATTGTGGTGTTGGTTGAAACAGGTTAGCTAAAAAAAAGGAAATAATTGTTGTTGTTTAAATTTTTAAAATTGAAATTAAATATTTTTCTGCTTGTATTTATTGAAACTTCAATTTACTTTCAGAGCACTGTAATTGGTTTGGCATTGATGAAAACCTTGGGCCTGTTGCTATAAGTATAAGAAGGGAGAAACAAGAACCTGACAATTCCAATTCTTCAAATACATCTGACAATTCACACCAGTACCTGTATAGACTTCTCGTCCGGACAAGTGAGGTAATGCACCCAAAATATTTGTTTCTTATGTACTAATCATTGTTTCTGAAGATAAATTTTTAATATTTTATTAACTTTTAATTAATTAATTAAAAAAATTAATATTAATATTAATTATTTTTAAAAATTATCACTCATATTTCTCAATAAATTCAATAGGTCATTGGTAATTGAAATGTTATCCTTAAAAATATTAGCAGGTTACATATTGTCGAAGAAATACTAACATGTATTTCTAACTAACTATGTAGAAATGCTCTCCTTATACCACATTGAAAGAATAATTATGGTACGCCATTGGTATAAGCATGGTACTATGTGCAGCATTAATTGCAAGGTAGGACATAGACATTTTATTGAATCTGGATTATGACCTCTGAAGCTTTTTGAACATTACTTGATGTATCTGATAAACAATGAACAAAGAATATTTGATAACCTCCAGTGTTAGAATTATCCTAATCATAACTTCTACTCTTAACTCCCTAGCAATAACAATGGATAAATTGTTATGATATTCTTTATTTATTTAACTGTTAAATCTTGTTTTTGTTAGAAAGCAGAGTTTGTCATTGAATCTTTTCTTTGCTTAAAATGCCTTAATTACATTGGTGTCCCATAGTAGTGCGAATACCAAGTAATGTTTGTTTAAAACTAATTCTTGATTTTTTTTCAAAATTTCATTGACTTGTGTTCAAATGAGTGAACATACTTCATTGGAGTAATTTCTGGAATTTGTCAAATGTTTTTCTTTTCCATTTTTTATAGCTGTTAACCCTAAGAGGGTCAGTCCTTGAGGATGCAATACTATCCTTAAAGTCATCAAGCAGTAAAGGCATTAATACCAAGGAAGTCCTAGAGTATGTGACTCCAGAAATTCAGCTTTCATGGTGAGTTGACATTAGAAAATCTATTTTATGGATAAATAACATAATAATTATTTATTAATAAGTGGACTCATATTGGAGGTTTTTGGTACATACTAATTCTAAATTTCCAAATCAAACATTCTGATTTAAATTCCTGTTTTGCCTGGAATGTATAGTCACACAAGCACATCAATAAAGCATGCTCATTGAAAGTGTGATTTGGATTCAATGTTTTCCAAAGATGCACCCTTCTCAAACGTGCACATGTTAAATTTTATAGAATTAACAATTTATTTGGTAACATATTGTTCTTTTTCACATGCGTGGACCTATTTCTCAAAAATACCATTAAATAATGCAAAAGCTATTTAAACATTGCATATATGTAAGAATTAGGATTCATTTAAAGTAGCCACCGTTTGTAGTTATCCTTTGTTGAAGATTTCCTGAAATTATAACAAATAAGAGTTACTTAGAAGAATTTGGTGTGTAATTCATGATTTGTTATCTCATGTACTAGGACTAATTTGCAAATGTTACTATGAAATTCACCATAGATTAAGAAGTTTTGGATAATGTAATTATTTTATCTTAGCAAGTATGAATCTCCAGTTTGATACCTAGTCCCTTAAAGTATATTAAATCATGATCTCATCTACAATTTTTTCTGACTAGGTAAAAGTTTTCAGAAAATTAAGAACCTCTGTCCAAAAAAATGCATAGCATTTAGTCATGAAATGGCATCACTAATCCATTAAATCGTATGTTTCAATCTACATGTTTCATATATGGCACTGTAGACAACATTTTGTGGGCAAGAGTCTCATGAAAACTCAATGCAGTTCTTCACTTTGGTTTATAATTAATGAATCATTGTAAATAGATATAACTGGATGCTGTCTTAGAACGCCTATTCTTTTTTTTCAATAAATTGACCATCTGCTTGTTCCTAACTCATAATTTTGTGTTCTTTTTGTAAAAATTTTGAATGTTACCATTTTTTTTACCACAGTTTGCGGCTGGGTGTACAGTCTCCCCAAACTGAGGAACAACTTCTAAAGCTAGATCAGCAAGGATTAACAAATCATTATAAAGTAGGAATCATGTATTGTAGAGCAGGGCAGTCAACAGAGGAAGAAATGTACAATAATGAGGAGGCAGGGCCGGCATTCAATGAGTTTCTGGAGACCATTGGTCAAAGAGTACGACTGAAAGGATTTGATAAATATAAAGCTGGCCTCGACAATAAGAGTAAGTTCTATTTTAGTTTCTGGATTATCATAGACTTAGCAAGAAATAATTTGAAGGAGCTAAAATAACTTTTTTTTTAATTGGAAACAATAAATTTTCCATCATAACGAAAAATTAGTATAGCCATTAATGACAAACCATGATGAATTTTTATCCAAGTTTTTCCTTATTTCATGATTTATTTTTATTTGCTTTTTCATTAAGTTTTGTTTTGTTTGCAGCGGATTCCACTGGTTTATATTCTGTATATGCTCAGTATCAAGACTGTGAGTTAATGTTTCATGTATCCACACTCTTACCTTTCACACCAAATAATAGGCAGCAGGTAATTATTTTTTTATAGAAGCACATTGAACTATAGAGCAGAATTAGCAGTAAAATTGACATGCCCTCATATTTCATTGTGAAATTTTCTTTTTTTTTTCTAGTTATTGCGAAAGCGCCATATCGGTAATGATATTGTCACTATTGTCTTCCAAGAGCCTGGAGCTCTTCCCTTTACGCCAAAGAATATTCGCTCACAGTTTCAGCATGTGTTCATCGTTGTCCGTGCATTGAATCCATGCACTGAAAATGTTCAATACAGGTACTTATATATTTTTTAACAGTTTGTATAAATACACTTCTAATTGATATGCATTGTGTTCACTAATAATTATATGTAATATTTCTGTATATATGTAAAAATTTTCATATTTTCTAGTGTTGCAGTCAGTAGGTCAAAAGAAGTTCCAGTTTTTGGCCCACCTATTGTGGAGGGTGCAGTTTATCCAAAGTCCAAATCATTTGCTGATTTCTTATTGGCCAAAGGTAATTTAAGTGAAATATTAATTAAAGATTTTAAAATCAAATGGTATTGTGTACATATGTTCTGGCTTAATAGAATTCCCTTGTTAGAATGAAATTTTTCATCATTATATATATTGTGTTGTGGGTGGCTGATCGAAACTCAGGGGTTTATGGCCTACCAGAGATATTTTGAGTGCAGAAAAATATTAATTTCATAAATTGAAAGAAGGGGCGGGATAGACTAGTGGTACCATGTCTACCTGTGGAGCCTGAAGGTTGCTGGTTCCATTCCCGAGATTGGTGAAAATTTTTCAGCTTAGAAAAATTTGTTAATGGTTTTTTGAACAAGGGAACCACACACTTAAACAGAAAAAACACAATTATGGTATTTTGGAGCGAGTGAAATAGACTCCTACTAAAAGCTACCCTGAACCTATGGTGAAACGCATCATATTCAGTTCACGGCATCGGCCGCAATACTGCAATGTGGAAGGCGACGGGAAACCACCCCATTTTTCTCCCTATGATATGCAGCCTTGCCTTTCATTAAAATATTGTAAAATGGAAAGATATGGGTGGCAGTAAACCAATTCCAGGATTGAAATGCTGATGGTGATGAATTTAAAAAAATCTTTATTTTTATCCCAGTCTCAGATAGATTATCCAGACAGTTCACGTTCTAATTCAGTAGTTTTAAATGTTAAACTGATAATATTCTAAATAACCCTGGTTTGGAAAATCCATAAAATTGAGGATTAATACAGATTTGGGGATTTATCAGTTATATACTATCCTATATCACTCCTGAATAAAAGATAATTTTCAGTGACCATTTTTTTTAACCATTCTTACTTTATTTTAATTGCCTCCAAAAAAAGTAGGCATTAGAAAGTTTCTCTTTTCTGATTAAGAAAAGGGAGAAAAACCTATTTGTATTAGTAATACTAAAAAAATTAAAATCATAACCAAATGTTTTTTAAAGTTATTATCTGACCCGTACTGGAAGGACAAGGGCAGAAAAGAAAAAAAATTCTCCTCAATGTTCATTATATGGGAGTGGGAGATATTTTTAAACTTATCATTTTGCTGTGATATCAATCAATACTTTTTGCACATAAAGAGTTTGCCATGTCCAGTAAGATTCTCATTGAGACTTTCATTCTCTTCATTTCCTCAATCCACTTTGATTATATACATTGCTGGGAGCATTGATGAGGTATTAGCACTGCACTTCAGTTTTCAAATGTGACTCTACAATATATTGTTTAGATTATTGCAAATGATTATAATCAGATTATGTTTTCAATTCTCTGTATCATAGTAAACTTCTCTCTTTGGTCAATGGCACATGTTATGTAATGAATAATTGATTTATTTCAGTCATTAATGCCGAAAATGCCGCCCACCGCTCTGAAAAATTTGCCACCATGGCTACGCGTACAAGACAAGAGTACCTGAAAGATCTTACAGCTAATTATTCCACGACTACAACAGTGGATACAGGCCAAAAATTTTGTAAGCTCTTATTTAATTCTTCATTTTTCCAGCATGATATAAAAAAATGTGAGATGTATTGCTTGGGTTATCAGAGTGCATACTTGTTGATTTATACTTTTTCATTCCTCAGCCATGCTATCCTTCAGCAGCAAGAAGAAAGAGCGCCATAAACCCCCTCGATTCTTGCCAGATGCTGCTCAGAGAGGTGCTATCTCATGGCAAGTTTTATTAGATGATAGTGGACAGTCACTTCTCGTGGAATGCTTTTTAGGTATATCAACAGAGACATTTGTGTTAATAGAAGAGAATTCTCAGGAAATAGTATTTGTTACTCCATGTAAAGCCATCCTTGGATGGACAGCACAAGCTAACAGGTGAGTGATCTTTCACAAAAATGATAAATTTGTGCACCTTGAATGGGAAACATCATCTCCTTGTATCCCATTATCAATTTAAAAAAAAAATATATTTCCATTTCCATGTTTCAGTTTAAGGATTTACTACCACCAAGGTGAATGTGTGACAGTGCAAGTGTGCGATGGGGATGCCGATCGAGATGAATTGATGGAAATAGTGGCTAGGTTACGTGTGGTTGCCGGCCAACGAGATGGAGCCATTGACACTAACGGCAATCCTGGGAATGGCTCCAAGACGCTCCACCCCCTGCCTGCTACCCAGGAACTCTCTCTTCGTCGGAATCCACTGGGGCAGTTGGGATTTCATGTCCAGCCTGATGGAGTGGTCACACAAGTTGAGCCCTCGGGGCATGCTTGGTCTGCTGGTCTTCGGCAGGGAGCCCGATTGGTTGAGGTATTTGTTTTGCATTTTCATATCCCAGAATAAGATCCAGGTGCTTTCTTTATTTGCATTTCTGAACCTGAGGAATTAGTTATGTTTTTTTTTAATGATCATGGGAAAACATTGCCTTTGCCATATGACTGAATCTCATTACAAAAAAAGTCGCTGTGTTTGAATCGGGGTAATGGCTGACTTATTGTCCCTAATAGTCCTGCCCCTGTGCAGCTGTGACATGCTGAAAGAGAATGATTGCTAAGAGCCTCCAAGAATAGTATTAGCTCCAACTGCTATTTAATTGAACCTCCTAATTTGAATGGAAATAGGTTTAATGGATCTTAAATGAAGTCACATGATATTCTTTGGGTATTGCTTTTTATATTAATTGATATTTTTGTGGTGATAGAACGTCATCAGAGTATGAAAGCTATCACTTTAGAACCATTTTTTAAATTTAAGATAAATTTACAATCAGGGAATACGACAGCAAAAGTTGAAATCATCTATTGAGTTTATTATTGTATAAAGGTGAGAAATGAATTTATCAAATAGGAAATAAGAATATGATTAGAGTATGTGTCATTTTATATTATTTACTAATAATTATAATTTTAATCCCCAGATTTGCAAGGTTGCAGTTTCTACTCTTTCACATGACCAGATGGTAGATTTACTGAAAACATCTGTACTAGTTACTGTAACTGTAATTCCTCCATTGCCCGATGGTACTCCTAGACGGTAAGTATGCATTTCATGAAATTAGAGTAGATATTTTTGATTTGCCTCTCCTATTTACTGATAGCTTTTCTCTATCTCACCATGTTAAACTAGCGTGCAATGTCTTTATACTGAAAGAGCAACTTTGGTAATCAAGCATTTAGCTTAAATGACCCAGTTTTAAAAAAACATTAAATAATGATTTTTATGCTAGGAATATTTCACTGATGCATCCTTTTTCTGATAACATAATGAAATTTTCAACATTGCTTTGATTGAATAAGATCTTTTTTTCACGTTTATTTTCTTTAACCTATTCAGATACTACACAGTCCTCATTACATTTCATCAAGCATAAAATTATCAGTATACTAGATTATCTATGCATATATTAAATGTATAAGTGTTCAACTTTTACACATTAATGTCAAAGGCAAAAAGATGACAATGCTGGCTTTTTTAGGCTTTGTAGGTATCCTAGTAGTGGATAAATCATAATGATTGAGAGCTGAGTAAAAAGCAGATTGCATTTTTCTTTGGCATGGAAGGAAGGAAATAATAGTGCATGTCAAAGAAAATTGAGACAAAAGAAATAATATCAAAGGAATACATTGTACCTTAACTTGATATTTGGCCAATAATTCTTTGAATTAACAGCGAAAATCAAGAACCTGAATCTTTCAAATTATTGTTTGTGAAACTATTACATTCAAAATGTTTTTCTTAGTGAAAAAGTACCATCACTTGATAATTCCTTATTTCATAGTAGGCTGTTAAGATTGATATGGTATGGAGTTGATAGTATTTGTAAGATAAAATAAAAATGAACGAGATTTCATCTGTAACGTTAGCAAGGACTCTTTTGCTTGCATGTTTTAAGGGAAGAGTTATATTCACAAATCATTTTGAAACATGCTCACCAAAGATGGCAAAAGTGAAAGCTGATGATTAAGTTTTTTGGTCAATGTTTTAATTATAGTGCTTGCTTAATATTTCTATTACTTTCTCCTTCCAGTGGTTGCTGGTTGCCTGATTGCAAGTATACTATTGGGAACTATGAAGGCGATTATGAAAACCTTGGTGGACCGGATGAAGTCACTGGGTCCACGGGGAAGAACAACTCCAAGCCTGCCACGCATCAACAAGCTGTCCCCGGAAATCATCGAAGAAGGTATGATTAAGCATACCGAGAATACAATACACATAATACCACAATGTTTGAAATACAGTTCAAGATTCGTGTAATGTTAAACAAACAATTGTTGAATAATACTAAGGAGTAGTTTTTCTAAGTTAATTATTGCATTTCGATGCACATCAGCAGATGACTCCAAAAAAGTAACTTGTGGCTTTTTTCTTAATTTTTTGAATTTATTTTAACTTACTCTGCTCTACTTTGGAAAAAAAGGAAAATAATTTGCATATCTTTTTCCAATTTTAATTAGGTATGAAAGAAGTTTATCCCCTCCAAGATCAAGTAACAGCTCAGGTTATGGAACTGGCAGTAGTAGCAGATCATTTGCTGCTATGGACTCAAGATTTCCTTCAAATCCAGAGGTGTGGAATTATTCATTTACATTAAGCTAGGCATTCCATCAAATTCATGTTGTTTATTGTTAGACTGTACAATTCTGATTTTTCAAAAAAAATTCAAAGAACATTCTTAGCCCAAAGTTTGCTACTGTGTGTTTGTCATAAAGGTTTAGGGCTGCAACTAAATAAGTATAGGACATTTTTTTTTACTGATGGTGCCTGTTGCTGTGAGATTATTGTACTCTTAATCAAGTAAGTTTGATCGATATGATGGCCCACCGTTTTCATTATCAGATCTCCTGAATTTTTTCTCCTGCGGAAAGCATGAGAATTCTCCCTCCTAATTCTCTTGCATAGATGAAAGGTATTGGACAAGTCCATTTAAGCATACTTTCACTGGGCAGTATTTCCTACAGTTTAGAGTCCAATAATAACATTGATATAGTGGTACTTACACTTAGCACAGCAACATGGTAACATGTAATATTAACTCAATTAACTGAACTAACTTTAGGAAAATTTCACTGTGTCTTTTAAGGGCATGTTTAGTAAATTTTTTTACGGTGATTGAGATAATTTTTGAAGAAATCAAAACCCTGGTGTATGTTATGTAATCAATCTAATCAATATCATACTGTTTGGAGCTTGGTTTTGCCATCCCAAAATAGTCAATAAAATAGCCATATTCTCCAAGAATTTTTTAATTAAAGAGGAACTTATGTAATATGTTGTCTGTGAATGATGAAACCTGTAAATCATTCATATGAAGGTTTCCGCCTTGTTTAACTGCTTGTCTCTGCATTTCTGGGTTCTCTGTCCACGTTGGTTGTCTTGTTGACGACAGTTTTGCAGACAGTTCTGGCCATCCTGTCTGAAGACGCAGGCAGGATAGCCAGCGAAACTGTTGTCACCACAAGACAACCTATGCATATGGAGAACATGGAAGTGCAGAGACAAGCAATCCTGTAAATCATTTTTACAGAATGTTTTTAAACATAGGTTTTCTAAAGCATATCCATGCACTTTTTTTTGGCTTTCTTGTGCTGAATGGTTACTTAGTTTTGAAAATGTTTCATATTTTGTTTTAAATTTGAACCACATGCAGTACAGTTTTCCATTAGCTCATGATGGATTGATATCAAATGAAGTAGTGAATACATAATAAATTCAGCAAGATGGCTCTATGTGGGCTTCTTAAATATTATCTGAAACATAATGAAGTGTGTTATTCTCTTGAACATAGGGCACCATGACAAGTTCATCCAGTGGTCACTCTAGTGATGACCGCTGGTATGAATTGCTGGAGCCAACTGAGGTTGGCCAAGATACCATAACCACCACAGGAGCATCTGGTATCATCTTGAACAGTGGACCAAGTTCCAGCATAAGGACAAATGGATCCCCTCCTCCCCCTCCACTTCCGGCACGATTAGGGTCAGGGGGAGGCAGTGCATTTCACCAAGTGGCACCAAAGAGGAGAGGTCCACCGGCTGAAGAACCAGCTGCCTCTGGCACGTCAAGTCAAAACAGTAGTGCTTCAAATATTAACTCAAAAATCCAAGGGACTTGCTCCAGTTCCCATTACCACAGTAATTATGCCATTACTCCAGTGAATTCTTCTCATGGACATTCTTCAATGGGCTCCTTATCCATCTACAATGATGGTGGAGTAATGGTTGGAGGTCTTCAGCCTTCAGCATCCCAGGAATTCAAACTTGGAGAGGTCAGGCCCATACCAAGGATGGATAGGCAACTAGAATATCACTCAAAATCATCTAAGGTAGTTATCATTGTTTATTTATGTAATTTAAAATTGGTGTGCAGTAAAAACCTAAGTAAGGTATATATATATTTAAAATCTCATCATAATGCATGGTTCTTTTAGAAAGTGCATCTGCAAGGTAAAAACAAGAGTTTCATTGGTGATGAGGAATGGTTATTCATGTGATTCATGCTCAGTTTAGTCAAATTTTTTTCATGTTATATGTCTCTGAATCTCTCAAATGGATGTGATTTCCCATGAGAAACAAAATTGGACAAAAAACTGAAGCATGCTATTGTTCCAAAGGTCAAGGTCTTCAACATAATTGCTTGCAAGTGAACCCTCATATTGTTATTGTCCCTATTTAAGTTTTTTCTGCCACTCTTGTTCCTTTTCCCTTTCTATTCTATGCCAGTGATAGTAATCAGATTAATGTTCAATTTCACTCTCCCTCCATACATTCTCTCATAATATCCACTTATTTCTTCCATTAGGTTCATAAACTAACAGTTTAATGGTATTGGGAGGGCATTATTTCAGTACAAAAGGTGGGAACACTTAGTATGGAGTATCGAAAGGAATCTTTTAATTAATGGAACCTGTTAACTGAACTTCCTTAAAGATTTGGGGACTGATGTAGGTCTTACTTGAGTCAGTAGAAACTGGATTTCATACATTTCCTCAGTTTTGTTTATTTTAGTGTTATCAATAATTTCACCTTTCATTGATTACTACATCAAAGAAGTCTAATTGTGGAAAAATATGCGCAATGTATGTACACTAAAACAATCGTGTTGTGTCATGCCCCAAATGTTGCTGTGAATTTATGGATGGATGTGTATGATGAAATGAAATTTTATCTTCGATAATGATTTTAGTTTGAGTTGTTCTCGGTATCTTATATGTGGTGAAGTGGAGAAATATGACTTACCTCAATAAAAATAATATCTCTATGTAATTTTTTTGAGATACAGTGGAACCTTGCTTGACGAGCACCTCGCACAGCGAGTAATTTGCATAATGAACAAAAATATTGGTCCCGAAAATGACTCACTTAATGAACAGATATATTTCCCAAGTGACGAGGAGAGGGGAATGCCTGGATTCATTGCATGCACTACTGCAGTTTATCTCCAGCACTTGTTCCGCTAGCATCTCAGGATCGCTAGGGATAACATATTTTTGAAACTTGTGTTCTGACATATCATCAGTGATTTTTTGGGCAAACTTATAAATAACTTGTGCATGGTTTTAAAATTGATCCTGAAGAAAAACCCATAAGAAGAAAGCCATAAGAGAATTAAAATTAATAAAAATACCAGCAGAAATGAAAAGTAAAATCATTGAAAATTAGGAACAAGGTGTGAGCGTGGCTGATTTAGCAGGCACATCAACAGTTGGTCAATCTCAACGATTGACCTTTTCCTCAAGAGCAGGGACAAGACTAAGGAGATAGATGCTTCAACTAGAGTGACAAGAATATCTATGCAATGGTAATGTATCCTCAATGATGTTGACAGGTAGTTTCTCATATGCATAAAGGAAAAGCAATTGCAATGCAACACAATTGACAAGAATATAAATTATGAGAAGGAAAAAGTGATTCTCGCTGACCACGATGTCAGGATCACCAATGGCCTAAAAAGTATTTAAGCCATGTGTGGTTCGAGAAGTTAATGAGAAGAATTGTCACCCACAGCATTGTGAGGCATGGTAAAGCAGCGTGCTCCAAGTCAATCGGTCTTCGGAATCGGAACTTCATCGGTCACTTCAAAAAGCTCATAGATTCTGACAGTTACCTGCCACAACATATATTTGTGACAAGATAGTTATCTTTGGGAAGAAGATGTCAAAGCAAACCTATTGTTGTGCATATAAGAGTAAAAGAGAATGCATTGCCCAACCACAAGGCAATGAAAGGCCATCTCACATTGCTATTTTGCACAACTGCATGTGGTGATTAGAAAATCAAATCCCTGCTTGTTTACAATTTGGACTCCATGAGCCTTCAAGAATGTTAAGTTCAAATTAGCAGGCTAATTGAGATGTCACTGTCAGAGGAAACTTTTGCATCATACCATGCTTATGAGGCATCACCCTAATAAGGCAGTGGTGATGCATACCATAAATTTATTTAATGAATCTGGATCACATTTTTACCAAATTTTGAAGCATCAGTGAAAACAAATGTCTAGACAGCTTTCTAGTAAAAAGGAATCGGGAACATCTAATAAATAATTAACAATATATTTTGATTCTTTTTTTGCTTTTACAAATAGAGTTTGCATTCCTGGTTGCTTCATTCTGCAACAGAAGAAAAGGTGAACGTGATCCATGATCCTAAACAATGCACAAATAATTTTCTTTGAATAAACCTTGTACATAGTAATATTTTTCAGCATGGAACGCAGTATTATGTTTTACATTAAATCATATACAGAAACTTGTTTCACTAAATCAGCTTTACGAGAAAGATCGCATAATGGATTATGCTCATATGGAGGTTCCATGGTACATAATAATATGGCTTAAAAAACTTGTTAAACCACAGTAATAAACTGTAATGTTGGTTTCGAAAAACTTACTACGAGTAAATAAAATTTTACATTTCAGCTCAGTGAGTACACTCCTCAAAATGACTTTGGAGCCTTAAAGTCAGCAAGTTTACCTCCCGACTGTGTCCATCGGGGAGATCTGGTACGTCCTCTAGGAATGAGTGATGGCCATTCAACAGACACTAGTTCTACTAGTCTTGCTGGGGCCCGAAGTGAAGGTAAGGCACCATGCATAATGCTTAATCATATTTTACCAATTCAAAGAAAAATATTTTTCAAAAAGGCATGTTCATTGGTATCAACTGGTTCATATTCTTTCATCTTTTAATTTTACTCCTTAGAAAATTCTCAACACCTTTCCATATAATTTTCATTTTTTTCCTCGGCGAGCCTCTCTTCTTGTTCTAAGTTGAGGCAATCATTATTTGCTTTTAAGGTCGATAAGAAAGGCTTCTGATAATGTGGTAGTGTAAAAATCTGAATTTCCCACCATTGTAAAAAAATCCAAAGTGATGCTGGGATCATCTTTTAAGTGTATTAAGAAGTTTTACCAGCCAAAGTCATTGTTACAAAAGTATTACACATTTTGGCTGGACATAGACCCATGAAATACATCAGTTTTACCTGTAAGATTTAAGTTACATGCTAGTTTGGATCAGTGTAATTAATGCATTATCATTACCAATTTTCTGCAACAGCTCTCAACAAGCAGTCCTTTTTGTGTATTCTTCTTCTTCCTTTCCGATGAATATTGGTGACTGTTGGCGGTGCCGACATTATATACACTCAAGTTTGAAGTTTTATATTGAAGAAATGTGACAGTAGATTTTGAATTTGCCTAATCTTCACTAGGCTTGTTCTGCTCTGGACATTACTATTTTAAATTAAATAATTTTTTTATTATTTTCTAATTAGTATATTGGAAGACAAGCATCATTATTTCATGTTTTCCAGATTTAGTCATGTTGCCTCATCATCATTGCCTAGTATTGCTGAAATATATTTTCAGTCTGATATTTAAACATTATTTAGTTTGATGTATTTTATTATCACTGCAAAAATATAAATTTGCATTTATGCTAACTTTCCTAAAGTACTATATTTTTTCTCTGGTCCTACATGGTCCTACATCCTACATGCAATTAAATGTTATTTGCGTTTATGCTAAGATTGATTAAATGTCAGTTTCTGAATATTTTTTTAATTTGAGTCATATTATTAGAAGTAAAAGTGGAACTAACAAACTTGGTCAGGTGTGCATGCCACCAAGTAACCATAGAAAAGAAGAAGTAGATAGGTTATATGATAAGTTAGGTTCCTGGAGTGAAACATTTGATAGTGATGAGAGATTAATTCGAACAGTTTACCAAGAGTGGATTCAAACTCAGACCATAATTTAGTAATAATGAAGAGTGACATCTGATTCAGAAAGATATAACACAAGGAAGAGAGTTTAGAAAATGGAATTTGAAAGCATTAACAGTAGCAACAAGAAAGGAGTATCAACTGGCTTTAGAGAAAATTATGAGTGAGGACAGGGAGCTGGGTACTATTGAGGAAAAATGGGAACATAAAAAAGGGATATTGAAAGCTGCAATTGAAACTATAGGAATTTTAATCAGGAAAAGGACAAGGAAACCATGAATTAAGTACAAGGTGATTAGAAAGATAGATAATAGAAGGATACAGAAGAATGTAGATACAGAATTAGGTAGTAGGAAGTATGAAGAATTAAATGATAAAGTCAGATGCATGACAAATAGAGCAAAAAAAATATGGTGTAAGGTGGAGTGCGAGGGTATGGGAAATTAGCAGAGGAAGGGTGATATTGGTTTTCTATAAACGTGGGTTAAAAACTGTCAGGAAGTATGAGGGGAAATTCAGTGATAATAATCAAAGCTATGTCAAGAAAAATATAAGTTAAACCAGCAAGGTTAGAAATAGAAAGAGATGTGACATAGATGAGGTTAGCTCATGTCCAGGTTTACTCAATGGTGAAATGGAAAAGGCATTAAGGGAAATGAAATCAATTAAAGCCATGAGGGTAGACAACATTTCCATGAAACTACTTAAAGGTTTAGGAAAATTTGGGATGAAGAGTTTGTATGGACTCATTTCTAGCATGTATGAGAGAGGAATCTGGCTGAAAGACTTCATCAGATCATAGTCAGTTCTTATTCCAAAAAAGGTAAGGCTGTGAGGACTATAGAACAATGTTTGGTTTTGTACACATATAAAGTTGTTCTCGGGATAATCTGCAAGAGAATGAAGAACAGGGCCAATGATTACTTTGGGATCAGTTTGGGTGCAGGAAGGGGAGTGCACACTTGATGCCATTGCAGTAATGAGATCACTAATGGAATGTAACATGGAATACAATCAAGATAAATTTGTCTCTTTCTTAGATTTTGAAAAGCCTTTTCATAGAGTAAATTGGGTAGAATTAATGAATGCATTGAAGATATATAAGTAGATTGGATGGCTAGGAGACTAATCTGTAACCTGTACATGTCTCAGACTGCTCAGGTGGGAGTGGCGGATGGAGACTGGATGAACAGTGTTAGGAAGAGGTGTAAGACAGGTCTTCATTATCACCTGTGCTGTTCAATATATGTGTGGAAGAAATTGTTAAAAAGACGTGGAAATTCATAAAATCAGTAAGGTTTACAAATGATCAAGCTTTAGTCTGTAAGTTAGCTAAAGGGTTGCAAACTCTGCTGAGTGCAGTAGCATGTCAGTGCAATAGAAATGGGATGAGAATAAATTTAAGTAAAACAAAGTTTATGTGGTTTTCAAGAAAGAGAAAGGCTAATTAAACATTAAAATAGGAGGACAAAAACTAGATCAGGTAGAACAGTTTATTTATCTCGGAATTGTTTTGAACCAAATGGTCAAAGTGTGAAAGGGACATAAGGAGAAGAATTGTACTTGGCAAAGAGGCTTTCACAAAGAAGAGAAAATTGATAATGGGATATTGAGTAAGGGCATTAAGTTAAAACTTGATATGGAGCGTAGTTATGGATGGCATGGAAACATGGTCATTGAAGCAGTATGATAGGCATCGATTGGAGGCTTTTTAAATGTGGGTGTGGAGAAGGATGGAAAAAGTGGACAGAAAGGGAAATGAGTGAGGAAGTGTTAGGTATGGAGGGGGAGGAGAGGGGATAGTTGGGAGAAATAATGAGGCAGGAAAAATGGATGTAGAGCATTTTGATTGGTAGTTGGATGTTGAAGACTGTGATAAAGGGGAGAATGTGAGGCAAGTGTGGAAGGCGTAGGAATAGAATCAGGATTCTGTTGGACAGAGTGAAGGGAGGAAGGGACAGTATGGGGAATTGAAGAGTGGTTTATTGTAGTGTAAGATGTTGGGTTGTGTTTTGTTAGGAGAGGCTAGGAAATTGTTGCCGTATTGTTTGGTAGCTTGTCTCCATTCAAAGTCTCCCTTAACTGTAAGACTACAGATAATAAAAATATTATGAAAATTAAATGGAATTATGTGCTTAAAGAAATTATTGAGTAGTGAAAGGCTTCAAAGTTTCAAGTTTAGTGAGCATAAGGATCAGTAGGGTATGTTAAGGTATTCCTCTATGGAAAAGGAGAAATCTTGTGTATAGGGACTTTCATTTCCTTATTTAAACTCCTAAATTTTGCACTTTCATAAGGTTAAGGGAAGTTTCTTGAATGGAGTTTACCATTTATTTCTCTTAGATCAAACACAATAAACTTGGACCATATGATTCTTTAGTGTAATGTATTATTTCCTTTTGTGTGATGGTCATGATCACTGTTAATAGGACAACTATTGATGTTAAATCTGAAATGCATCACAGTTATAATGCAGATCAAAAGGAGGATGAAGATATTCACCTCCTTAATTAACCATGGGGAATTAATCATAAGTTTTGTGGGCAGTAATTCGAATTACTACACTTTTCCCCCTTTAAGTCCCTAATGATAGAAGGGAAGTTTTTCTTGTGAATTTTGATGTTTTTACCCATAGACTATTCTTTTTATTGAAACAAAAATGCATGAATAATATTCATTTAGAATTTGAAGTTATAATATGGGCAAGGCTTGCATTTCTGTCTTTGGTTTTTCATCCCTTTTATTGACTGCATTGAGTAGATTAAACCCACTGAATACAACCAGAACACAGAAGTTCAGAGAGCATTCTTAATGGTGTATCAACATTATTCAGGCATGCCTAAGGAAAAATTAGCTCTGGGAATACAAGGAGCATGTATTGAAAAAAATTTTCTCTGCACTCTTTTGTAGATGAATTATCTGCTGGCAGCAGCAATGTTTCCCCTCGAATGCGAAGAGCTAACACAAAGCGCAGTGGGACAATAACTCCGTCAAGTGGTAGCAGTCGAAATCAAAGTCCAAGGCCATCTGGAGGAAGCAGTGGTGGAGGGAGCATTGGGAGAGACACAGGGGAAGCTCGTCTGAGGCCAGGTGTCACTGGGCGCTCAGCTAATCGGAATAGTGCCAACTTGGGAGCATGCAGCACTCTGCAAGAGGATTTAATGCGATTGATTAATCCTGATTACCTGAGATCTGATCGTGATAGTGACACTTTAGGTGAATTAAGCCAGGTAATGTACTTCATTCATGGTCTATCATATAGGCATTGTATTATGTTAGAGTTTAAAAGATAAATATTTCCACTCTTTGGTAACACTTATGAAAACTCTTAAACAGCCATTTTGGTGAATTCCAACACCAAGCATTAGAAGAAAGTCAGCAGTTGATAGTTTTTTTCCTTTATATGGAATACATGTAAGTTAAGAAAAATCACAGCATGGACAAGTACAATGGTGACACTATTGAACCATTTATGAAAAAATTGCAAGATTTGATTTTTTAATATAATTTACATTTATCTCATATACATTGGTTTGTATAAAAAGTATTGGGGAAAATTTTTGAAAAATAGATTTATTTGGGGTATTGCTACAATGCCTCAAAATTCTTCAAAGGACATCCCTTGAGCGTTGGTGCACTTTTGCCAACATGTCGGGGAAAAAATGTTACCGATACTTTTTAAACACACCTTGTATAAAATGTGCATGAAATATATATGCACTGAGTGGTGTGACTGTAAACATGAAAGATTTATGAAGTGAATTCAAAGTTTCAAGGATAATAAATCAGTGAAGACAAAAGTGCTTATACTTCTGTGTGCCAATTTTGATGGCAGTCACAAGTTGAGGAATGTTGCCATAGGATAATTTAGACAACCCCAAACTCAAAGGAGGATAATGTATGACATCTCTCTACCTTAAAACAATTCAACAAATTCATACTTTATCAGAATTATAATAATGAGCTGGTTCCATAATTATTCCATTCTCTAAGTTACAATATACCAAATTAATATTCTGCAAATTTCTAAGGGAGAACAAAAGTACTTCTATATGAGTACTAGAGGCCAGTGAAAATCTCAAATCATTAATTTCCATTGAAACTATTTCTAAAATTCAAAGAAACACCATCTTAGCAATATTCATTTGCTAACAGATGATTAATATAACTGAAACTGTCATTATAACTGAAAATTAAAAAAGAACTTCGCCCATTTTTCTGAAAGAAGGCTTCTATTAATTTAAATAAAAATTTAATTGATCAATTATATTAATAATGGAAATAAAAAAATAATAATATTGAGTATGCGTTGCCATAATTTTGTTTGAAGTTATTAATGAATTACTACACACTTAAGTTTTGGATGGGGTTAAGTATGTCAAAACCCAGGATCATTAAGCTTTTCCTTAATTGTGACCACCCCTGTTGCCATCAAGTTCAGATTAGTGAGGTTTTACTGTGTGATGAAATAAATTATTTCAGTAAATTATGGTAATTTTTGTGATTTTACTTTTGCTATCCAATTCTATTGCTAGCCTACAATTCTGAAGATAATATGCAAACCATTGTGAATTCCATTTCTAATGAAAAAAAGGAATCAGCAGTAGTTTTATTACTATCCCACCTACCTTTATATTAAGCAAGATACTATTTATTCTTTATTCATAATTATATGATAAAATCATAGTTCAAGTCAAATAATCTTTCATTTGCCACACATTGAAAATGCCTATCTTTGCAATGAAAAGTGCTTATGAAAAGAAATAATAAAATGTTAAATATTTAAAGAGTTAATTTCAGTGAAAATCAAATGACAATGTATTTTGTCTTCTTCATTAATTGATATAAACATCCACTTCTAAAAGTTTTGCAAAACACTTCATTAGTTTTTAAAATGGGTCTATTTTTTAAGAGAGAGTTGAAAATCTTTGTATAGTTTTTCAGAATATCATCTTATCTTAATAATATTGCAAAATTGCTTATATTATTTCATAAATTATCATACTACTTAGATGAGAATTTTCTTATTTTATCCTTTACACATTTTTATTAGCAAGTTAAGCATCCGTTTTATGTTAAGTAGTATGATCATTTTTAATATAATGAATCCTTCACTTTAGATCATGTGATGATATTATTCAATTGACATTTTCATGTTGTCACCTAAAACAATGTAAAGCTGTTTAGCAGGAGAATAGTTAATGGCCATTAGCTGAATATTACCAGAAAGGATTCATAATTTCAAAAATTCTTACTGAATACTTTTTAAATGTTTATATGTATTTCATTGGAATGAAAGGAAGACCTTCAGAAATCCACATACCACGGGAAAAAGTATAGAGAGGAGGAACATATTTACCAGGTTCCTGTTTAAAAAATGTGTATACATTTCTGTTATTCCTGTGTCAAGTAAAACATGTTTTAAATATGTTATTTTTAGGATGGTGACAGCCTTCGTGGTTCTGTTGTCAGCTCAACTGGAAAAGTTCATAGCAGTAGTGGACTTGATGTTGTTGGACGCTTAGGTGGAGTTGGGAATCGTTCACGTTCTCGGGAGAATCTTGCAATTGGGTCAGCTCTTAGCATGCTGGCTCCACACCATACACCTTCCCAGTCTCATCAGGATATAAGCTCTGAGAGTAGTAGTATAGAAAGAAAAGGGACCAGTGTTTCACGTGGATTAAGTGGCCCTGAGCCCGCTGGAAATGGATCATCTGGAGCAGATGTCATCTTTACAACAGCCCGTCCTGCAACAGTGATATCTAATGCAAGCACTGCATCCAGCCCTGCCCCAAGTGAAAATAAAATGAGCAAGGAAGAAAGGTGAATGCATTTTATGTGCACATTAAGAGAGTTTATATGAGTTTACCTTAAGAATTTTTTTATTAAGGCATATGGGTCAGCTAGCAAGCAAGTTATTATTTTGCTTTTCATTGCTATTTAGTGGGGAAGATGCATGAGATCAACTGGGAAGCCACAACCCAATAATGATTTATCTTACATTTTAATGAATCCACATGTTTCTATAGCATTTATTGTTATTTTGTAGCAATGTCAGTGAATGTTATTGGTTGTGCTCAGTGACTGGACTAGTTAGATACTAAGAACATGGAATCATAATATTTGTTTATAAGTAGATGGGGACATACCATAACTGATGTCATACAAAATATTGCAAACACAAAACAATTGTATATAGTTTACTTGAATACCAAGTCACTAATGTCAGTCTCAAAAAATTCATTGACAAAGTAAAAAGGCTTGGTTGATAGTTAATAATAATTTGTTTTTGAATGAATTATATTTTGGTATTATACCCAGAAGCTAGTATGTCATTGGCAATGGATTATCCATTGTGCGAGACACTTATTCTTCTTGAAATAGATGGAAAAAGTAACATATTAATGCAATGACTAAAATTGGGCATTTTCTCTGGACATATATGTTTAAAAAATGTCTTTTGGTAGATGTCATTAAATTTAGATGTATGACTATGATGTTTTCTTTAAAGATATTTTTTATTATGAATCTCAAAGATAAGAAGATAATCTCTTCTCAGTATTTATTGTGGTAAATAGTTACAATATTAATATATTCATTGCTTAAAATAGAATGCCATAAATATTGCTAAAAAATCTGACAAAGTTATAGCATCAAGTGTCTCGTAATTGTTTCTCTACTGTAATTATGAAAGCCCCACATTGCAAGCCTAGAACTAAACAGTTGTTGTCTTTATGTCAGAGAGGATGCTGTAGCAGGTGAATTGTTTTTATTGGGGTGAAAGTATTCATCCTTTCTTATGAGTTAATCTGATGTTTTCACTACAAAGCATAGTAAGAACAATGTACTCTTTTAATCTATTGCAGGCTATCTCCAAGAGTAATTAAGTCTCCATCATCTGGGACTCAAAAGGCTTTGTCAGCAGTATCATCAGGTGTCATTTTTTCTGAAAATTCCTCATCGCAGGGATCATCTTCAGCTCCTCCTCTGCCACCTCCTCCCCTCCTACCATCTTTACCTCCATCTTTACTGCCTCCCTTGCCCCTCTCAGATTCCAGACAAATGGACTGGCCTAGTTTGGTTGATACAGCCACTCGTGCAATGCTCATACAGGCAACTGAAGGAGAAGATGAAGACGTGGGTGGTGGTGATAGTGAGAGAAGGGATGGGGGAAGGCGAGACATAGATGGGGAGGAGGAAGACAATGAAGACATAGAAGATGGTGATAATGGTGTCCCAGAAGCTGCAAGAAATGGCCAAAGACTTGGGCATTGGGTTGATCATGTTGCTGAGAGACTTGGTTTGGACACAGGAGGAAATATAAGCAGGTAGGTACCTGTGAATGGTCAAAATATGTGCATGCTACATGCATTTCTATCATTAACCTCCAAGCAAGGTATGTCAACATTGTATGGTTATAGCAAATAGGCATTTCCTTGAATTTGTGTTGTCAAATAAGCCTTGTCTATGTGTAAGAGGATTCTGCTAATTCAACAAGCTTTGGGAAAGATGTGACATTTATTCAAGACTAATTTATAGTTTTTATATGTGGTCACATAAAGTAATTTTGTTTTTTTCCTTCTTTTAGTAGTGCTGGTGGTCGCAGGGTACATGAACTTCAGACACAACTGGGGCAATTGGAATCCAGAGTAGCCCGTGAAACTAGACGAAGGCTTTCCTTAGAAGAAGAGGTTAGACACTTACGGGAAGAAAATCGTCGGCTTCAGGAAGAATCGGCAGCTTCTGCTCAACAGTTAAGAAGATTTACTGATTGGTTTTTTCAGACAATCCAGCACCAATGAGTTTAGTTGGTGACACTCCTTTTCGGTTAAATTTGCTGGTTAAGTATTATTGTAAAGGCTGTCTTTGTATTCTTTCAAAGGCAGCCAGTGTAAATATCAAGAAATATTGAACATATTTGTGTATTTATAAGTTTCCTTGTGTGAATGGAATAATTTGAATGCCAAGACATATATTATGGTACTCTTTGTAGCACTATGGAGTGGTGTGAGATGGAATGATTCCAAAGGTAAAATTTTGGAAATATGTGTGTGGCAATTGCTTGGGGTTCATGTAGCATTTCATTCCAATTGAAAAACATTATTGCTACTCAGAATTTGAGTTTAAAGTGTTGTTTTGTTTTGTGTGAAGAATTATTTATTTTCCATTATATAGCTCTTTCCCTATAGGCACTCAGTCCAACACGCATGTGAATTTCAGGAATAATTGCAGTCTTTCACTGAAGTCCTTTCTTGAAGTGTATTTCCTTCATCTGTAACGGATGGTAGATGTAGATTTAAATATTAATTGGCCCATGAACAAACACCTAGGATTATTTTCAACGGGGTAGTAACTTGGGACCATTATTTGCCAAAGGCTTTAACTTATTTTATGTTATATCATTAAGTGAAACAATTATACAGTGCTTGTTAAAACTTGTAGATGGCATAATCCATTGTTGAGAAGAATTTATCACTTTGCATAAAACTCTCAGCATAAGAAGTATGGGGATATACCCACCAAAGA
This sequence comes from Hetaerina titia, assembly GCA_037158775.1. Classification (NCBI taxonomy): domain Eukaryota; kingdom Metazoa; phylum Arthropoda; class Insecta; order Odonata; family Calopterygidae; genus Hetaerina; species Hetaerina titia. The sequence goes on along the minus strand of CM073773.1, from coordinate 39,397,249 downwards.
TTTTTCATGGAAGTATCTTTCATTCCACTCAGAAGAGAAAATAATGGTCATTGTGCTTCCAATTCATGTCGGGAAAGTCAAAACAGTAAACACTTCTTTATTGCTAAAGCATTTTCTACTACACTATTAATATTTGTGTATTGTGGCTATGGCTTATAAATGGGCTATATTTCTGCAAAGTGGCATGAATAATGTTTACTAAGATAAAATAGGACCTTGAAGACTTCGTTATTGTTCATATGCAACCATTCTCAAGGAGGGATTATAGAAATTTCTTACTTTATGTGCCTTAAATCAAAGAACTGGTTTTGTGATATTAATCTGTTATATCAAAATGAAAAATGCTGAAGATGATATATTACAGCATGTTTGGCTGTTGAAATTTGAGCCTTAAAAATGAACAAGTCCACTTCATTGGGTAGCTCTCGATAGGGTAATTTTTATCTTTTTAAAATGTATAACTCCCTTATACAGTGACATGCATGTCTTAGTTGACAAAGTTACCTAATCATATTGTGCCTGTTATTATCAAACATTATGATATATTTGTGTAAGCAAAGAAACATAGGTGCCTTTTCCATGGTATCTGTACTTACTAAATTTTGTAAGTATTCCATGTGGGTCTGACCCATTTTAAAAAATATTTACATGAGTGCATTACTCAGGAAATATGCTCTTAGAATTGTTTTTCATTTAGATGATGAATTTGTATATATTTTTGTGAAAATGTCAGGAAATTCAGAGCTTTCATAGATACGAACAAAATCATGGTCAAGGACCAAAATTATATATTTTCATTTGTATATTTATTGCTCTGTAAGCTACATAAGAATGCTACCATTTATGTAAATAGCACATTTTGAAATAAAACTTACATAAATTTCTCTTGAATAAAATTTTGTGTGTTACTAACATTTTTTTTAACGTTAATTTTAAGTATTGTAGTTTTCTATCACATTTGTAATATTCAATGCCTAGTATTACTTGCCAGCCTTTCACCACACATCTCTCTTGGCTAATCTTTTTACAGACTTATCGGCCACTTATTCCTTGGTAAATTTCCCTGTGGTATGCAAGATCCTTCCTTCATATGTTATGTGGACTGAAAAGAAAATTAATGAAGTCATCGGTATGGCAGAAGGTTGTTGGTAGAACTTTGAAGAAGCTAAGGAAGTGGCTACAGGCATGTGTCATGGAAATGGACTTTAAAACTGTGATGAAGGGAAGAATGTTGGGAATCAAAATAGAGGAAAAAACTAGGTATGTTAGAATTAATGGTAAAAGGCAAATGTTATATGGAATTAAACAATAGTTTATTGTAGTGCAAAGTGTTTAGGAATTCATCATGTTAAGTGGGTTTTTAAAGTATAACAGCATGTAGTTCCTGGTTTAAAATCTCCCTTGACCAGTAGACAAACATTAATATTGTCAGCAGTCAAGCAGTTAAGGTAGGTTTTTGATAGATCCTGGGACTAGGCATTGTTAAACTTACATTTAATACACTCTGCAGCTACTTTCTCGCTGCGTTCAAATTTCTTCCAACATCCTCTGCTCCTTATCATACCTAGAACAATGTTTCCCTATTTGTTTCCATTTTCTACTCCCTTATTTCAAAAGTCTCCATTTTACACTTCTCCTATTGTCCCCAAGTTTCAGAACATTATTTCACTCTGAACTCAATATCAAATTAATTAACGTAAGGTCCCTGTCATCAATTCCCATCTATATTGTGCCATGCACATACACCCACATCTCCAGCACAGGACCTGCTAGATGCTACCAACCAACACTGCTCCTGAGTTTCTGAACACCGTGATAACTGAATGACCCCAAAAAATCACCTAATTCAGTCATCTTGAGAGAAATCGAAAATTGATGAACGTATGAGACATCTCACTGTGGCCAGCAGGCAGCGACTAACTCACTCCTGAGGCGGAGAAATAACTCGGATATGCACATTAAGCCGTCTCCCCCCACTGTGCACCATAGCACTGCTCTAGTATCACTACTGTGCATGGGAAAATTCAAGACCAGACACTTCTTACAGACCTCATACATGCATCAAGTTTCCCCATTCTCAGCAGTTGACATCATTAGAGAGTGATCCAACCATCAGAATTGCAATCTTGCATGGGCTAACAGCAGTAGGATATTGAGGGCCATGGGAAACAACTACATCAATGAGGAAGTACAACAGTCATCCAGCAAAACAAACATTTATTGCAAACAATAGCAAATTTACCATAATTTTAATAAATAATTTCTTTACAGGGATGAAGAATATAAGTAAACGAAAGCCCTTGAGGGCACAATCAAATGCTCAGAGAGACTGATGGCTCCAAAATTTTTTATAACATTAAGTATTCTCATACATTTACACACTGTGCACAAGTAGAGCAATTACAAATCAATGAAATTGATTCATATAAAATTATACTTTTTTAAATTTTAATCTAGTAAAAAGGAATATTTATTCCTTCACTTCAAACATTCAACATACACGCTATTTACAACGGCTAATCATTAATTTGTAGCCTTTAAGGTACACATATTAAATACTTGTTTAGGGTTGCAGATTCTTCACTGAATAACTAACTTCCACACTTCAACATTCCAATGGCTGCTACAGCACAGAAATGTAAGACTAGAATCTACATATATGCCCTCATATAGTTGAAAACATCCTTCAAAAAATAACACACAATCATTTTCATTTAATTGAAAATAATTCATAAAGAGTATTGGCCAGGAAACATTTAAGCCATTCAACATTCATCCCCTCAACACATGACAACATTAACAATGCAACACAAACTCATTGGGCAAAGTAATGCCGAATCCATTGGGCAAATTCACCAACACAGAGAGCTAACCCCACATTTACAGACATTTTACAAAAATACTGACTTTCTTATTCATTACTTTTTCTGAAATCACAGTCTTAATGAATGCTTAGTCAATGCTAAGCATTCGATACAATGAGTTTAAAACAATTTAAAATATAAAAAAATGAACATCCAATTTCAATTCCATACTGCCTGTTTTCATATCGAGAAAAAATCATGGAATTAGAATCTAAATTCTACAGAAAATTCCTATGTATATTCTCAAAGAGAGTTTCATGAATAAAAATAAAAGCACTGTTGGACACTTGAATTCCAAAATTACAAACCTAAAAGCAGTGTCAACATCTTCAATTAAAATTTGAGTAATAGATTGTAAGAGGAGGAAGGTAAGCATTAATTAAAAGTTGTATTTTAATAGAAATTATTAAACTGAGATTAACAATAACTTCTACTAACATTAAATGTTCTAAACCAATGCAGACAGAATGTGCATATTTCACCGATACTAATTATAAGCAGACATATAGCAAAAATATTCTTTCCAAATCAAATTCATAACTTTAAATGATTTGAGTAGATCTATGTAGTATAAATTAATTAAAACCAAACGGACATTGAAAAGCCAATTAGGTAAATCTGAGATATACACACACATTTACTTCATAGAGCAAACTTAAGTATTATTTCAAATTAATTATTATCTAATACCGAGGAAATGAGATAAAAAAACTATGTTTACCATAACAATAGATTAAGGGAGATTCAGGTATCATTGTTACAAAATGAATCAGATCAAATCAGGTAAATACAAAATTATATATATACAGAGTAATCTTGATGATGTATTACACAGTTGACCCTGTGATACCAAACTAAAGTGAACAGCATCCTGTCCAGCAGGATCAATTAAAAGTTAGGCTATTCCAGTAAATATTTCTATAAATGGAATGTCTTATTTTCTAAAAAAACATTTTGTGCAAATCTTTTGCTTATTAGCTCATATACCAAACATGCAGTTATAAAACAAGTAGATATATACCACTCCTGAAAATTTTGCAGAGGAAGTGGCAGTTTTCCTAAACTGAGAATGATTTTGATGGCTCAGATCAGACAATGTTTTTGTTCTGACTATCGAACAAAAATTATATTAGAATAGATCAAGGCATTAAGTAATAATTTATACATAAAAGAAATAACCACTTGATCTTTTAAGTATTTACAATGTACGGCATTGACATATGATATTCTAAGCACCTTATTTATGCATTTTCTGTAATTCAGATATTGAACTACAGATGCAATATATGTACTATTATTAATTGTAAGCATGGCATGCACCACTTTTGGAGATCAGTAGGATTAGTGTTACATAACAGCTTAATACTAAAGAATATAACAAGTGATATTCTTCTTAATATAAGTAACCATCTCTTACAACAAGTACTGATCAACATACTGGAATAAAGAAATTCATTATCCTTAGTCCCCAGATTTGACAAATAAGACATTATCTTACTCTTGTTATACATATCTTGGGAATTATCTGTTAGTCGAGTCCTGATTAGTATAATTTTCAACAAACAAGCAGCAAAATATTTTGCTAGTCTTTAAAATTCTACAAAATATCAAGTCTCTTAACCACAAGTTAGGTGAGTGTTGATAATACACCTCATCAGTAAATGAAGTATTTAATACTATCAAAAAACTAGCCAACCTTTTAAAAAAAATAACTTTGAAACCATGAAAAATCATTTTTGTACTTTGCTCTTCTATACAAATCAACAATTCAGGCCTATGAAATATAGGCATACAGAGGGAAAGGGCAAATGTTTTACACTTCCCTATTCCCTTCTTGCTCTTTTAGCTCTACTTGTAGTATTGCCTATGACACTCTGCCCCCCTGGTTCACCTATTTCCTGCCCAGCACCAGGAAGACTTAACCCACGGCTCTTTTTTGTCACATGAACCTGTGACTGTGCTGTTAGCTGTAAAGATATTGCATGCGTGTTCAGCTTTTCAGCCAGAAGTAAGTCCTTCAGCCCTGTCATCTTCTGACTGCGTAAAGTCAAACAAGATCTCAATTCAGAAGAATTTTCCAAGCCTTTTAAATCCATTTTCTTCTGCTTGCCTTTTCCTACATCATCCACATTCATCTGCTCGGGTGGTTTTTCTTGGAAAGGTGTATTCTCCAGTTTGGCTTCGGCTGGCTTCTCATTTTCCTGATTTGGCAAGTTCTTAGGTATGACTGCAGTTTGAGAAGGCTTCTTCACTTGCACTTTGGTAGATGATTCAGCAGCCGCTCTCTTTCCCTTCCTGCCACCATTGGCTATCGGAACTAACTGAGATTTTCCAGGTGCACAATTTTCCTCTGGGAGGAGTGCATCAGTTTCAGCTTTACCCTCGGCTACCTCCTCCTCATCCGAGGAGGTTGATGAGGCTGGAGCAGGAACAAATGGTTGCCCACTGCCAAGTAAATAGTCCCGATTTAGAATATTTTCAGCACATGCCTCTGTCAAAGCAGCTATAGTTGGGTGAGGTGGAGTATCTTCCTCCTCTTTGGCTATTTTCCCTTGAAGAAGCTCTCTCGAGTTCCATGTGACAGAAGCTGACCCGGGAACCTGATAATTATTATTGTTTTCGTGAGCACCAGAAACTTTTTGGCCAGCAAACAATTTTTCCTTAACACCCTTCTTTTCAGCCAATGTGCCGTCCCTTTCATGATCATTTATGTGATATTCATCATCCATATAGCGGCCATTGTCACTCATGATGATCACTTGTGAGCGCACCTCGGCATCAAATTTGGAAATTGTGTTCACCAATGGTCGAGCCCATCCAATGTGGAGAACAGGAGTAGCAGCACCTTCCTCCCACTGACAGATCCCATCATAAAATCTGCAAGAAAATAACATGGATTTCAAAATAGGTAAGTAAATGATTGTTTTCAAATTGTGCCCATGCATTATGCATTTTGAAACAGTGAAAACATTTTCATTTGAATCAGTTGCATCCAGCTCAAGGTTTAAACTAAGCAATAAGATATTTCCTATGATGGATAAAATAACAAAAATTATTTCTTTAAATACATGAAAGCAAAATAAAGGGACGACACTCTTCTATATTACGTACCTATTCAGCTCTTGTTCAAGTGATAATGCTACTTGGCACAAATAGAGACCTAATGTTTGTAGGCAAGGATCCTAGGTGATGTTCTGGAGCATGTTTCTGTTTTGATCAGTCTTGCACATAATTTACACATCAATTGCTTGAGGTAAGAGTAATTTTGGCTTAATAGTGTGTAATAGTACATAAAATGACAAGCAATTAATGACAACCACCATGAAGCTTAAAGCATTCATTTGTCGAAGCAGTAATTTAAGGCCATATATTAATTATGGAGGTGGGGAGCATTTGGAAGATTAATCCTTTCTAGTATTTATTTGTGGAATTGTTCCGTGATGAATAATGTCAAAATAAAACTTTATAAATCCACATGAAAAATAAACTTTAATTCGACCCTAGTTTCAATGCAGTACAGCATCATCAGGTAAAGAAGTTACACCTGTATGGATGTAATCTTCTTTGTCTGATGATGATGCACCACAGAGAAACCTGGGTCGCATTAAAGTTCATTTTTCATGAGGATTTACAAAGTTTTATTTTGACATTATTCATTTGGAAGATCTTCAAACCAATCTTGACACAGAGCCTTAATGGATAACTTCAACATCAATGCAAGATATTAAGGAGGCAAAATGAAAAGAAATTCAATTGAAATTATTGATGGTAACTGCCATGCAAGGGAATATAAATGAAACTCCATCTGAGAGTGATTTTTTTCATTAAAAAAATTATTTTGGATACAATATAAAATAAAATCTCTATCACCTGAAAAGTACTCTTGATATGCATGGGTACACCAACACTTGTACTTAAGCCCTAAATGACAAAAATCACTGAGGATCCCTTGGAAAACAGTGTCTTCCTCCCTCCTTCCCTATGTAGAGTCTACATATAAAGAGAATTGATTTTCAACAGAAATGACACAAGGATTTGAAACCTGTGTCATAATAATAAAATTTGAATTGAAATTTTAAGTGTTTTGTCAATTCCTTTTCTAAAATAGAAAATTTCTGCAACGTGAAGCCTGGGACTGTATGATTCATACTAATTCTCACAGAGCTTCATAACAATCTCTCTAAGACATTGGTATCAATGAATACCAACAGCTAACTATCAAATCCAAGAGAAATTCAAGTCATAACTTTAAAACATGTTAAGTGCTGCATGGGGTAAACCTGGAAAGATTTCAGATTTCATATTCTAATCAGTGATGAGTAAGAACCCATAGCATGCCAATGGGAAAAATAACTTCTCACAGGCACTTGTCAGACATGATGGATAGTAGGCTACTTTATGCAAAGGTCTATTTATTAACTCATGGAAGGTTGGAGAAATTAATTCAACTGCATTGTTACTATGCCCCAATTGGACTGCCTCACTTGCCATTTAAAATCAAGTATTCTTTTATTTCCATGTTTCAGCAATAGCCATCAGCAGTCTCCAAGAAGATTTACAAATTTGATACATAATTCTGACAGCAAATCATCAGTACTATCATTACCATAAGCTATAGGTACCTTTTTAACTAGTTCACAACAAAGTTGACATTAAGATACATAATCAAACAGGATAACCTGGTTAATAAATATCACTTTGGTTACTTATTCATACATGTGATTGCATTCTAAATTTATTTCTGTTCACACAGGCCCTAGATTACCAATTCTATAAATATTAAACTGTTAAAATGCTATAAATTTGTCACTGTTTGCTAATGAACACAATTTGTACTAGAAAACAAATATTGTTCAATGATATGATTGACTGACGATGGCTACATCAAGTACATAATATAATAAATGTTGCATCACTTTGATTAGATACATTTTTAAATACTTTACCTCAATAGGTGTGCAAAGCACTCCGGATCCTTAAGAATCGACCTCGCACTGTGCCCAGAACTAACAACTTTAATTATATGTGGGATAAGTTCATTTGCTATTTCAAGGAATTCTTTGTATATTTCTTCATCATCACGGGAGTAATTGTACCTATGATTTAAAGAAGAGCCATGTTATTTGTGATCACTAAAAGAATTAGCAATGTAGTCTTCAAAAGAACTAGACCTTTTTTTAAAAAACATATTTAATGATTCATATAATTCAATATTAGATCACCAACTACAGGACAATACATCAGACATGCAAAATAAGAATATAAAAAAAAACCAACTTACTGTCTGATCACATCTGCAGCATTAGCCCAGCTTTCAAAAGCTTCTTTGTACATACTGCTTCTGTAAAAATATCCACCTTGGTATGTATATGGATATACATGCTGATTATTATAATACAATCTTGCTGAATTAACAGCCTCTTCAAAAAGAACAGAACATGGAGGCCTCCCAGATGTTGGAGCTATTTCCTCTAGATCACCCAAATTCCCTAAAAAACAAAGGAGTAGATTATAATAGAAGGATTAGTAAAAGAGGGAATTTCTTCTGGGAAAATATCTTTTTAAAACTTGGAGAATTTATGGCTGCTAAACCATTAAGTATTTTGCAATGATTTGAATGACTATAATTAACTCCTCATAAACACACTGAAGTACAATGTCATTCTTGTAATCATTTACATCAATATTTCCATCTTGCCTTTCACTTCTGTGAAGATTTTTAATATGTTTATATATACACACAATTTTTGAAGCATAGACAAGTTAGAATGGCTATACCTCATTCAATGATCCTTAACAAATCAATGAAACCTATTTTGCATTAATTCATGGGTTCTAGATATTCTACTCTTCTGAAAAGCAGTGGACAATTATTAATTGCCATGGCTTTTTATTTAATGTGTTTTAGGCTGCTGGTTCAATCCATTTAGGTTTATACAATTTTTTCAAATAATCTTTGTTAAATTTCACCATCCAGCAGTCAATAGGGTTAACTTAAACTGGCAGATATTGAATAGCCTCTTCTGAGCCTCTCTTTTTTGATGTATCACTAGTAAAATATGATGAACACAAATGACTTGCATATGGGAGTGTTTGCGCAAAGCTTAGAAATCAAGTAATCTCAGAGTCATGCCTCACAACACTTTTCCTAAGTCAATTATATTTTAAATTTAGCTCAAAACAAAAGCTAATCCTAAAATGAATCATACTTAAATACAGATGCGATTAAGTGAATACTGACAATTAATGTGCTTAAATGGGAAACATAACTTACCCAATGCCATTGGATACTTTGTGAGGTGCCCTAAGTCATAAAGAAGCCAAAGAAGCTCTTGCTGAAGAAGTGCCACTTCTAGTGAATCACTGGAACCTGTTAGGCTGGGATTTATGGCAGAGACAAGGGCTGCCACTTCCATTACACGTGTGCATATCACTGGATAACCATTCATATATAGCCATGAGTGTGAACCAATACCTCTTCCAATTTCTTGCCCTCTTTTGTCCTCATTCCCTTTTCCTTTTAAAATAAAATTAGGCCAATCATTATGTAGTACTTTATGACATTTAATTTTAATAATTCTATTTTAAAAACCACATGTTGCACAGGAAGTGAAATACACTACATCTCTTGTGGGGTCTTATACCAATATCTCTTTTGATTCACACTGCTGTTCAGGGAACCTAAGAAATAGCTGTTTGCCACCAGTACAACCAAAAATACTATTTGGAAGCTCCTCTTCTGTATATTGTCCACTAATGGTTCTTCCCATCTCATTTGGTATACATTCCACATTGACAACAATCCAAAATTACTACATGCACAAGCTGTAACCTTATTTTAGAAATGGGGGTAATAAGGATGCAATTTAGGTGTTCACACAGAAGCGAAGAATGATATATAATAAAGTCTGAAGAGACATATTTATAAGAGAAGTGAAGAGGTTTAGGCTAAATGTTGAGGCAACACCATACAATTCTAATATTCATGAGTCAGTTTGCATTGGGATACATTCTGTAATAAGTTTAACAATCCAACTCACATTAAAACAACAGTACAAATCATATCTACATAGAATGTAGATTTATCATATACTATCTAAAAAGTGTATGTATATATAAAACCATAAGCACAGTAATCAACATAAAGATCGGTTTGGTAGAGTTTACCCAGTACTAAGCCTGAGGGCGTGTGAAATTCACACCTTAGGGTAAGGGGGCCAGTTCCTTCCCTTGTGCAAGCTATGGTTTCCCAGGAAAATCTAGTACCCGAAAAATCAGGTATCCTGATTGAAGTTGACAGTGATCAGAAGCGCGTCCAGAAATCAAACCTCAGCCTTCCAGTCAGTAGCCCATTGCCCTATCCCTGGACTATCACACTATTACTTAGTTGAAGTATTTTCATTGGTAGATAAGTTGATTTAGTTGCAGTATTTTCGTTGGTATTTACAAACGATGTATGGTTAACATGCCAAAGTGTCACTTCTTTTAAATCAGTTAATACATAGCATTTTCTCATTTTTCTTGCATTTTTCTTTGAATAGACCCTTCCTCTGGACAAAACTCCAATTATCCGAATTTTCGATTATCCTAATGGGGTCCCCGTTGATTTGGATAATTGGAGTTCTACTGTATATGTGCACATGCTCATTACTTTACTTCCTTGGGATAGTGCAGCAGTAAATTCACCTTGAATATCTATACAATACTCACTTCGAGCCCAAGCTTGCATACTGTCTCCTGTGATAACATAGCACCTCCCCCATTTTTTAACTCAATTCTACCATATGAATTTGCCAGTGTCTAATCTAGCACCATACATGTCTTTTGTTTTCACTTATCCAATTTTTTAAGATAAACATAGGTAATGAGTTGAGAGACATAGCTTTAGTTGTTATAAGAGCTTTACTATGTGAGTTGTTGAGTTATTCAAATAGGTAGAAGGGATGAGTCAATTATTTTTGCATAAGGAAATTAAGGAGAAGGTTACAACTCACTGGTTGTGCAGTGAAAATATTTTAAAGTAAATCAATATAGGTACTTGAAAAGTTGAATGACTGAGATAAAATTGTTTTAATAGATGCAATGTTTGCATTTCTGCCGTAATAAAAATTTCAAAGTACATCCATAGAAAATGTGGAATTATATAGTTTACCATGCCAAGTGACCTCAGCAGTTTCAGAGCCATTTTCTCCAAATACGACCCAGGCATGATCCTCCGATAAAGCCAGATGAACATCTCTGAAGCCTAAAGCCTGGCATCCAGCAACCACAGCAAATGCTACACCAAAACAATCCAACTTGTTCCCTATTGAAATAAGATTCACATCAAACAAATATGCTTAGTGTCACAGTTCACAATAATGATTGAAAAAGAAATGAAAATAATTCAAGTGTATTTACATCCATGTTTAAAGGAAATTTGGCCACACAGTTTCGGGAATGCTCATAAAAACAACCAAATGGCACTAAAAATCAAATAATTTGCATAAAATCTTTAAGTACGCATTACATCTAGTTCTGATTTACATGAGAGTTGAGTGGATATTTTATTTGTACTTATATTAGTTCACAATTTTTCAAATGTGTAATGTGAGATTAGGGCAATATCGTGCTTTTCTTGACATGGCATCTTTCTTGGTGAATCAAAATGCAGGCCTTATGACTGGTTAAAATCCCTTTATTTTAAAGGACACCTTCAATGAAAATTATTATACTTGGTAGTGTAATTTCATAATATAACATGCTTAAATTCTCATTAGTTCCCTAAATGATTCATTAACCCATAAACTTATTCTCTAGATATGGCCTTCACAAGAAACATTATTTTAGAGCAATGGAAATAACAAAAAATTAACATAAAAATAAACCTTTTTTGACTTTTACCATATTATTCTTTATTAATTCCATGAAAGGCACGAACAATTGGAGGGACATTAGGGTACATCATAATAAGTAACTTCTTTTAACTGTCACATGGGTAAACATTTGACAATATGTCAAATCTTTTCTTCTTAAAAAGTGCCATTCTGAGTTTATTAGTTTATATTATACAAGCCACTACTTTAAATTAATATTAAAAATTTACAACATCTAATTACCCATAGTAGATATGAAAATCTTCCCTTTGCTGGGGTTGTCAGTGCATTGAATTACAAACAAACTCCAATATATTTTACTTCAAGATGGAAAAGGATTGCATGATGAACCTTTTTGTTTTTAATAAAGAATCTTCTTAACTGTATTCATCTGACAAAATATAGTTTGATATCATTAATTGCAGCTAAATTCATAACCCAACCAAAATGACACCTTGGTTTTGTGTAAAAGGTAAAATACCACATCCTTTAGGTATTTTTGATGTCTGAAACTTTACCTCAAAATGCATCAAATTTTGTAACTACCAAAATACTCTTTTATGTGACAATTTCAACAATGAATTATGCAGTGATTCATTTCGAGTAGTGAGTTAAGTGGAACATAATCCCTCTTGGCCTACCTGACATTACTGATGTGGCAAAAGGCAGTCCACTTTGCTACAATTACTATCTCTCTCTATGTCTATCAGCGAATCTGTGAGCATTACAGTAAAACCAATGGGGGTTTCATGCACTCATTAGCTATTCAAGTGCAAGGGTCTCTTATGAATAAATACTTATAAATAATATATAATTTAACATTGCAAGATGGAATACATTAAAGTAAAAATAAATGAAACCTTACTGGAACACATATCCCACATTTTTTTTATTACGAGTATCTACAATACTTCCGACGCGGAAATTTCCCATAACATAACGACAATTTGCAAAATAAAAATATGAGCATCTTCTATTTTACGTTTTTCATGAAAGCATTTTATTCATTAATTACAAAACCAATATTTCGATTAATTATCCCAATACACTCAAAATTCATGCTAACAAAATAAGTTACAAGCCGTGGCCTATAAACTGCCTATTCTCTATCTGCCATAATATGAAGGTTATAGGGATTCATCATTTAGGGGCATAGAAAGGGGGTTGAGGAGGGGCAGCTGAAACGACGTATGCGCGCTAGCAATGGAAGCCTAGATGATTTTCCATTTCTTTTTCTCTTACCCAGTGACCCCATCCACAGAATGCTTACCACGTCACACCTTTCACTCTCACTGAAATTGTTTCCCAAAGTTCAATAAACCTAAATGTAAATGTATCTCTCTTGCTAAAACTACGAAAAGTAAAACTGTATTCGTATAAAATTCGAGGTTTTGATTCCTTTTCAGTCCAAATAGATACCGAATATATACAATAAATTCCCTCTAACGATGGTGCATTCATTAAAGAAATAGAAAATTTGGTATCCAACCCTGGGCATTACAAAATAAGTGAAGGAGCCTCAGAAATGATGTTAATTCTTCTAATCCCTTAATGTTATGTACGTAGCATCTGTATAAAACCCGATCGCCACACAAGATACGGGATTTATACTTCTTACAGACAAATTCTTGATGGGTTGAAATAGCAACATATAGACCCCATGAAACTTAGTGCCGACTAGTAAACCCATTTAGTAGGTAGATGTCTAAAGCCTAGCTAATTGCTTTGGTCATACCGATATTGACTTTTGGTAGATCAAAGTCCTCAACAAATCATTGTGACAGTACTAGTAGTTAACATCCAAGATTGCCTAATACAATCCAAAATTATCAATGCATCTTCCTACAAAATGAAAACGGAGGCCCTATATCCGATAACGCTTTATGCTCACCACTGCAGCAGGCATGCACAAGCAAGAAGATAAAATAGTTTACAAAAAAGAATACTTAATTACACTAACTCACCTGTAAGGTAACTGTACAAGCTCTGTAAGTGTGCTCTGTCTTTGTAGAAGCTTCTGGTCAGTGAATTCCAAACAACATCTGATACTTTCTTGACAAGCTCCCGAGAAGCATACTTGTTCACAACATACTGAGACAAATCAATCGTACCTTTTACTAATACATGGAACTTATTATACAGGCCCTCCACAACACGATAATCCAGAGGAGGAAGCTTTATTTCACTACACGTGTCCGTTTCCTTGCCTGCTGTTAAAGATCTGCTGCATGTCAATGAGTTTTCCACGGCACCAGCAATGATAGACAACAAAGCCAAATCTGGCTCTAATGAACTTTCCAACTGTTCCTTAAAAAAACGTACCACAGATGAAATATCTTGTAGCGGGAAATGACCTTTTGCCATTTCTCGAAACCCCGCCATGTCGTACTAGCACGCTTCAAAACATTGACTCGCATCGAACTGTCACCAAACATTTACCCGAGCATTTACTATTTGTAATTGTTAAAAAGTGAAGGTTAAACCATTGATGCACCCAACCAACTATCAAAAACCATACAACAAAAGAGGTGTCAACTTTCATATGAAGGTCATTACAATTAATCAATTACGGCTCCGCCAGTGGGCTGGCAAGTGTACCTTAATCAACATTTTATCTGATTTGAATGCAACGTAGAAAATGGGCACACAGCATGTAAATCATTCAATATAAGATTGTTAATGCCTTAAAAGTATGAATTAGTAGAAGTTTCAACAAAAAATAACAATTAGTCAATTTTAAAAATAATGTTCAACATATTTTTGTGTGACTTAAAAAAAGAAACGATTTTCGCTAGTATTTTAACAATCTGAAATGCGCATGCGTTCGTTTTAGAGGTTTAGGTATATTTTGAATTAAACGTTAAATTCAACTTATTTAACTGAAGGTTTTTACGTTATTTTCAATAGGGTAACCAATTTTGCAGTTTAGAAGCAGAAAAATTCTTCAAGTAATGAAATTGCTCCTTAGTTGAGAAAACAACAGTTTCTAAATTTGATTTTTTGGGAAATTTGAAATCTCCATCGTGACCGGTGCCGATTGTAATAAATCGGGATGTTAATAGAAAATAGCGAAGATGAGTTCTCACATATTTCAAGACGTGCTAAAAGCTTTTTTTAAATATATTTATTGTGCGAAATGTGTTAAAATATATGTTATCTGATAGTAAAATTCCGTCAAGGTTTCGTCTTTTAGTTTCCGGAAAGGTAATTATTTTCGAAATGCATCATCATTGGGCTGTGTTATTTTCCCACATCAAACTCTTGTCTTTAGATGCAGCAGTCAATCGGTTGATTTGCAGCTTAAATGTCTCCCTATTACACCTTCCATTCTTGTTTTACGCAATTTCCCGCATCTATCCTCTGAAATCCTTCCCTTACATGATGTTTCTCATTAAGTTGCTCAGTTTACTGTCTTGTTAACAATTTTGTGCAGTTATGTCCCCTCTATTTTCCTTTATTTCAGTTTCTTTCCACCATTCTGTGCATCTAAACACAGCCGTCTCATCTATATTTAGAACAGTTTTCAATCCCGTAGCATCATACATGTGGTTCCAGTTTCCTTCCATGTGTATGATTACAGATTCCCGTTACCTTCGGAAAACCTAGGTGTTCCTATGCATGTTTTAAAGAAAGTCCTACAAGTTAATAGTGAAGAGAAGTTATTTCCCAGCACAAGAGCCATTCCTGCATTTATTATAAATTCATATTGAGACTAGCTTAAAATGGTTTTTTATTATTCGCTATTCATTAATACATATGATGTGAAAATTAACTGGATAACTTTCATCATATGACAAATGCCCTACTTATGGAATTTCTTATGCTATTTTGGACTACTGCATCTTATTTTTGTGTGGATTACCTTTCTTTCATAAACGCTCCAAGAGCAATTTATACTATATGTTTGTGTAATATAAGTTAAATTTATTAAACAGAGGAACTTCTCCATTACAAAAATGCGATAAAACACCAAACAGTATGGTAATTTAACATGTCATAAAACTGTATGTACACTCTAACCTACTCATACACAATATGTTAAATAATTGAAGGAAGTTAGGTAGACTATTCCTTGATGGTACACTAACAACAGATTGGCGAAGACCATGCATGGGCATATTAATAAGAAAAACAAATGAGAATTAGTTAAAGAATATGACTAAATAGGAATGGTCTTTGGTGCCAGTCTGTCTGAAATCTGGCATTTTGAATTTAAATATTGTATTTTGTAGATTCCCGATATTGTTTCCTTGAAAATACTCTCATTAACATCTTCTTCAAGCGTGGAGTTTAACCTGACCCTACTCTTGAGGATATTTAATGTATTTCGTTTCTGTTAAATTGCTATGGATATTCTTTCCAATCATAATTCATTGCTCTCATGTCAAATAGTGACATTGCCCTTGTGTGCGATGAATATTTGATGCTTCAGCGCACCACAAGGTTATATTGAACCTCTTTGCATTGGTACTTTTCCAATTCTTCTCTCTCTTCCTGGCTTCATTTTACGTCTTTGTGATGCATTTTTCTGTCGTCTTGAATTTTTGTACTTTCTGCTCTTTTTTGGACCAATGGGTAATTCTCAATAGCTTTTTTTTGGGCCCAAGACTTTTTATTAGGTTTTCCTATTTTGTTACATTTTTTTAATTCTACATAATTCCCCTCTAAGTTTCTGGTAAGTGGCTCATTTTCCAATACTTTGGTTCACTGGGAAGAAGATTTTAATTGTCAATGTCTCCATGCACTAGTTTATCTGTTGATATGTTTTGGCTTTCATTCTTTACTAGTTTCATTGAAATTATCTGAAATGTACATTTACCAACCCAATGCCATGGATTTAATTTCTTGTACCATTTTTTATAACAAGAAATGTCCTCAATATGGTAACTTGTGAAAGGTTAACTTTAAAAATAGTATGCAAGATTCCACATTATTATTTTCTGTCAGAGATAGGGTTATGATAGCCCCTGAAGACATATATGTACTCTTTTCGTCCTCACAATGACTATGCTTCTTGGCTGCCTGTCTTAAAATCCTTTTTTTTTCTGCAAATCACTTGTAATTAATGTATTCCCCTTATAGCTTTCCGGTTTTCGATGCCTTGTATTGATATGGTGACAGCCTCTCATTTAAACGGTTGTTCATTTTTATCCCCCCCTATTTAATATGCTAGAAAACTTCTGTATAGGTGAGATTAACACAAGTTAAAAATATGTTGTGATAACAGATGCACCTAATATCAATCCTTTGTCTACCATTGCTAATTCCAATTCTCAATTCACATGTATTGTTCATGCAGTCAAACTCATTAAGAGGCCTTGTATAAGTTGTTCATTCCTCCAGTCAACCATATACTCTATATTTTCATTAATTTCATCCCCTCCCCAATGTCATTTGCCTTCGGTTGGAAAGTATGTCATGATTGTAAAATCTTGTGTTAAAAAAACAATTGTTCAAAGCAAGCTATATGAAGAAAATCTATGAACATGTTTATTTGTCAGTATATCTACCACAACCGTAGTGAATAATAATAGATGACATACAGGTTTGAGGGACATAGTTTCAAAAACCAATCAGTATGAATTTCAAGAAGTTTAGTGATACATTAATGTATTACTTAACCACTTATTGAAAGGGTTCACTATTAATACATAATTACATATTTCAGCGTCCCCTCTTAATCTAACTCATTCTCTAAGTAAATACTATTTTTGTTCATAAAAATAACAACCAATCAGAATGCTATGTTTTTCACTCTAAACACACACTGCTTCTTGGATGCTCAATTCTCCAATTGATCTGCAGCAGTCTTACAGTTGGCTCAATTTCCGGCTCATCTTTTCAATTTTATAAGAATGGTGCTGTCAACATCTTCCATTATCTGTTGTATCCCTCCATATCTTACATTAAATGTGTGTTTGTGCTACATTTAATGTAATTGTTAGCACCATATTTTGTATCTCTAAAGAGCCTGTGTGAATTGTCTTCTTTTTTGACTTGCCTTATATCAGCCTTATATCGTACATACACGATCCACCTGGTATTTTTGTATTGTGATCTTTGGGCAAATAAAATAGCTCTCATGACATAAATTATGCCCCACCATTAAAGTCTTCCTGTTTTTCATTCTTATCCAGATAGAATATTTTCCCATATCTTCTAATAAATTTCCTTTCTGTAATTTTTTCTGTCCAGCATCTTGACCATTCTCCTATAGCTTCACTGTTAAAAGAACTTAAGTCTCCTTTTCTCCACCTCTGTTATCCAAGTTTCATACCCATGTAGTGTAACACTCCACATATACATTTAGCAATATCTTCCTTGTCCACTCCTTCATTATTTGCATCAGACTCCCAAAATTTATCCGTGAAACACATGACACCATCTGTGTATTAGTTTTCCCTGTCTAGACCAATTGTGAGAACATTTGCTACTGTGGAACTAGTAGGAATATATGCTAGTTTCATAGCCCCAAAAAGAACCTTTTCAAGTACAAAATGATGAGACCTATACCTATATTTTGCCATACTGTGTGTGCTGAGACTGGATCTCTGGCTCTGCTAATATTCAATTAAATTTTTTGTCTCACAACTCTTCAACCAGATATGTATTTTAAGTGCACCCCTTCATCTACTGCCTGACTTATGCCTGTGCAGAAAATTTTCCACCTATCTAAAGCTGCTAGTCATGGTAAGCAAAAGCAAAGGTGACCTTGGATATGCAACTCTTAGTTTGGTCCTAAGATGCATTTACATATTAAGCCTGTGTTGATTACTGCAACACTTGATTTCTTTTGCCCTTCCTGTGATTGCTTGCAACTTGCATATTTGTGTTTTCATCATTCATCATATCATTGTAGGATTTATGATTATGTGTGTGATTTTCGTAACCATCTCTGTTGCAATATAAACTAAATATCACCTGGATACCTTTGAGGCTCATTAAATGAAAAACACAATGTATATAACCACCTCAATTATCATTCTCAAGAATGTAATCATGGGCACTATAGAGAATATGAGTCCTGGCAACTGCGAGACTTAGCCCAAGAGGCCGTGTGTCGTGCCCGGCAGTAGGGGAGGCAAGGCTTCTGTGGTCATCATCCCACGAAACCCTTGCAGGGAAGAAATAACAGCAGCAGGACAGAAGACGCAGAAGAAGACGAAAGTAATTAGAATAGGAACATGGAACGTCAGGACAATGTTGAGGACAGGAAAATTAGAAAATATTAAGCGAGAGATGGAAAGAGGTAATATAAATGTTTTAGGTCTCTGCGAGGTGAGATGGAAGGATAGCGGGGATTACTGGAGTGACAATTATAGGGTGATATACAGTGGTGGGGACGAGAGCCAACAAGGGATTGCTGTAATATTAAATAAAGGGGTAGGAAGAAGCGTAGTCAACATAGAGCAAGCAACTGATGGAATCTTACTGGTAGAGATTAAAGCAGAGCTGACGAACTTGGTCATTGTTCAGGTATACATGCCACCGAGCAACCACAAGGAGGAAGAAGTCGATAGGATGTACGATGAGTTAGAGGATATCATCGCGAGTGTTCCTGCAGGGAAACATTTGATAGTGATGGGGGATTGGAATGCGACAGTAGGCGAAGGAAGAGAGGGTGGTGAGGTGGGGGACTATGGGTTAGGCACGAGGAATGAACGCGGGGAGAAAGCGATTGAATTCTGCAGGAGACAGGGGTTAGTCATCACCAACACATGGTTTAGACATCACAAAAGGCGAAGGTATACATGGAAAATGCCAGGTGACTCAGAAAGGTATCAGTTAGATTATATTATGGTTAGGCACAGGTTTAGGAACAGTGTGATAAATTCGCACAGTTTCCCAGGAGCGGATGCGGACTCTGACCACAATTTAGTTGTTATGAAATGTAACGTTCGTTTCAAAAAGATAAGGCAAGGGTGGCAGATTAGGAAATGGAATTTAGAAGCAGTAAATGGATTAACGAGGAAGGAGTGTCAGCAGGCTGTAGAGAAAATGATGGATGACGGTAAAGAACTGAGTACTATCGAAGAAAAATGGGAATGTATCAAGAAAGGGATATTGGAAGCCGCTAAAGACACTATAGGAACCGTTAACGGGAAAAGGATAAGGAAACCATGGGTAACGGATGAGATTATTGCAAAGATGGATGATAGAAGAAGATGGAAAAATGTAAACACAGAGTTAGGCAAAATGAAGCACAAAGAGTTAAACAATAAATTGAGAAGGGCCACAAATAAAGCAAAAGAAGAATGGTGGAAAATGCAATGCAAGGATATGGAAAGTTTACAGAAGAAGGGTGAAATTGGTGCTCTATACAGCAAGGTTAAGTTATTATCGGGAAGTAAGAAGGTAAGATCTGTGCTAACAGTTAAAGATAAGTGGGGTAAGATAATATTTGAACCAGGAAAAATCCAAGAGAGATGGAAGGAATATATAGAAACACTGTATGGTAAAGAACTTAGGCCGACAAGGTTAGACATAGAAAAGGAACATGACGTAGAAGAAGATAGCTTAGGTCCAGGCATACTCAATGATGAAATAGAAAGGGCATTAAAGGAGATGAAAGCAAATAAGGCCGTGGGGGTGGACAACATCCCTGTAGAACTGTTGAAATGTTTAGGAAAATGCGGGAAGAAGGCCCTATATGGAATGATTGGTAGTATCCATGAAGAAGGAATCTGGCCGGAAGATTTTGTAAAATCAGTGTTAGTTCCTATAAAGGTAAAGGCTACATCATGTGAGGATTACAGAACAATGAACTTGATATCCAATGCAGCAAAAGTTAACCTCAGGATCATCAACAAAAGGATAGAGAGTAAGGCAAATGATTACTTGGGGGATGATCAGTTTGGGTTTAAGAAAGGTAGAGGTATGCTCGATGACATTGCAGTAATGAGATCACTAATTAAGAGGAATATAGAGTACAATCAGGACATATTTGCCTGTTTCGTAGATTTCGAAAAAGCATTTGATAGAGTGAATTGGGAAAAATTAATGCGTGTATTGCAGAAAATAGGAATGAATTGGAGGGACAAGAGACTGATCCACAACCTGTACATGTCTCAGAATGCTCAGGTGCAAGTGGGGAACGGAGAGTCCGGATGGGCAATGTTAGGAAGAGGCGCAAGGGAGGATTGCCCATTATCATAGGTGCTGTTCAACGTATATGTGGACTGTATAGTATCTGCCGTCACTTTGTGGAAACGATTCATAATGAATAAGAATTACTTAATTTATCCACACAATCTTTTATTTTTATGTATATGTGGAGGAAATGATTAAAGAGGCATGGCAAGAATTGGAGGTGGGAATAAAAGTCGGCGGAGAATTTGTTAAATCAGTTAGGTTCGCTGATGACCAAGCATTAGTTGCTCAGTCAGCCAAGAGGTTGCAAGCATTGCTGAGTGAATTGGAGGTTCAGTGCGATAAATATGGGATGAGAATCAATATTAATAAAACAAAGGTTATGCGATTTTCCAGAAAGAAAAAGGCTAAGCTAAATATTAAAATAGGTGGGGAAAAAATGGAGCAGGTAGAACAGCTTACATATCTCGGAAGTGTTTTGGACCAATACGGTCCAAATAAAGTAGTAGGGATGTAAGGAGAAGAGTTGCGCTAGGCACGAAGGCTTTCTCAAGGAGGCTTTATCAAGGAGGAGGGAGTTGATGATGGGGACGTTGAGTAGGGATGTTAAGACAAGACTCGTAAAAGCTCTGATATGGAGCTTAGCTATGTACGGTGCGGAAACGTGGTCACTGAAGCAGGAGGATAGACGTAGATTGGAGGCTTTTGAAATGTGGGTGTGGAGAAGGTCAAATGGACCAAAAGGAAAACAAAGGCGGAAGTACTAGAGTTGGTGGGTGAGGAGAGAGGTTTGTTGAGAGAAATCCTATGGAGGCAGGAAAAATGGAGGAAAGGCATATTGAGCGGTAGTGGAATGTTGAAGAAGGTAATAGAGGGGAGAATGTTGGGCAAGCGAGGTAAGGGCAGGAACAGGATGGGGATGTTGGATGGGGTGAAGTGAAGAATATAATAAAAATAAGGAATAATAAAAATGTATATATCCACTGTTCTTTATTCTTGTACAACTAATTTCAACGCTTAGGCATCATCATCAGGTGCAGAATGCACCTGATCAGACAGAATGTATCTAATGATGACACCTAAGCATTGGAATTAGTTATATCAGAATAAAGAACAGTGGATGTATACATTGTGTTCTTCGTTTAATGAACAAATTTTGATAAACTTCCACTCAATATTTCAGCAGAAATAAGTAGAATTGTTTTCAATAAAACAATTCAACAACTTTTCTCCTGGAACAATTTTGTGAATGGGAGTGTGGGCTCAGCTTGGCATACAGGAAACCAATGCAAACATCTATGAGGACACTAAGAACTTTTAAGTCATTCAACTTTTTTCACAAAGAGATTTTACCCTGTAAAATATAAGGTATATCAGAAAACAAAAAATTTTTGTGGGTTATTAAAATAATCATAATATTTTATTGCCCACTGACCATACATTATATACTGACCATATATTATATAGGTATAAAAGTCGTCAAATACAGAGAAAATTTCTAAAAACAGGCACATTTTGATGCCAAGAACATGCTTAAAAAAGACCATGTACATCAGTGTGCATAATAAAAAACAATGCATTATAACTGCTTGTCATTTAAAAATTCCTTCAATGAATAATACACTACACTATGAGAAATGTCCTGAGTTACAATTTGAAATTGCATAATTTATCAATCGTTTTCAATAAGTGTGGTACTTTGTTATACATTCTTACACCGATTGCCATGGGAATTAAATTGCTAATTTATGGCAATTTGTGTGGAGGTTGTGATGGTTTCTAGTTGAATAAGAGCGAATATCACTATATGTGTGAAAGATATGGATATTAATTATTTGGATGAAAACAGACATGGCAAAGATATACATAAATGGAATAGTAAGAACATTTAATTTTTTGAGGGCCTGTCTGGTGTCCTATAAGCAGCCATGTATGCACATTAAATATATTGAATTACATTAGGCGTTGAAACACACATAGTGCATTGAATTATTGAATATGCACAAAAGGCAGTGGATTATACAAAGATATTGAAAACATGTGAACGTTTGAATTGAGGAGCCAATATTATAATTTGACCAGTTAATGTTATAATTTTTACTGTTTTGAAGTTAATGATCGGGAAATGATTTAGCACTATGACTTAATTCTTCATTGTACATCTACATTGTGGTTGTGTGACATCAGATTTCTGTCTTATAAAATAATTATATCCACACTATTTTATCATTCTTTATTTTTTCTCCACCATATTCATGGTTTATGCAAATACGAGGCAGTCAAAGTTACTACTTCAAGAGCATTACTGTAAGGACTAGGCACTCTTCAACTAAAAAAAAACTAATTATACAAAATTGTTGTACGGTAATAATACGGTAAATCTTGGATACGTCCAAAGGCACGATTTATAGGGCGTAATTTCGCGGGAAACCAATTCGTAATTTAATGTTCAATAATATATGCTTTTGCTATTTACAGAATACATTTATTTTCCAAAGTTCTACACTGAAATATGATGTTCTTACATTATTAGATTGAAATAATTGTTCGCAATAGATAATATACTACTTCCACGATTTTTGCACGCATTTTCAATCGTTCAATACTTCGCCACCTTTTGCGCATGTGCGGACGACCTACCGACAAAGCGACGCCGTTTCCAACGTAGCCGACGATTGGTTACTCGATTAATATCGGGTAGTTCCACCAATAGGCATTGAAAACGTCATCACTTCTTCAGGAAGAAGGACAGTTTGTTACCGAAGGATGGTGATCATTACTTGGGATGTGAAATGCTTCTCAGTTTAATTTATTATGGAATTTAATATTTTATCTGTGTAAAGGTTACCAGCAAAGATTTTTGAAGTCTGTGAGTCTTAAGGAATATCCTCTAATCGCAATGGCGGAATACTTAGCTTCAATTTTTGGAACTGAAAAGGACAAGTAAGTCTACGGACGCCATAACTGATATCCGGCATTTTGTCTCAACTATTATTTTCGCAATTTGCCTCTCTTGCTTCAAATTGAAAGCGTATGTAGTTTTTGGCTTTGGTGGCCTCGGATTATACAATTCTCTTGAAATCGTCTATTTCAGGGTTAATTGTTCCTTCTATTTCAAAATTGGAGCATGTCGTCATGGGGATAGATGTTCACGAATCCACAACAAACCTACATTTAGTCAAGTAAGTTTTAGGATCTAGATGTAGGATACAATGCGAGCTAGTTTTCTTGAACGGTGTTTCTTGATGGAATTGCTAAATTGAAATTCATTGTGATGATGGTATGGGAATTTTTTTTCAGACTGTGTTGCTACAGAACCTGTATGTTAATCCACAAAATTCTGCAAAATCAGCCGACGGTTCCCATTGTAAGTGTATTTTCCGGTTTTTCTCACGACATCAAACGATGATATCTTGCATTTCATAAGTATTCTTAACTTTTTCATTTAATGAAATTTTATTGGAATTAAACTTGCAAATTGCATCGTTTTATGATTACAGTGGTTGCCAATGTATCGGATGAAGAAATGCAGGAGCATTATGATAACTTCTTTGAAGACGTGTTTGTAGAATGTGAAGATAAGGTTGGTTAATTAGTTTTCGTCGTTATGGAATTAAGTCATTGGATGCTTGTAGTATAATTATAAGATTAAATCTATCGCTATTAAATAAGTATTATTTTAGACACTAACATCTAGTCATTGTAGTCGAAATAATATATTCATTTAAAATGTGCGTTTTTCGCAATTAATAGGAAAATTGAGTGTAATTTTGAAGTAAATATTTTTGTTGTGTGACCTGTTGGAGCGTTGCACCACCTTTGATACACATCATAACATATCTGACTGCTAGCGGGAATAATCTTTGCAAAGGCTCTTCCCACCTTGCCATTGTGCTTTTCATTTATTAGCTGTGGTGTTTATATTTGGTCCCATGGGCGCTCTCAATATTTTTATAACCGTCGTCTCGTAGTAAATGAAGTAGGTACACACAACGCGGGCTTGGTACAGCAAGTGTACCAGACAGGTGTAGCTGTGTAGAAGTTTTTGATCCGTTAGCCATATTAACCTGGAACGTAAGTTTTCCACCAGGTTTTGGATTTACATTATTAGAGGTAACTCAGAAGCTTGCCATCTCTGTTTTCTCTAAGTAACATTGACCCGAAAAAGATTTTCAACTGATGAAACCTCATGCATTGTTTTGGATGTTCAGCTAAACTTGTTTGTTTTGATGTTAAATCTGACTACTCATAGAGAAAGTAGGAAAATTATCGCGAAAGTCTTTTTTGAATCATTATGATTGTCGAGTACGTTTTCCGTATGGAATGAATTTTCACCCTAACATCGTTAGTTGATGCATTTTCTTTAGTGTTTTATTCAATTACTTTGTTTACTAGTAATTGACCAAGTGTTTGAGAATTGCTCTCATTAGTGGTCTCGTTTTTTTGCTATTTGTCCTCACTTGAAAGATTTATCACTGCCGTGTTTCCTTAATAAAATTATTTAATGGCGAAGAGGGATAATATTTAGCTCCATTAACAGTTTGTGGATTCCGGGACACTTGCTCTGATAAAATTGTGAACATAGTGCATCAAGAGAGTCCCACCGCAGGAATAATAATTTTTTGACAACTAGAGGTTTTTGACTTGAGAGGAACTTGGGAGAAATTTTGTTTTTCTAACATATTGTGTCCCCGATTCCCATGCATTTCCTCTGAAGACATGGCGAATTTAGTGATTTATTATGGTCACACCGCAGTTATGCTTATTATACTTTACATTACTTTATATGACTGAACATGGCATGACTTAACTGAGAAGCCAAAATAGGTCCCATTGAAAAAAATAATTTATAATTTTCGAGCATTATTGAAGAATTTGATTCGATTGTTCCATCTATTGGAGAGGGAGACGAGAGAATGGTAGGAGTGATATGTAATGTCTTTTGTGTAACATATTTTTAGTCATGGTATTGAAAAAAAAAATCAGTACCTCAATGGCCTCATTTCAAAGCTGATGATATGTGATGTTTGGTCAGTGACACTAATTGGAGACAATACAGCATATGTTATTTTGTTTAAAGCCAAATTATACCATACCCGAATATCTTATTTCTTTTTATAAAATGCACTAAAACATGGATAAGAAAAATGTTGTTTGAATTGAGTTTGCACTCTCCTCTGAAATTACTCAACCAATATTGTGTTCACTTGAAATATTGTATGTGTGTTCACTTGAAATATGAATGCATACTCAAGGGTGGACAGTGAGTGGAAGAATGTAGGGGAATCAGCCTCTCACTATGGGGTGTGTGTCCCTACCATACTATACCATACAATACTGCACGATCATGTCGTAATGCCAAATGGCTCCTTAATGAGATTTTGTCCATCTTATTGGAGTGCTGTGATCACGAGTTATTACTATGTACCTGTAGTTTTCCAGTCAAGAAGCATTGGAGCAGGAAACATTTATAATGGGGAAGTGAATCGGGATTGGTTATATTCTTTTAAAATCTTGCAAAAGTTTTGGGAAGAACATGCAATTTCTAACATTCATATCTTTGAAAAATTAAAACATAACAATAGTAAGTATGAAAATAAGATTTATTCTTCAGCATTATGACTTCATGACTCACAAAAAGGCCAAGATTTCACAGTAGGGAACATCCTTCAAGGGTAAACTTTTAATATATTTCATTCAAAGTTAATGAATGTTTCAAAGTAATTGATATATGTGGAAAATTTAAAATTTTGGCCATTTTTACTGTGGTCTGGTTTTGAATAGATGCTAAGAAGGAAAATAACTAACTTTGCATGTGGCAAGGCCATTTAAAACTAATTTTTTCAGTTTTGTATGTGAAAACTGCATTTTTATTGAGTGTTGGTGCAGTATCATTCAAAAAGAAAACTAAAAACTTCGTTTACTATGAAATTGCTTTTTATCAAGGGTTTCAAGTTAATATTTATCATCACTTTACCAAATTAAGATTAAGGGCTTTGGCAAAAACTTGATTGCCAAATGCTCTACTTAACGCTCATCTTCTTCTCTGCTGCTCCTACTGGCCTTGTCCATGCGTTTCGTGGCCCATCCACTCTGGAAATTAATGTGTACTGTTTTTTAGCCCTAATTTTTAGTTCATTTCCAGTACAATTATATGCTGTTGTGTACAGAGCGTAAAAATCATTCGCCGGTCAAGGGGAATGATTTTTAAGCTCTGGAATTGTTGCAATGAAATGCATGTTAGTGGGTAACTCCATTAAAAGTTACAGTTGCGGCATCTCCCACAGTTTCTTAAAATTATTTGAAAGCTGTGATAGAGTAATTAAGATTTTCTCTAGATATGTTAGTCTGAATAAGTATAATGTTTTATTAATAGACTAAAACAGTGTTTTTTGTGTGCCCACATTTGTTATGGTTACTGGAACTGTACACTGAAGGTGTTATAAAAAATCTGTTAGTGTATAGCAAGAATTCAAGAGCTCTACGGCCTCTAGGTTAAATAATAATAAGGGGGAAAACTCCACTGGCCGTAAATAATAATAATAATTTTACGGCCAGTGGAGTTTTCCCCCTTATTATTATTTAACTGTTAGTGTATGTTGCGAATTGAAATTTCATGTATGCTTTGGATCTTCAATTTGGCATTACTCATGTTGAATTGGTTTCCGAAAAAATGACTTAAAAATTGTTTTTTGGGGAGGGGGGTCTCATTGCGAAGATGAGCATAAGATCATAAGGTTCTGCATACTCCTAATGCCTATCATGGCTTCCACTACTTGTCTAAACAAACCCCATTTCAACCCAACACTTTTGATAAAGTGGCTATCTTTTTCTTTTTTGACTGATAAACATGTTTATAATTTTGAAGGGATTAGTAACCTAAGTCATTTTGTTTTACATTTGAATTCTCTAATGGTAGTGAAGTCTATTGAGTTGAGTGATAGTTCCTAGGTATCGGATATAGATTACTGTAATGCCACACCAGGTTTAGGAACTTTAAATGCAATTTGTTCTTCTGTGCTTGATAATTTAATATCCTTCCCATTTACAGTATGGAGAAATAGAAGAGATGAATGTTTGTGACAACCTTGGTGATCACCTTGTTGGCAATGTTTACATCAAGGTAAAATATTGTTCTGTATCAGATGCAGTAAGGTAGTCTTTGAGCATCATATTCCCAGGCCATATTAAGAAAGTATTATTAAGAATTTAAATGATTTTTCAGTTCAGGAAAGAAGAAGATGCTGAAAAAGCAGTGGCAGATCTCAACAATCGTTGGTTTGGTGGTAGACCTATTTATGCTGAATTGAGTCCAGTTACAGACTTTCGTGAAGCTTGCTGCCGTCAATATGAAATGGGGTAAGAATGCAGTGCTTATGAATTGTTTTGGGACCTTTTTATCCCAATAAAAATTAATCGATGTAAAAGTTGTAATATATAATACTATGAGGAAATAATATTTGATGAATTGTATTGAATACCAATGTACATGCATTTAACTTGAGTCTAGTGGAAGTTGGGCTTTCAGGAATGGAAAAGGTTCTCACCATTTCTGGCAATTAGCATGTTTCAATATGGATTGGTTGATAATAATTTTGTACCACTATTGTAATTATAAAAAAGAGATCAAATGATAATTTGTATGGGACAATTTCATGTTGCCACTTATTTTTATTTTGAGTTAATGAATTTTCAGAATAAACCGGAATGTTCTTACAGTATTCTTGCAGAAATGGAGAGGGGTTCTGGGAAGCCAACTTCAAGACCAAGGTAATTTTTTAGTTCTAGTGGATGCTAGATTTCTCTTGAAGGCATGCTGGATTAAAGTCTTGTTAGTCATGCCAAATTCTTGCATTTTAAAACTAAATCTCAGAATTAAGTCAATTTTTCTTTCAATGAATACCCTGTCATTACAAGTAATAACTCATGTCTTATAAAGACTTGGTTGTTTTAATTGACAATCTTGCTGAAAAGCCTTACATGGCTTAAGTTTCTCGTAAATATTAAAAAAAATTATTAATACCTTAATTTCTTTATAATGATCATCACTTTCTTTATATTAATTCTATGGCTCTTGCATTACAGGCAGTCTTCATATGCGATAGCACCATGCTCTTAAGTGCTGCTATGCAACGAGTGAGAAAACTGCCCTGAAATTATTTCCTTACATGTGAATCACTATTTTCATTTTTATTTCCTATTTGATTCATGGATCCTGATGCAGTTAATTAACACTTTCATGGTAGCCTCTTATGTAAATATTGCTCAGAACTATGGCATGAATCTCTGTTATATGCAGGATATCAGTATCTTGTTTCTCCAACATATAATATGGAGCCATAGGGTTAATATGAAGTTTTGGTCTGTTTTGATAATTTATTTCATGTTATTTTTTTAAGTAAAATCATTTGAAATTATTTTATTTAGATTTATTATCTCTGAATAAATGGTGTATACTTTGATGACCAGAACGGGGGAAGTAATTAGGTTGGCTGATGGTTGAAAATTTTCAACATCTTCGTTAGGTTGACATCATATCGAGGGGAACTTGTAGGAATGACGATGGACATTTATTCTCGCATACGAAAAATATAACATCAGACTCGGTTGTTGAACTCAAACTTCATTCCGTAAAGATTGATCCTGAAGTAGTTTGTTCTCATCTGTGAATTTTGCGACCTAACAATTTCATTGCATACTGTTCATCCTGAAATAGTTTGGAAATTGTCATGAGATACTATATCTCTTTCAGGTGACAGGGAAGGGCCGTTAATTCCATTCCAGCTGTGAGGATATTGGCGTGAGGGATTGTGTGGGTAGGGGCTTAAGTCCCCTAATCCCAAGAGGGAACGTAATGGTCATCTAAGGTGATACATCATACAGGCTATATCGTAATGCAACGTTCTGTTGCTCTACTCTTATTTTTTCAGGGAGTGCACCAGAAGTGGATTTTGTAACTTCATGCACTTGAAGCCCATTTCAAGGGAATTAAGGAGGTACCTGTACAGTCGCCGTCGCCGTGGCAGAAAGTGAGTGCAATTCAATTTTGTGTTCAATAAAAAAGTTTGTGATTTTGAAATCCTTTTCAAATTTTATGTTGACTGAAGAAATATATTTCCTGGTATTGGGTATCTATTTTTTATGTAATATTGTGTGATTTTCTTATGCCCCAATTTACAATAGGCCACGTGTTAAGCTTTTTAGTGATATTGTTCCCCATATTTTTTTATCTGGTAACAATTTTGAATCGCATAATATATTTACAAGGGTCATCAGAAAAGTTCTCGGCCTGACGATGAAAATGACAATAAATGTTTGCAGAGTTTTAGTTTTTCAACGTAATTCCCTTTTTCATTGATACATTCTATCCAGTGGTGTTCCAGTGCCATTATCCTGTCTCTGTAGTGTGTTTCCAGAAGTGTCACAAAGTACTCTTCTATAGCTGCACAATTGCTTCTTGATTGGACCAAAAATATAACGATGAGAACATCCAACCTAGGTTGATTTTTCAGCCCTTTATAGTGTAAATCCTTCAATTTTCCCTTCACATAAACACTTTAGTGGGCAGGTGCATTGTCATGATAGAAAACTGTTTACTCTGCATGTGTGGTCTCCTGTCATAATTTTTTGCATCCAGTTTTATGAGAAGGCTATAGTACAGTACTCCTCAGTTTTTGTACTACCCTTTTAAAGGTAGTCCTTCAACATAATTCCTTTCCGGCACTGTCATGGTGCAGTTTTCACTATCTTCGGAGCTGAAGAACCATTCTCTATCCATTGCTTGTATTGCTGTTTTATTTCTGGTGTGTAATAGCAAATCCATATAGCATTGGCACATATCAATGCAGGAAATCACTCTTGGTTTTTCATAAAGAATGCCAAGCACTGTTTGGCAAGTGTCTGAATGCGTTTTTGATCCACATAACATCCAATAACTGTAACCAGTGTGTTCATTTTGATTTCATGCACCTTCATATACAGTTTTCTATCATGACCTTCTAGAATCATATTATACACTTTTC
Source organism: Hetaerina titia (assembly GCA_037158775.1). Classification (NCBI taxonomy): domain Eukaryota; kingdom Metazoa; phylum Arthropoda; class Insecta; order Odonata; family Calopterygidae; genus Hetaerina; species Hetaerina titia. The sequence goes on along the minus strand of CM073773.1, from coordinate 39,366,418 downwards.
AATTATTTTTGGTGTGGTTGCACTTTTTGGAAATTCTTCATGTGGATCATCTAGGAGGCTTTCACAGCCACATTTAAATTATGATGTGCATTTCTTTGTGGTAGAAATTAAAAAGCCCTCAATAACACATACAATCCTCAAGTGTATTTTGGTCAGCATTAAACCTTTTACAAAGAATTTTATCTCTGCACTATGCTTGGTTTTTTCCATTGCTAACAAAATATCCACCGCAACTGTTTAAACAATGGCATACAGCGAATTGCTGGATGTGGTTGCTTGAATTATCTCGGCCTCTACTCACAGTTGTGCCAAATAAAAATGTGATAAGTGATTGCATCTGTGTGAGTTTGAGAACTTTTCATACCACCCTTGCGTATAATTGTTTTGAATGATATAAAATTGTAAATTATTAATAATTCACATCCATCTAGTCTGCAATGTTGTATCATGAAAAATAAGGCTCTTGGTTAGCTGACTTACTCCTTCCCATAGGTTAATATTGATTGACTTGCTCAACTGACTTACCGGTAACCTATAGATGTGATGTAATACAAAGAAATCTCTTTATTTGGTGAACCTGTGAAGCAAAGCTAAGTAATCTAGGAATTGCTGTGAAGTCGAAATATAAACTTATTTGGAATGTTGTGTTTGCTAGTTCATTTTGAATTATGCTCTAAATGCAGTTGAAACTAATTTTGTGACATTTTTAGTTAAATTGTAAAGTAATTAAATACTTTTGGGGCTTTTAATCAGGATGAAATGAATTTCGCATCAATTAAAATGTGTTGTTTTGGATCCAGTTATAATGCTAAGTCTTCAAGTATTTTCATGCTTAGTTACCACATACTTGTTTTTACTGTTTGTATGGAACTAAGAATTATTTCAGCATTATTATACTTTGAATATAGAGCGATGAATGATTAGTCTCAACTGATTTTCTAAGTACCTAATGACCACCATACTTCCTAACATTTGCCTACGGTTTAACTAATAAATTTATCTCACAATTGTGAATACTTAAGTGGGTGTGTATGATTAGAATGTTGTAAATACTTGTAATTTACTACATTATTTAATAGAGGATGGATTGTATTCAGAATGGTTATAAGTTCCAGCTATGCACTGGAGAATTTGTCCATTTCAAGAGAGCCAAATATTTCATATATATGCTGGAATAAGTTGTCAGTAATAGAGTAATCAAAAAGAAATTGTTGGTTGTCTTATGAATAAGTGAAGGAAAAAGTGTTAATATGCATTTATATTGTAACTCCCCATGGTGGAGATATGAAATTAGAATTATATGGTGTAGAAGAAAAAAGATGTTGATAGGTTCAGAGTGGGAAAGGAAAAGTGATGAATTAGTTTTAAAGAATTAAGATTAAAATACCATAGGGATGGAGTGCTGTGTTGGTTTGCTCCCAGCATTACCTTGTATTGACTACCTCAACCTGGATAGAAATTTGTTTTAAAATATTTAGCAATTACTATCTTCACTTGATTTAGTCATTAATCTATTAACGAATTCTTTGCCTCTTTTATTAGTGTAGTTGCAGCAGTTTGATGTAAATTCATGCATATTTTTATGGATGGCTGGGATGGTCAATTGGTAGTTATATAGGTTAACTTGGAGAGCTTTTTAATAAAAATTGGCAATTTTCCACAAAAATAAAATTTTTATTAACACGATCAGTTTCAATGTAACTACATCATCTTCTGGTGAAGATGATGTAGTTACATTGAAACCGGTCATATTAATAAAAGTTTTATTTTGTGGAAAATTGCCAATTTTAATTAATCATGATATTCCACCATATCACGCCTGAAACGTCTCTTTTTATTGGAGAGCTTTTATGGTTCATGTTTATGGTTAATGCCCCCATTTCCTCTGGTTCGATTGGTTCCTATAAAATTGTGCGGTGTCCTAGACAGTGGAACTCTCAAAAGTTTCAAATTTCCAAACTTCTTTGCAGGTCTCGTTCAAGGAGCAAGGAAAGGCCTCGTCGGTCACGCTCAAGAGAAGGTCGTGTCAGATCAAGGTCAAGAGAACGACGCTCTCGCTCTCGAGAGCGCCGTGGAGGCAAGGGAGGTGGTGGAGGAGGAGGTGGGGGCGGTGGTGGAGGTGGCGGTGGTGGTGGGGGTGGGGGCGGAGGAGGAAGAGGAGGCAGCCGAGAGAAATCCAGGTCTCGAGACAGGGAGAGAGAAGGACGTTCAGGTCGCTACTGACCTCTAAATTTTTCTGCTCTTTGTTCCATCAAGTGTTGTGCTTGAAACTGAACTAATGGACATATTTGTTTTCCATAGTGAAAACGATAATTTTGGAAGTTCCAAACTGTTATTGAAAAGTGATTGCCCTTTTTATTCAATAAAAGAAGAAAATGCTTTAAAAATCTTTGCTTTAAAATAATGGACATCTTGGTGTAGGGGTGCAGAGGTGGTGTAGAGGAGGTTGAGTGATTGGAAATATTTTTGTACCAAGTGATTCCAGTTTGATGCAGATGTGAAAATTTTGTTATGGTGTTTGAGTAGCATTTTTCCATCTTTTTACGTATTTCATTGCATATAATTCTAATTTGAAAGAGACAGTAAATATGTATTTTACTGTACCAGTTTACTGAGCTATAAGAATTCAGAAATGTTTTGTATCATTAAAAGCATTTTCCTTTTATCTACTGAATGTAAGAAATAACATTCTGTTGAATTTAATGAAAACTACATATGTGGCTTTATATTTTATAGTATCTTATAATTCCAGTTGAAAGTGGTATTCCAAAAAAGATAAAGTTGTACATAATTTCATTTAGGAGTATTTATTTGTAACAATTCCATTAAACTAGGTAACTTTTATTTTCTTGTCAGAATTGATTTTAATATATAACATTCTTTGTTGAAATTACTCGAATTCCTCAGTGATTTTAAATTCAATGATATTTTTTTATTTGATAGTGAAAGTATTTATATTCACATATTTGATTTTCTAGTGAAATTTCAATGAAGTATTTTAATTTATACATCATAATGGATTTTGCTCTTGCAAGAAATAGAAATCAATATGGAGCATCTTTACAGTTTTTATAATTTAAATTTTTGAAATTTAACTGTTGAAAATTGTTACTAAGAGTTTCTTGTTTATTAGTGTGTGTGTGGTACTTAATCTTGGCTGGTAACTTGTTCACTTTTTGAAGCCTTCTGGTGTTTCAAAACTGAGTGATCAGTTTTATCTGCATCAATACTTAATGAAAAGCATGCTTAATATTGCATGAAGTGGTCCCATAATGTACAAAGTTAATGAGACATATACGTGCACATCCAACAGCATTGTTGAAATCAAAAGGAGGCAAGTAAGGTGGATTCAAAGCATTCTGATTGCTGGTGGGACGTAGAAGATTGTGATAGAGGGGAGAACTTTGGGCAAATGAAGAAAGGCTGAGAATGCAAGTCATGGTGAATGAATGGAATGGAAGAGGGGAGTTTCGAAGGTGTGCCTTAACTGGTGGATTGCCTATAATCTAAGAAAAATGGGTATATGAATGCAAGGGATTGCTTTACGTTCCTATTTCTGAGGATGTTCCCGGCCCTGGTTTTGCAAGTTAGGAATAATTAGAGATGGAAGAAAGCTTCATAAGCCAGTTATCTTATTTTACAATCTTGCTGTCACAAGTGTTAGCGATGCAATTGGATATTCGTCTTTCAACAGTCATGATAAATTTTGTGGCATTTAGTAAATTTGTAGTACATTATGCATGTAAAACTTTGTTTGACTTCCGTCTCTTGTGAATGTGCACATCTGATTTACAAAACTGTTGCTTATCTTGATTCATTCATGAGAATCTGTTTTTATCTCATTTTGTAGAGGGAAGTGACTTGGTTTATAGCCATGATTTCTACAACAAAATGCAGTTGTCACAGAAATTCTGATAAAATCATAAACACAGTATTCAATCCGAAGGTCGGTTTGGTAGGTGATAGTAGAGCTCACCCAGTACTAAGCCCGATGGCTTGTGAATATTCACACATCAGGGTAGGGGAGCTAGTTCCTTTCTCTGTGCCGGTTATGGTTTCCCAGGAAGATACAGGATATTATTCAGTTTTTGACAGCCCATGTTATTGAGTCAAGAGTCACACTCTAGTGTTAATTGGACCCTACCTTATAGAGCTGTTATTATTTTGATCCTGAGGATGGGATTTCATAGCAATGAAAATAATTTTAAGTGCACTATTTTCCCACTTAAATAGTGGACATTTAAATGTTATTTTGTAAGTTTGGGGCAACTATTGGTTGTTTGGTATTGTTTACATATTGAGTGATCTGATTGTTTGAATTCAGTCTTTTCAGTTCGTTTCAAGTTTCAGCATATGAAGAAATTTGAAAATGTAGATATGCTTAGCATTTAATTTTTATGCAAACCCTGGGACATGGGTTATTGAAGGGATTTTGAATGGTATCCTTGATTTGAACAAAAATTTGATTATTAACAAATTGAGTAGCTTCAGATGTGATGTGATGGAGTCAATATAATGAATAATTGATTGTAGCACTTTCCCTTTTCATAGAATTTATTTTACGACCAGATTTCGGTGTATTACGTCATCATATAATAATTATGTGATACATCAAAACCTGGGTGTAAAATAAATTCTATTAAGTGGAAAAGTGATGATCATTATTAGTTTGAATTTTTTCTCTGTTGAACTCTTTGCATCTTCAAGAGCTCTCATCTTCATATGATTTTAGGTACTATATGCTCATACTTGATCCTTTTCAGAAAATCTCTTAGTTATTTTACCTTAAATCTACCATTGAATCCACCACTTAAATCAAAAGAATTATTATTTCCGAGAGGTTAGGCCTTGCTCAACAGTAGCACATGCGACATTGCAGGAAGTACCTACTTGTTGAGGAGTAACATTATAATCTGCCTCAATGTCAATTGCCATTTTTATCATTCAATTTTTTTGCCAAGGTTTGACCTTTGTGTGAACTTAATTAAATCATAATTATACAGTTTACCTTAGCATGTGAATCTTAGGATGTTTCAGGAATATTTGAGCAAATGAAGAAGTGCAAGAAAATGGGACACAGCAGTGTCATTTTAAGTTTGGAAGGAGAACCATTTTGCATCTATGATGTTGGAAATAAATTCCTTTAAGGTGAGATACTGTAAATGATAGTGGTCTGGTACAAGTTTTTGTATAAACCACTGAGATGAGTCCGTTACTAAAATCTATGGACAGAATTAAGACCTTAGTTTTTATATTTATGAGGGAAGCGTAAGAAAGTTAATAAAAGTGATATCAATGGAGCCAATGTCAATTTAATAAAGAGTTCAGTTCTACAGGTAAACAACTGGGTTACTTGATAGCACGTACATGAAGTACAGTCTTAAACCTAATATTAGGGAAAGATAGTGTGAGCTGGCTATTGCTTATGGATGAATATAAACCAAGGATGTGGAAAAATTGGTTCATCTGTCAAATGTCATTGTGAAGCGATGGTATTATCTGAGTACGTAATTTAGAAGGTAATATTGAGTACACATTTTTCTATAAAATATATTTTACACCAAGGAATATGTGTGTATATTTTGTGTGCAAGGTTGTGTAGTATCTTCCAATTTTCTGAGCTCTGCTAGGAGAAAAATGGAGATAACAAGCAAATAAATTGGACGAAATTTCCGTCGCTAACTTTTTTATATTGAGATAAATATTAAAATTCCACCTACACGACTTTTTTGTAATGTGTTGGAAACACTCAAATTTGAAACCACAACTTAAATGCAGGTACTGATTTAAGGTTCAAAGAGTAAAATATTATGCAATTATTGGGCCTACAAGATTATACTATAATGAAAAAATGGGTGCCTTGTTTGTTTCATAACTCATTAGGACACACCGGTTGGATGAAGGTAATGCTGTCAACATTTTGAAAAATCTGTCTGACTACAACTTACCGCACATGTTAACTTTTAAAAAAGTTTATATTGTGACAGCAAAACATTTTAGAATTTTCCCCCTACAGTGTTATTTATTATTTAAGTATATCTATTCCCCCAAATTTAATTACAGTCATTTATTTGATTAAAATATTCAATTCTACTAATACGCTTCGAAAATATTTTTGGCGGTTTAGCGTAGTTACCGAAGTGCTAAATCAACCGTAGATGACTTGGACTTCACGGAAATCTAGAATTTACCAAGTAAGTGGTCGAAATTTGTTGAATCAACATTTTCTTTCTCATACTTGATTCCATGTACATACATTGTATTTGTCCAGTGGATAATAACCGGACGTGAAGTGGATAATAATACATTGTATGCAATGCAAGCAACAGCTAAGGTCTTTTTTAACTCAAGTTATTCACAGCGGTTCGGTTAGTTGGCGATCGTCGCCGACCTATATTTTAGATCCACCCTCACACGACACTGTGTTACCTTTCACTATTTGCAAAATCGTGGAATTAGCAGCTGGCGTGTTTTACGTCCACATTGAAATCTCATGGATACCTCAGGATTGTGATATGCTGTTTGCCAAATATGCGCATGGTAACTCGTCCTAATTCGAATTTATTGCCATTACTCCTCTAACTACTTTCTTGGTTATCGCGACGATTACAATATTGCACCGATGCATTGAAATAAGTAAATTAGCAGTTTACTCTCTCAGTAAATCATTCGGTAGGTTGAGAATTCAAGCTGGACACCTTGATTAAATGGTACACATTTATTGGACAAAGTTTAATGTCTCCGAGACTTCGCATTCATGTGAGTTTTTGAAACGCCAATAAGAATTATAGTGTCAGAACATACCCGTAAAAAATAGTCCGAGCCACCTAACATTAATGCCCGGCTCAGCCGTTTTGTGCACCAAGCCACTACCAAATTTAGAACTTGGATACTTCCATATATATTTTATATATACCCTGCAAGCCACCGCTAGGGTATGTGGCAGGGGGTGAATGCACGCCAGAATTATTTCACCCGAACATGACTCTACCGTGGTCGAACAATGTTATTACGTGTGATCTCCTATCGTTCGTGGAAAAATGACATCTTAAATCTATGTTCTACACTTAATCTCTTTAATTTTGTTAACATGATCTCTCCTACCGTAGTACGATGGGGGTAATAGTGCATTTTCAAAATCACTGCTAAAGAGACCTCTTTCTAATTAATGCAAAAGCTTCAATCTGTAATTTAACCTTCGCTCCATGAGTGATTCCCAGTCTAGCTGCTCTGATATTTTGGATACGCTATATATATAAGGTTATCTTAACAACGTTTTGCAAATCTAGCTGCTCGCGATCTAATTCGGCTTAATCCAACTTCGTGAGGATCCCATATACTAGAAGCATATTCAACATGGGGCCTAACCAACGACATATAACATTTCTCTTTGACTTTTTCATCACATTTACCTAGTACTCTTCTAAAAAATCCCAATTTTTTGTTATCTTGTCCACATATTCCTCTTATGTGTTTAACCCAGGAAAGATCGTGAGAGTGGGTAACGCCTAGGTGTATTTAATTGAGTCTACACATTCCATTTCGGTGTTCCCAATGCAGTGAGCGTTCGGGTGGGAGTTGCCTTTTTTTCCAAAAATTTATGACTGCGCATTTTTTTAAGTTTAATTTTAACTTCCAAGTTTCGCACCAGCGGTGAATAACATTAAGGTCATCTGACAAAGCTGCCCTGTCCTCAGGATCACGGATATCACGGTAAACCACTGCGTCGTTGGCAAATAAACGTATCTTACTAGTGACTATGCAGTAAATGCCGTCAACGTAAAGTAGGATAAAAAAGAGGTCTAATGACACTTCCCTGAAGTGTATATTCTTCTGCATTTGAGCCAACTCCATCTACTCGTATCACTACTCTTTGAACCCGACCATTCAAAAAGTCTTTTATCCAACCACAGATATTTCTAAATATGACATATGCTTCTAGCTTTGTGAGGAGTTTACTATGAGGTACTTTGTCGATGGGTTTCTGAAAATCTAGAAAAATCGCGTCCACTGGAACATTGCTCTCTCCCGAAATAAGAATATCATGAACAAAAAGCGCAAGTTGTGTCTCGCTGGATCTCCCTTGTCGAAAACCGTGTTGATTTTTCATTAATAACTTCTGATTATCAAGGTGTCTCACGTTCGGACTAGCGACTACATGTTCCATAACCTTTTACGAAATGGATTCAGGGAAATACGTCTGTGATTGCTCGGTTCCTTTTTTACTCCGCTTTTAAATATTGGTGTTACGTAAGCCGTTTTCCAATCTCTGGGAACTTTGTGGTCTACCAGCGACTTCTTAAATATTATTCCTAAATACGGCGCAATTTCCGAAGCTAGATCCTTAAATATACGAGCGGGTATTTCATCCGGCCCGGAGGATTTATTAGGCTTCATATTTTTCAGCAAACGTCGTATTCAATTACATGAGATTTCAATTTTGGGCATCAGTTGACCGGCACAATTTGGTATGCTATCGGAGGTATTCTGTGAGATATTGGTGAAGACGCTTTGAAAGAAGGAATTTAATAAGTTAGCGTTTTCCAAACTTCTGGTTAATCTTTCGCCTTTGTCATTTTTGAGAGAATTAATAGTTGACTTATTTCCCTGAACTTCTTTGACGTATGACCAAAATGCTTTTGGATTCTCTTTCAAATTTTCCGCTAACCTTTTCCTTTTGAATTTCCTTGAGGCTTTCCGAAATTCATTTTTGGCATTCGCTCTAGGTATCTTATAGTCGTAAAAAAACTAGCAAATTGGTTCATCTTTTGTTCCATTGGGTTGTAGGATCGTTTCTAACTTTATAATAGCCACATTACAATGACTCTTAACCAGAAACTCTGTGTCATTTTAAGTTATTCGATTAAGCGGTTTGCTTCAGACTACTTTGGAAACTAGGAGATGCTATATCGAATATTTTCCTGTGATAGAGATCAAGGGGGTTCGCTCACTTTCTGATTATAAATACGGAATTTCCTCATGAATTCGTTAGTACTAGTCGGTTCTCTACTTGTGTGATTAGAACTCTTGCTTCGGATTCCTTCCTTTCGGAACGTGTCATTACCGCTTCACCCCCAGAATCCTTCTCATTCTACTGCCATTTGCTGTTTTTAGAGGAAAATAAGTGCTCAATGTCTTATAATACAGTTGGAAAACCGAATTGAAAAATATTAAGACGCAATTTTTTTCGTTCGAATTGCAATCTTGAAAAACAGCAGCCATGACCAACGTAAGATGGATCTGAAATTTTTTGACTTTAAGGCTGGAATTAGGTAAAAAGGACAAAAAATCAGCTTAGGTACCTTTATAGCTTGTTTAAAAAATTTAAGCCCCATTTCAAAAGTGCGGATTTCACTGTTTAATGACAACATAATTTTTCAAAAACGATTTTTTTTAATTATTCTGTTGTAATTAAATTCATTTAAATTCCGGCATATTCAATCCGATTTTGAAATGTGCAATGCCTAAATTTGAACTTCTCTTTGAAAATTCTCAAAATATGGGTTCATGTACGGGGCCATGTTTTTCGCGGATACATTTTAATTCCTATACTTCACTGTGCAAAAATTGAACTTTAAGCTACTTTGGCAGTTTAATATGTAATGTATGTGGTATACGCATGATTAATTTGACTCTACTATTGCATTCTCGTATTTAAAACCTATTTTTTTATTAACCTAGCTCTTGGCTCTGGAGTAAACACTGCTTGCCTTCAAATTATCATCAAAGGCAATCTACCTATTTATGATATGGGCGTCGCATAATAGCTATTTTGTAGCACATATCACGTGAGCTTCCTTTTGTTTGCTTTCAAATATTTATCTCTAATTTTCGGAAGAAATAGAAGGGAGAGTAATAATTGAATTGATCTATCGTCAATCTTTTTTCGAACCATTCCATGCCTCTAATCTGAGTAAAGCTTACTATTGTAAATTATGATAACTTTTGTTGTTTGTCATCATAATATTTCAAAGTATTTTTAAATATTACGCATGTGCGTATTTTGGCTTTTTGAACGAGTGAGGAAGGCATTCAAAAGATGATATCTGGATGATTTATCTTATTTTCAATTTTCTCTTGCAAAAAAGGTCGTCGCCAGACTTTTTTTTTCAAATGCACATAATCGCACAACTTCTCGACTGATTTTCCTAAGACTTGCCGGCGAATTCCGACGTGACGTAAATGCTGGAATATTTTTTTACCTCTTCATGTTGATAGGTACTCATAAAGCTAGGTGCACGAATCTTGCATTGCGCGAATTCTGCTTTCGATCGCCTGCAACCTCTGACGTCTCCTCAGGCTTTCTTAGCAAGGGTTACGTACCCAACGCCGCCATTTCACGGAAACTTTGAGTGCTCGTTCCGCCAAGAATTTACTCACGAGGCTTGGAAACGGGAATTCCCATTGCTTTCACGACAGAAAACTCACATAACTCTCATCCCAGATTCATTAAAAGCTTCTCTCCGTTGGAAATAGGTCTTCCTAGGAACTCCCCCTGTCCTCTTGAGAGGTCTCGGTTTGACACTCATCTCATTCCGTTCCAGCATCTCACCTCTCTCGCATTCCTGTACGTGCACGCGAATACCTTGCCATCCAGAAGGACGATCCCTTTTACCACTTACCTTCGAGATCCTTTTCTTGAGACCGTTCTCCCTTTATTTGCTCCTTATCCAGCCAAAAGGTGAGCGTCCTCACTTCTAAGTCCTTCCCTTGGCTTCAAAATCCCCCAGTGCTTTTATTTCAGCTTCCATGGACCAGTGAATTTGCTCCTTGAGATGGAAACTCGGCTTTAAAATTCCCCAAGGATCGAATGTTTCCCGCCGTTTGAATGGAAGTCATCCAGGATTTCGAAATCTTCATGAAGTTTGCCTTACTCCTATTCGAAATTATTTTTGTTTCCATTCTCCTTCTCTCCGCCACCTCTGGTTTATTTTCCAATGACATATAATGTTGTGGAGAATAGCTCTTCACGACCTCGGAAAATATTCGTAGTTATAGATGATGCTTGGTAAAGTCCACCGAGTTCTTCGATCACGACAAGTTTTCAATACCTAGTATCATCATCGGGTGCTCGGAAACCATAAATTGCCGACCACTTTGTTAATTTTATGTATTTTTACTATCGGTCTGTGAAAAAACGTCTATAAATCACGCTATTTTGCGTGGACTTTATCCATTACGATAGATAATCGAAAAATAATGCTAATATTCATTATAAATTTAGTCGGTTTTCACCGGGTTCCGAAAAATCTATGTCGGATCACCTTGTAACATGAATTAGCGTACAACCGGCGGATGATATAACTCGCAGGAAGCCGTGCTGTGCCGATGTAATTTAAATTGAAATTTGCCTATGAAGTTTAATTTTTCTTCCATCACTTCTGATCTCTTTTCTCTATGCATTGTTCCGGTGATCGAAGAAAGTAATTATTTAAAATCTTGGAATGTATAAATTTTTATTAAAAAATCTGCCATTTGTGTATTCTCCCTCGCTCAAATTTTAGTCATCTGAAAAGTTTTTTCCTTTCCATCCCGTGGTTAGCGCTTCAATCTTCCCGCACGCCTCTGTGGCGATCCCCGGGGCAATATGTAGATTTTGATTGCTGGAGCAGGAAGTGCATGGAGATCCATTTCCGACGTCTCTATTGCATTCATCCTCTCCATTGCCTCGAAGACCCTTCCTATTCTTTTCCATTTCGATTAGTAGTCCCTTCCGCCCCGCCTCTTCTTTTTCTCTTGCTGGCACTGTCCTCCAGAATATTTCCACCCCTCAATAATCATTTCACGCCCCTTCCGGGGGGGAGGGCTAGGGGGTCAGGCAGACTGGTCTGCAGGTCCGGTCCAGCGAAAAAAATAGGAACCCTTTCGGTATTTTTTTCCCCTACTCCCCTCTCCGTCCCGTCGACGCAGGTCACAATTCCACCCCATCCAGGGTACATTATTTTATCAGCGTCTTGCCAGCGTTTTACCCTTTGGGAAATTAAATCGCCGCCCCTCTCCACCCTAAACCCCCCAACGCCTTCCATCTCTCTCCCTTTTCTCTGCTCTCTACGCCTATTGCTCCCATTCCATCCCTCTTGTCTCTTCAATGGCGTTCACCCCATCCCTACCTATTCCTCACCCTCATCACCTCTAGGCCCATTTAAAATGGTTTCCCCCATCCTCCCATAAGCCAAAATCCAACCCTTCCTTCCCCACCAATCTCCCTTCCATCCCTACCGAAACTCTTGCAACGATCTCCCTGCGGGGTGAGAGAATTGCTTTCTCCCTGGGCAACCACCCTTCGCCTTTAGGCTCTTTCTATCTCTCTCTCTTCATTAAGAACCCAAGAGGAGGGCCTTCCTTCCTCTTGGCTCCCTGTGCCCATCCCCTTTCACAGCTCTTCTTCGCCCCCTCTAGCCTTCTCCCCCTTCCTCTGTGTTCCCATCATCCCCTCCTTCCCCAGCAACCATATCGGGAGTCCTAAATTGAATAGACTTCCATTACTCTCCCGTTTAACTTCCATAGTCTGCCGGCATTGGGTATTTATGAGACCTTTTTAGTGTAAACAAACTGCACTCACCCTCGCTCGCTCCCTTCGTCCCTCTTTAGCTTCCGCGATGAACAACCCTTTTGGTTGACTCGCCTCTTCCTTGCTCCCCTTTCCGTTGCCCTCGCTCCGAGACTCCCTCCCCATTCCCCTAACGCTCCCGTGGCAAAACCTCTCTTCCCCCGTCTCTCATACACCCATTTCTTCCCCTCCGTACCTCCCGACTGCGTACATACATGTATATGTTTGCACGTGGGTGGAATTTGCATGATCGAAATATCCCCTCGTCTCACCTTCATACATTTGTGTGTGTATAAAATTGTATATGCATATGTCAGTTTAGAATATAGCCACGCCTGTGACTGGCATCAGTATTTTAATCCTAGGATTGGTTTAATGCAACCCTTCATTCTACTCTATTCAACTTCAATTCTTTCACCCTCTGATAGGTTCCCTGTTTTACGTTCTTCTTAATTGGCTCTATGTACATGTCTCTTGGTCTTTCTCGTGGAATCTTCCCTTCTATTTTTCTTTCAATTATGTTCCTAATCAATCCATTGTGCCTTAATGTCTGTCCAATCCATCTATTTCTTCTTTGCTGTAGCGTCCTCCATATGATTCTATCGTCTTTTGCTCTTCTATATACGTACTTCCTCTTTCCTTACTTCGTCTGTCCATTTAATCCTCAGCATTCTCCTCCAGCACCATGTTTCAAAGGCTTCTATTCCTCGTTGGTCCACTTTTCCAATGTTCTAAGTCTCTGAACCATAGAGTGCCATGCTCCACACGAAAGTCTTGACGAATTTCTTCATTGTTTCCAACCTTAGGTTCTTTGAACATGGCAATTGTCTCTTCTTCATGAATGCGTTCTTAGCTTGGGCAATTGATGTCAGTTGAACTTCCTTCATCCCATGTTATGCCGCTGCTCAGGTAGATGAAGGATTCCACTTGTTCTAGCTTCACCCCTCGAATTGTGATATATTCTTACAGCTTCTCTCATTCCACGCACAAGGATTTTATTTTTCTTCTTGTTGATATTCATATTATATTCCCACAGTACTTGGTCCATAGCGCCTAGAGTTGCTTGTAGGTCCTCTCGCGTTTCCGTCACTACTGCGATGTCATCTGCAAACTGGAACTGTTGATTTTATTATTCTCCATTTACCTCGACTCCTTTGATACCCAATTCTTGTGTTTCTTTTATTGCCTCTTCCAGTTATACGTTGAATATTGTTGGCGACTCGTGTTATATATTTACACCTATACACACACATACATAAATATATATACTTACATTCATACATTTTTATATATATTTTTTATATAGGTGTTTACACCTATGTACATAATATATGTGTCTGTATATATATATATATATATATATACACACACATTCAAATACGAAGTCCCGCTATACGGCGCACAAATATTCATTCAAACATAGAAATAGGTATACGAAAAGGGGATAGGAAAACACATAAAAGGCGAACACAGGACATGGGGGGAAGGCGGTTTTTGAGCAGATCACGAAAATATTTTTACTTTCGTGATCTGCTCAAACACCGCCTTCCCCACATGTCCTGTGTTCGCCTTCTATTTCTATGTTTGAATGAATATATATATATATATATATATATAGGCCGAAAGCTTAAATCATCTACAGCGTGAGTGTCCTTTTACGTGTTATTTGTTTTATTCTGTGTTCTATTGTGCCGTCCAAAAGTTATATTGCTCTCGTGAGTACTTCCGCATCATCGATATGTATATATATATATATATATATATATATATATATATATATATGTATATGTTTATTTTGCGCCAGAAACTTTTATTTATTTTATCTTTTTCTATTTTATGTTCGTGTTCTATTGTGACGTAGAAATGTTTTATATATGCATATATATACATACACACACACACACATACACACACTGACAACCATTCAAACATGAAAATCCGTCAATTATAAATATACCCGTATATGCACACACACACATGCCGTTTCATCCACACATTTTTTATCCTGTTTTTCCTAAGCCTGTGATAAACACATGAATATATTCGTATACATACGAACAAAAACGCACGCTTGTGCATACACTTGTGCACTCACGCACACAGATACACTCATTGTCTTCCTTACTCAGTCGACGCGGCGTGGTCTAAGCCAGACTTAAACCCTTTTGTTCGGCACCGCCGATCCGTCCCACTCATCCGGGAGGATCCCTGAAAGTCCCTTGGATCTAGAAGAAACCCCCTTCCTCTCCTTTGCTTCCCCTATCTCTTCCACCCTTCCCCCACCATGTACTCGTATATTCCTCTCCCACTCGAGTAAAAACACTGCCACCCCTCTTTTTGCACCGCCATTGCGTCTCTTTTTATCTGTTCCCACTGTCCCTTCACTCTCTCGAGCTCTTTCGTCTTCACACCTACGTACCTAATAAAAAAAAGATTTTTTCCACACACAGTGGGGATGAGATTAAGTCGGGGGAGAGCAAATGGAACTCGCTTAATTAATGTTTCAGAGGGGTTTTCTTAAATAAGCTCCTCTCACTGGCCCCAACTTCAACCCCTTGTTCAGAACCCTTTTAGTTAGACAAAGAGAGGCCATTTTTTGTGATGTATTCGGTAAATGCAATCCAATTTCTTTCCCGAGTATACCCTCTAGTATTCTCATCTTTTTAAACTCGAGTATTGAGCCTTATTCTTTATGATTATTGTGTGCTACATCTAATAATGTGATGGAATATCAATGGATGGCACTATTTATCTAATAGGTTGAAATGATAATGTTTGCGGTATGGGGCACATTCCGTAATGAAGTGCAATTAACTTAGCAAACATTTATGAAGGAGACTGTTGTAATATAGACTCTTGGAGGAGAGGAAGAAATTTATAAAGGCAAGCATTTAAGATGTGCAGAATTAAACACTCAGAAGAGCCAAGAAGACTTCGACTATAATTCTAAGAACGCTCTAAGGTTTAGTGAGTGGCTGGTGAAGTAACTTCATTAGCTCCTGAATTGCCTACCAAAGGTTCTTAAAGAGACCTATCATTTGTCACAGTATTTTTGTAGGATATGTTGATGGAGTTGAAGATTTATTCAGATCACAGTTGTTCGTAAATATCATTGCTAGATGTAGGTATTCAAGTTCCCACTAAGGGGTGATAATAATGTCTGGATTGACGTCTTGACATATCTTTAGACTTATTTATGATTGTGGACCGTAACTAATTTTCTCAAGATGTGCAGGCATTAGACCTGATACCGGTTACTGAAGCCAAATTTTGCGCGATGGAATTTGGTATGTAATCCGTGGTGATCATCTTCATCTACCTCCGAGGCCGGTCAAAGTAATTAGCGAGTCGCTAGTGATAAAACGCAGTTTTAGTACTAAATTTAAAAAAAGCCTGGAAATTATTTTCCAATTTTATATCTGTACAGGGGTTTGTTATTCTAGTGGGTAGAGCATTGGGATACTGTGTGGATGGCTCGGGTTCTATTCCGCGTGACCCCTCTGTGCACTCTCAGCTTTACTCGATCTTTGTGATTTTTTCGGGGATCAGATGTTCCCTGGAATCTACAGGCTCCACAAGGAAATGCACTGGTGCCCTTACTCTGATGTGTGAATTTCACTCTCCGTGTAGATCTTTAGACGAGGTGAGATCTACTTTCATCCTTCAAACCAATCTGAGGGTTAAATCCCATGATTTTTGCATGTGTATGATTCTGATTCCATTTCCAGTGATAGAACATTTGAATTACGTACTTACTTGGGAATTATTTCTAACCTACCCTACGGGAAATTCGGCAAAATGCTCCGATTTATGTTGTTAGAAAGTATAGCAGGGAATGCAATCATGCATTGGAAGGGGTCGGGGATTGAGAAATTCTTCAAAGAATTAAATTAAAACTTAGGGTCTTTAAGCTGTTGGTAATATACATTTATCTGGAAAAATGAGTTCATAAATGTTTAAGTTTAGAATAAATCTCTAAATTTCATGGCCCGATCTGAGTAGATAGCAGTACAAATACCTTCATTTATCTTGATTAATAAAGGTGATTTATGTGGAGTTGAAAAATGGTTTATTGGAAGTTAAGCTACTAGAATGCTGATTTTATTGTTAGGTGGGGCGTATACATGTATATTTTGTGGTACATTGCTCTCAGAACACCAGGACTTTGTAGTAGTTTTGCTGAGATGTCAAAAACCTACTTCCAACCGGTAGAATGTTACTACTTACGATGTTCCATGATATAAACTAAATTCGGGTCCATACTTAAAATATAAACTTTGATTTATCGGGAAATTCTAACTTGCATAAAGGATTTACCTAACAATTTCACAAAGGATTTATCAACACTATATCTACTTATTTTTGTCCGAAGTGCTTAGATCTTGGGTGAATCCATTATGCCTAAAAGTTTGTCATGTATGGCGTAAGCCGTGTTTGTCGAATCCCTAAATTCCAGGAAAAGATGCAAAGGAGAGTGGGAAGCACGTGACTTCATAACTTCTCCTGAAGGTCTTTGGTTGATTCGTCGAAGAAATCACTTATTCCTCCCGGGCCATTTACAATCTTTCTCGTCTCCCGCAAACTTGAAAAAGTTGTCTATAATTTTTGGGAAACTTTAGTGAAAAAATAATTTAGCCAGCCAACGGAACCATCGATAAAAACGCTAAAATCTGCTCTTAAATGACATGAAGTCATATGAATACGATCCGCAGAAAAAAACATTATGAATTTTGGGGCTGAGATGCCGTTAAGGAAATATCATCCAAACTTGAAGTCTTGAAAAGTAACGAAATATTTCTTGGAAGAATTTGGGGAGACAAAAGAGAATATTAGCATAGAGATACTTCATCACATTTGCGAGGAGTCACAAAATATTTATTTGGTAGTTGTGTCCATCCAAAAACCTACCTTAACCGGTACAATACCTTATAATATTACCGGTAACGGTAGGTTTTGGATGGACACAACAACCAAATAAATATCTCCTAACAAAACACAATCCAGCAACCTACTTTACATCAAGTCCCTCTTCATCACTGTGTACTTCTTTCCTCCCTTCATCCCGTCCAACATCCCTATCCTATTCCTGCCCTTACCTCGCTTGCCCAACATTCTCCCCTCTATTACAGTTTTCAACATCCCCCTGCCGCTCAATACGCCCTTCATCCATTTTCCCTGCCTCCATAGGATTTCTCCCAACAAATCCCTCTCCTCGCCCACCATCCCTAGTACTTCCTCATTTGTTTTCCTTTCGGTCCATTTCACCTTCTCTATTCTTCTCCACATCCATATTTCAAAAGCTTCCAATCTACGTCTATCCTCCTGCTTCAATTACCACGTTTCTGCGCCGTACATAGTTACGCTCCATATCAAAGTTTTGACGAGTCTTTTCTTAACATCCTTATTCATTGTCCATGCCATCAACTCCCTTCTCCTTGTGAAAGTCTCTTCGCCTTCGCAATTCTTCTCCTTACGCCCCTTCTATTTTGACCGTGTTGGTCCAAAACACTTCCGAGATACGTAAAATGTTCTACTTGCTCTAGTTTTTGCCCTCCTATTTTAATGTTTAGCTTAACCTTTTTCTTTCTGGAAAATCGCATAACCTTTTTTTGTTAATATGGATTCTCATCCCATATCTATTGCACTGAATTTCCAATTCACTTAGCAATGCTTTCAACCCCTTGGCTAATTGACGAATTAGAGCTTGGTCATCAGCAAACCTGTTTTTACGAATTCCCCTCCGACTTTCATGCCTACTTCCAGTTTTTCCCATGCTTCATCAATCATTTCCTCCACATATAGGTTGAACATCACCGGTGACAATGGGCAACCCTGCCTTATACCTCTTCCTAATACTGCCCATCCAGAAAATAAAGATTACGATGCAAAAATCGCAACTCGATTTATGGAATGCAGTTTTTTATAGGAGCCGATAAAATATAAATCGGTTATAATTTCATGAAACCGTATATGAAACTAAATATGTTATGTATGAACTGTGTATGTTACGGTACATACCGGAATACTTAGCCAGGAGAATGTTTTATATCTCTTTATTTCTTATATTTGATTGGGTTTAGCCGTCAATTCGGGATTGGCAATACATCACTTAGGGACACACCTGAAAAAACCGTTCATTACGACCAATAGTGTTTGGGTGCAATTGGGTAAAATTGTCTCACTTCTAATAATGCTTTTTACTTAAGGGTATGGGTTAGAGTTATTAAAGAGAACGCCATTTCAGTCTGCATAACGTCCGCTAGCGTATTGGATTGAAAAAGTTTGCATTTCGTCTCAAATTGTTTAAATTTTAGCCATTTATATGTTAGTCGGTTAATATATGCGATTGAAATTGGGGTCTGGCGTTAGACTGTGATGGCATATACTGAGTAGAATTACATTTGTTTCTATTCTAGTATATATCCAATAAGGAGGTTACATATTTGTGATAGAATCGTTAAAAATTTCCAGTTCGCATAGCTTTATTGGGTCACATGTTTGTTTGCCTGTAACGTGTCACTGCGGGAGGATTCCCTAAAATACTAGGGATAATCACCGAAAGGGGCGCGCAGGAAGGATAGAAACCTAGTTAAATGACGAAACATGAGCGGAAATAGTAGTTGCTTTGATGGAAATTCTCATTTCATTGGCGCCGATGCCAGTTCCGAAGAGAAGAATATCGCATTGATTCTCTTGTTGCAGTTAGCAGTTTAGTGCGCTGTGTGCCAATCTCTGCAGAATTATTAATTTTGTCACCGATTCGATTTGCTTTCCACATGAGGCAGTGGTCATCGTTGAAAGCCCGTGTGCTTGACGCTCAACTGCCGCTTCACGGATTGGAATGAGATTCGTTCATCACTCGGTTTATGTTTGGCATCTGAGGAAAACGAAATGTAAAGCCCAGAGAGCTTTAATTTGATTTGCGTGACATCGTGCTGAGTTAATGGATGAAAACTCAGCAAAACTCAACTGGAGTATAATTATAACTTCAGCAATTTATTAAGTGAACATTTTATTGCTTAATTGACAAGCTTTATTTGGATTCAAGGTGAAATGGTTATATCGAAAGGATCAATAATAGTGCCCATGCCCTGAAATCGAACCAGTTGTGAGGAATTTTTATTACTGCAAATGTTACAAGTTGGCTTTATGCCAGGTGTTAATGTGCATGTTACGAGCATGCTCGTATATACGTACAAACAAACAATATACATACAGTCATTTGTCCATTTCAGGCTACAAATATAAGATGAGTTTACCAAAAACAAAACAGGAAAACTTAAAAAAATAACAAAATATGTTATTTCTGTAAAAATTTTAATTATCTTTGAGGTTTTTACATTTTTTCTTCCAAATATTTACATTTTTGTATTTCGCCAACTATCACAACGATTGGTGTTTTATTTTTTAATGGTCTACCTTAAATATAATATCTTTAATGATATTTCTTGCGGGCGGCTTAAGCATATACGTGGTCGTTAATGGCAACATCTCCTCAGCAAAAAAGGAATCAAACCAGCGATTTGGCATATCGCCCTCTGTACTGTCTTTGGGTCGTGTCCAATCTATTAATTAGAACGGCACCTGGTATCTTGCAATTGAATTAACAGGTACCGCAGCATTGCTTATGTTGTGCACTTTGTTCAAGGAAAGTAGTGGCTCAATCAATGGCATCGGAAAACAGGTGGGAGAAATCAATTGAGACGTTCTTTTTTTTTGAGGAGTTTTGGAAATTTTGTCTGTGGCCAATTCTTCGCTAACTCTCCTCCATTTCCTACCGTCCTCAACCAATTTCACTTATCTCCCTGGCTCTGCTCCGGAAGGATTGAGAAGACGAGGGTGGAGGGTGGTGACGAGGAAAGGGAAGGGGACGTCGCCGTAGGGAAAGGTATATTGGGGGTGCGCCCCTTCCCCGCTGGTGGGGTTCCAATCGAGGAGGAAATGAGAGCAATGATCGATCAGATAGTGATTCTCATCGTTTCGTCGCCACAACCCCTCTCGTGCGAGGGCTGTGGAAGCCACTTTTTGTAGTTGCTCGCGAGTACCCATTTCTTTGCCTTTGGTGATAATTCCTGTTGCTATGTTAACTCGAAACTCGGTGTTCGTATCGATTTCCGCTTCTTAGGTCATTTTCACGAAATCCAGAACTAATTTCACTTTCCACAAAATATTGAGTTGGGTTTTGATTTGTGTGCTATCGGTAAGTGTGCTGGCAAATTAAGTCGTTTTCGTAGGGGGACACGTTCGGGCTATTCGTTTATCTAAATGTCACCATGTAATAATATCGTACCGATTCATCCTTTCCAATAATATATGTGTAATATACTTGTACAAATATAAGTATCATGTGTTAATTTATCCGATTTTAAAAGTATAACTTGAATACTGACTTTTAATAATCAAACCACTTTACTTTTCCACATAAACTTTTTAATTTTTACAACCCAGGTTTCGTTATAGCATAACATCATCAGGTCATGATGATGTTATGCTATAACGAAACCTGGGTTGTAAAAATTAAAAAGTTTATGTGGAAAAGTAAAGTGGTTTGATTATTAAAAGTCAGTATGAAGATTTTCCACCAAGTTACGCCAGAAACTGTTTTATTTATAACTTGAATAGTAAATTGATCGGGAATAATTCCAATAAGGATGACAATAAGTTTTAATTTCGTGTGGTATTAATATTGATGAAATGTTTGTTGTAACCTAAAAACTTCGACGAAGACTATTTTTTAGAATGTTAGAATTCTAATGCGGTAATTAAAATAACATTATATCGTACACTACGATTGGGGTTTACGGTTTTCTTTATTTGAATGTGGATGTCACCGATAAATAACTATGATTTACATGCGCTGGCGATTAGATGAAAAACTTCTCAAAATTACGTTGCAAATCGAATTTAACAGCTTTAATAGACAAATCAACAGTAAACAGATTCAAATCAAATCAAAGGTATTAGCTGAAACGGAAGTTTTTTTTCTGTTCTTTAAGTTCAAAATGCATAATGAGTGAATCGGAGACAAGTTACCCATGAACCCTTCCCGATGGTTTGGTTCATGGGTTACCTGTCTCCAATTCACTCATAATGCATGCTGATTTTATGAATTAAATAATTAAAATTGTGTTGAATAGGTTAATGAGTGCTCGAATTGTTAGAATTAGATTACTTTTTTCTCCGCCTCTGACCCTGCACCGTAATCATGCTATCCATGATACGCGAAACCAAATTATGTGAAAATCCCAGCGCCAAGTTTTAGAGTGAATTTCAACTCATGCTTTAGGATTAGCTGGCGAATACCTCATTCCGGCGAGTAGCAAAGCCGGTGAAGTATAACTTCTGAGCTTGAAATCACTAAAAACCATTTGCATAACTAAAACTCGCCGACCAATTTTAATTATTTAAAAAAAGTCCTCAAATAATGTGAATTTATCAAAATGCTTAAAACCATCTCGAAATAACATGTCTTGGGTTCGTTATTCGCTAACTTTCCAATGGCATTGAGATTATTATTAAAACGTATATGTGCAGATAGAAAATGTCAGGTGGCACACACGTCCCAAGTATTGCAATCAAACTTGCCTTGGAAAAGTAACATGACCTCTCAAATCCAATCAATATCACAAAAGATAATGAATAAAATCAATCAGAAAAAACAATATTACTTAAAGGTAACTTCCAAACCCCAATCTATAACACAAAAAAAAGAAAATCCCCATCTCACTAACATCAGTTTCCCAATCAATAAGAAAAAAATCAAAACTAAGTTGTTACATACATTTTAACCCAACACATCAATTTAAGTATTTTATAAATTATTAAAATCTTTTTTTAAAAGTATTTACCCTGTTAGGAAAGGGCTCCAATAGTTCTGCAGGCAAACTGGTCCAATCAACAATTGTTTTATTAAGAAATTAAACTTTTTTAAATTTGTTCTTTGTGCCCGGCATTTTAGCTTGAACTTGTGATCATTCCTCCCTATTAAAATTTGGATTTCCCGCCTCTTTCCTTTTTCTGCCCAAGCTTTCTCTCCCTCCAGAATGCAAAACATTCCACAAAGTGTGCTTATTTTTCTTTTACTTTATAAAGGTTCCCAGCCCAGCGTTTTTAACATTTCAGTCACACTCTCCATCCTCCTATTCTTCCCCAGTACACATCTGGCAGCCTTTCTTTGGACCTTCTCCAGTTTTGTAATATGTCCTTCTTCGTGCCGGATCCCATACTAGTTACTTGCACTATGGTTGTTATATGATGTAAATGTAATGTATATTACACGTTGTGGGTATCGCAAGCCTCGCAAACTACAGAGCATGTATCTCAGAGATTAATTGACATAAGTCAGCTTATAGCAATCAATGAAGATCCTTTAGGGGGTCCTGATTTCCATCAAATGCATTTTTGGATCGTCGGCACGGATATCAGTGCGTCAAAGTTCTCCCTGCTTCGACGTTTTTTCGGTCCAGTATATTCACGGAGTCATTTCGTGAACTATAACCCATAAATTCGAAAAATTAATTCGTTAAACTTCGTGTATCTCAGCAAGTTTTCCCCCTCCTTTACTGAAACAGAATCGGACGTACTCATCGCTTCCTTTCTCCTAATTCAACTTGTGGTGTCGAAAATAATGATGAATCCGCAGCGTCGTTATCTTATCGTTGACTTTTTCTCCACAATTCCATTTCTTTCGAAATTTTCTTCGGCGCTTTCATCTTTCTTTCAAACGGTACTTGCACGCCCCCACCTGATTTGTCACTGCTCCTTCATTCTTTTGAGGGATCCGCTTTTCTCGCGACCACTATCAACTTTTCCACGGAGCAGAAGCTTGTTTTATTTATCGCGGCCAATGCAATTTGACATTTTCCAGAGGTGCTTCAAAATGGAAAGATGCGGTGGGATAAGATAAGGGCTTCTTCCATCACGTTAGGTCTTCCTCACGAATGATTCATTTATTTAATGATTCTCACAGGGTTGAACAAAATGAGAACTGTCATTATGGTTTCACGCATTCCAAGTAATTACTTTTAAACATGTTTAGGACATTTTTCTTGTAACTCATTGCATGGTGGCACTTTTCATTTTTTTGGAGATTTAAATCTCATTTGTAACCAACTCCTCTGGAAGACCACCCTTACGGTTTGAAATTTTCAGTTCCAAATAATATAGATCAAATCGCTGTGAATATTGTGCACGAGAATGTATTTGTAGATGCATTTGTTTTAATTTATAATTTATGCAAAGTAAAATCAGACAACAGACACACACATACACACACACACATCAATATTTTTAGCCTTTTAGCTTTAAGGCACATGGTGAGCGCTATGAACACATTCATGCATGCGCCTGGAAATTTAATAGGCACAGATAGATTAACTGTTTGCTTGCAATTCAACGTAAACATTAGTGTTTATGGACAAAATCGTCTACTCCTGGGAATTCATTTGATGATTTTATTGGTTTGACGGTGTATTATTGAGTCGCATCGAGAGAAATGATTTACTTTGTCTAACCGGTGTAAACTGCTACGTTAAAATACATTCCAATGAACTTTAAAAAATCTCCCATTGAATGATTGTAATGCAATCCGGATTTTGAGAGGTTGTGGCAGTTCAGCTTATACCTTTGTCACATTTCGACGATTATAGTTTTTCAAATGCTATTTATTCCGATTAGATGAGACGATTATAGTCGATGGAAGTAAATTGATATTCTAGATATTATTTACGTGTGGCACCGAATGATAAGAGTGATGATTTATTTCATGTTTCATTTTATTCATAGCTTGAATTATGAATGCCGTATCATTGTAAGCGTTTAATGGTAATCATCCGAAATAAAGTAGTATGGTATCCTTCCAGTTGGTCTCGTTGGATACAATTACCTTCATTTACGATTCACTTGGCGGCGCTGAAGCTTTGTTGTAGGGGCAGGAGAATGGATGATCGCGGGATCAAGTTCATGGTGGTGTCTCTGTAAAATCCTTTCTAAAATCCAACCGGTGCAGTTTTCTGGAGACAATAAACCTCGAATGAACTAGTCGGAACTCCAGGGGACCCAACTGCCATTACCCCATCCCGGAACTGTTAATATGCAAATTTTACAAGCTCAGGTGGACTACTCACGTAAAAAAATAGCCTTCAGGTTCATTACTACGTTGTCAAAATGAAGCCCGCGTGCATTGCTCATGAATTTCATTAATGCATAGCGAAGCTGTTTCGAAAAGGCGGACCGCGACTCCTGAAAATCTCGTTAAGGATTTTCTACTTAATTCTTGCGAAGAATTGCTGCTCAAAAAAAGTAGAGAGTTCATTCATGGCAGATGGTAGTGTTTATTTTTCGACATACTATTAGAGCATCCTTAAATCACGTAAAATAACCGCGTCGTCACACTTGAATTTCCTACATTCCACCGCCAACGATTTTTCTACATTTAGTTCACTAAATGGGCAACAGATGTAGCGCAGTGTTTTCCAGCGTAAGGTCCTGGCGCTGTGGCGCTGGCGCTGTGTGGTTTCCGCTCAGTATTTGGAAGTACCTTCATCTGCTGGCTTATAGCTTCCGAGCCGGGATGTCTGGAATGTGATAAGTGTGGGGAGTGATTGGGGAGGCCAGGTTTGTGGCCTTCGGCAGAATGACATTGAGCCTATTAATTACGAAAGCATTTTTGAAAAACGCAATTACTTGACCTTTGTTGCGTGCAGCCGGAGTTCAACGCTTCCTAGACCAAATGAGAGGAAATTTCCTCTACACGTTTATTACGGCACATTTACAACTTTACAACCCTTTTCCGGAACTTAAGCTGGCGTTAAGTTTCTTATCATTTACATTCACGATAACATAACTAGCCACTTCAATGTCTAAGCTTTCAGGTATTCGTCCACCCCCACGTTTATCCTTTCAGGATAACGGAAACTATTTGAAAAATTATTGGTGAGATAAGCATAAGCTACCAGGGTAATTTTTTTAATTTACACAAATATTATATGATATATTTTTAGTCATCATCATGGGTTAATCATCAGTTAACGTGCAGCAAAATATCCTGTTCTCTGCCAGTTGCATTCCCTCGTTTATTATTACATCGATGTCGCTCAAAATGATCCTCATTACTTGATTCTTGTAATCAATGCATATTTTTAGCATCTATGTTGTCATTTTTTCTATGGTTCCTTTTAGTACTCGTTTCTACTCCTATTAATGAAAGTTCTTGTTTTAATAAATGTTAATTATAATACACTTTAATTATTAATGGTTATGCGACGCATGAAACATGCACCTAATAAACGGCAAAAAATCTCGTATGAATCGCAAAAAAAACATTTTTAACCCCTTATCGCCTACGACCGTTGCATATTTTCTGCTTATTCTGTTTACACGTACGTGTGTATTTCCCTGGATTCGGTTTCTGCTAGCAAGATTAAGCTGTGAATAAAATGACTTGAAATTTGCGTGTGTGATAGTACTGTCGTAAGCTAGTTTTCATGTATACATTACTCCGTTAGTAATCGCGAGAACATGTGACGTGGGGTATTAGGATACCAGTCGTAAAAGTATGAAGAAATAAGTCTGGAAAAGAGAGATGTTCATTGAATTAGAGTTTAAATATTGTCTCTTTTGCGCAGTTTTCTCCTACATCTTTTGTCAATATTGTCCAGCATGCAAATGTTTTGAGAGACTTTGATCGTTACCTCGATTAGGCACGTCGTATATCGCGAGTGAAACAGTTGACAAAAATGTTGACATATTTATCTTTATTTTGTGCAATGTTTGAATAATTTTTTTTCTGCTATGCGTCCCAAATGCTCTCCATCTGTCCGATGAGGGAGGGATCTGACTAATGAGTGTGAGAATTTTCCCTTCCCTTTTTTGTTTCAGTGCAGTCAAATTTTGGAAATACTAGGTTTCTTCAGGATGGCGCAATTTCTACCTGCGTACGTGTCTTCCCAAAATTAGATTCGATTTAATGATCACGTAAGTATTTCACGTGATCAATCACCTAGTTACGTACGGTAGTCTGCATTATTTTCTTGATGCCACAAGTAAACTCAAAAACAATTGATGATAAAATGAAATTTTTCAGGCGTCACTTTTTAACTAATAGCCTTTTAATTAGTTGAGTTTACGTTGTGGAGCCTCTGCACATTAAAGCGGGAGTAAAGAAGTTGCATATTGTAAAATTTACGCAGAATTTTCAGTGATTTCTGTGCGAAAATTTACAAATTGTAGCTTCTTTACTCCTTTTTAATTTGCGATAGGTTAAGTTAACGCCTATTTCAGCATTGAGACTTAAGCTATGACCATCTGAGGTGCTGAAGTAATTGTGTGACATATTGATGGTCTGTCGTAGCAATTCTCCGTTAACATGCTGGCTTTTGTCAATATTTTGTTCATATTTCAATCCATACTTCCAGAGGCAAATTTTTCACTTTCGATTTAAGATCTAATGAGAAATAGACGGTTTACATACCTCTATCAGCGTGGTGAATATTTTCGAACTTACTGTGGTGTTCTCTTAACTTCCTCAAGGTGATACTGAATGTACTGCGCACATGTTTTCCCATACTTGCGCCCGAATCGAAGACGATGTACATGTATTTTACCGTATAAGCAATGCTTAATTTGAAAAACCGATGATGTGCAAGTGTAGGTATGTTCGTCTATCATTCTTTCCAAGAAGTGTATCAAATATTAGGGCATTTCACGACAGCGTCACTATCGCAGTTCTGATAATAATTTGCGGATTTGGCTAAAAATCATTGATTTTTAATTTGTGGATACATGTGCTTAGTTCAGCTCGGGCGACCAATTTTTCCTCACTGTCACAACAGAAACTTAAATTGGGGGAAATCTGATGGGAGTCCGTGGAGTGGCAAGGGACCCACCTAGAATTTCATTTCCGGAAACGCGCGAGGGGTTGGGAGGGTAGATTGGGGGTCCATTAACTGAAATCCCTGGCGACCTTTGTGGGTAAAGTGCGGAATATAATCCCCGTGAGCATGTGCCTGTAGGTGACGTCAATCCGTTCGGCATTATTCGCTGACAAATCGAATTTTTCAGTGCCATAAATACAGATCAGCAGATTTATTAAGGGAAATTAGTTACTCCTTTTAGGGATTAAACGTTGCTTTTGAGTGTCGATATCTAAGCGCTTAGCGTTTTACTATACATGTATATGAGTGTGTACGTATGTATATATGTGTGTGTGTCATAATACGAATAATTCCTCTTGAGTTTTGTTTTTTTATTCTGTATATTAGCATGTATAGGTTATACGAATATCGTGTAGAAATATATATTCATTCACACATAGAAATAGATATAAGGAAAGGGGATAGGATATATATATATATATGTATATATATATATATATATATATATAAACCATTAACACAGTAATCAACCTGTAGGTCGGTTTAGTAGGTGATGGTAGAGTTCACCTCTGTATAATGTAATCCGAGTTTATGGTTATATAAACCATAAACACAGTAATCAACCTGAAGGTGGGTTTAGTAGGTGATGGTAGAGTTCACCTCTATATATATATATATATATATATACCATAAACACAGTAATCAACCTGAAGGTCGGTTTAGTAGGTGATGGTAGAGTTCACCTCTGTATAATGTATATCCGAGTTCACCTCTGTACATATAATCTATGTACTAAGCCCGACAGCGTGTGAATATTCACACATCAGGGTAGGGGGGCCAGCTCCTTTCCCTGTGCCGGTTATGGTTTCACAGGAAGATCTGGTACCGGAAAAATCAACTAGCTTGGGTGGAGCTGCGGGTGCCCAGAGTGCCTTGCTCGGGAATCGAACCCGGGACCCTCCGGTCTGTAGTCCAACGCTCTACCCCCTGGACTGCCGTGACCCAATTTTTATACTTTTATTTGTTTTCCTATCCCCTTTCATTTTATCTATTTCTATGTGTGAATGAATATATGTGTATATATATATATATATATATATATATATATATATATATATATATATATATATATATATATATATATATATATGTGTATTCAAACTATGGTATTAAGAAAAATTACGCCACCGGGAAAAAACATATACTTATCAAGTCGTGAATACTTAATTGAAGTATGGGCAAATAGTCTCCAAATGTCACTACGAGCCATTTAGATTAGTCATACTCAAACTCTGGATTGCGTCCGACAGCAGAAATTCTGTGAATTTCTAATAGGTTAATCTAGAAAAGCTTCCAATATTCGAAATGGAAAAATAACTTGGGTTTGCCAGTAGTAGACATGATATATAATTTTATTTAAAACTTACCAATCACACAAAAGCTACTATTGCAGGAAGAAAAAGATTATTTTTTGACCTGATATAACTCGAGTTATTTTGTCAACTACTTGATAGATTCGATTACGGACCGAATATCTGTTGGTTTACACTGACCTCATGTGAGCCTAATTACAGATGATGAGTAATGTAGCCCTTTTCGAATAAACTTACATCACTGCTATTTGATATTAGAAAAATGGCGTCTTTATTTGGAAAAAAATATTACCGATTTACGAGTATCCTAAGGAATGTGACTCTTCGCCGCTTTCTGCTCCGAAGCGTCACAACTTGCTATTTCTGGAAGTGGTATTAAGAACACCAGATTTTGACATGAAGTCGTTGGCCCTCTCTCCTACCAAGAAGCCATGCATCGACTTACGAAGGAGAAGCCGCAGACTTCGACGCCAGGCACGAGACTGGAAAGAATTGAGAAGAGGTACCGAAAAAGAACACGAAACGTTTTGAAAGACAGTGCATGGGATAACGAAAAGGATGATCCCACTAAGAGTCGTTGCGAAGATATTGACTTCTCTTGAAATAAAGTAAATAATTAAAATTCGTTAAAGGAAAGTTCTAATGATAATATTTTATAAATAAAATTTGCACAGGTATTAGAGGAACTTCATATTTCATTCACCCTTCGCTGGATTCGTTGAATAATCGTTGAATAATAATAATTAAGCTGAAGATTACCTTCTGTGTCACTAGATCTCTGCGCTGGGTCTCAACTCTTGCTCTTATGATGATTATTATTACGTGTATCCTTTCTGTAAAGTCGAGTTTTGAGGAAACCTCACCATTGAATCTTGTTGAAATGTCCATATTTTCACCGTTCTAAATCTATAGAATTAAAGGAAGAAAATATAAAAAGAACGGAATCCTCCTTCTCACCATCCTATTAGTTGTCGAACATCGTTCTTGCATTTGAATCAGTTCCATTGTGATAATCGACCTGGCTGAAAACTAAGTGATCCACTTGATTTGATAAATAGGCGACTCTCGAAATGACGGCGAGGTAGTTTTGCGGGAGCAAATTTTTTCGACTCTCCTACATCCTTGGCTATCAAATTCCATCTGCGATTCAGGGTCTGCATCGCACCGTGGCCAATAATTAATCTGGTCGGGATGGAGTCATTAATATGGCGATGCAAAAGAGAGCAGCATGCCGATGGGATCTGGGCGTCCCCATCCTTACCCGTCACGAGCGTTTCGGCACAAGATGGATGCTCTCGTATCGCGCGCGGCGGCTCTCGAAAAGGCGGAGAGGGAGGTGGGGGACCTTTCTCCGAACGGAAGTTATATTTTCCGCTCCATCGGTTACCAGGTCTCCTTAGGCTAACAGAACGCAGAGAGACGCCCCTCAACCCCCAACTCCTTTTCCCTTCACCCGACTCTCCATCCACCCCCCCCCCCATCGCCTTGCCTCCCACCCCGAATATGCTATGATGGAGGCGGGGGTTAGTGACTTGGAAGTGAATTGGATCGTGACTCTGGCGTCTGCCTATCACGTGCCCTTTCGGAAATCGTGCTTGTTAAAGTCTTAATCGCGGTGAATGCAAATTCAGGAAAGATACCGAGCGGTAGAAATCTGGTAGGAGATTTGAAGAGAATCTTGAAAATAAGAGACCCCTCTCTATTCGTTTTCCCCAGAGGTGTATTAACGCGTAGTAAATTTATCTCTATAACGCTTGCATTTATGTCGGTTGAATGAATGGATATGCGGATATTTTTTCATCAAGGTTCAAATAAAATATATTATGGATGAAGTTTTTTCCTCCAGTCCACATCCCAGAGTTGTGTGAAGATCGCCAAATATTGGCGATCCCACCCATTGACTAGGGTAGTTCGTAAGTTCTGAACGTGTGGTGCAATTCTCGATAATGCCATCAGCTTCTTAGTATTCTCACTGTGCTATCAATAATATCACACTTACACTTAAGGAATTGATCATCTTTCAAATTTTTTAATCCCTTGGTGGGACGGAACCGTGATTGGAATAGCCTATCCTTTCAATATGTAGTCTGTTGACGAGTTTGTAGCAATGTGAAGGGCACCCTATGTCCTTTTACACCAACAAAGGCAGTGTTTTAGGGATTATTAATATGGAGGTAATGATAGTATTAAAACACTTGAATGCATAAAAGTGAGTCCTTCCATTCTAGGATAGGTTTGTAGCAATCTTCCAAAGTATCCTGTTCTCACCCATTCTCTTTAATCCCTCATATATAACTGCATTCATACCTCCTATTATCCGTCTTTGGTATCTACTCCTTGGCCATCCCTTGTAATTTTTTCATTAAATGATATCTTATAGTAGGATGTAGCCCTAACAAACTCTTAAATATGCAATGTTTTGCTCACAATTACTGATTGGTTTCGTTGCTTGATAAATTTATGAAGATTCATAAAACTTTCTACAAGTTGCCAAAAGTAACAAACTTCGGACTTAATATTATTTTGAACATTAGTATTCACAGCAAGAATGTAATCATTTTGGTACTGTTTTTCACCTGCGCAAAAGGTAAATATGGCTCCTCATTCGACAAACTAGCACAAAATGAGTCAATTTGTAGAGTGATGATTATCATCCACTCTTTTCCAAAGTATTTTCTAAGGAATTTATTAGCCGTGTCTTCGACTTGGCAGTGAAGTAGAACCTGAATACTTAATTTATTAGATATATAAATGCTACGTTGCCTGCGGGGCATCATAACACGTGTTACCCAAGTCGAAGAAAAATATATCTAAACCGGATTGCAAGTGAAGACATTCCTCTTACATTGCCATTTGACATGTTGAAAGCCATTAACGTTTCTTGTACCGAATGAATAAACATTGTTAAGTATTGCCTCAGATGCGATAGCGCTATTATAATGCTATGAATAATAATTGATACAGCTACCGTCATCGCGGATTGGCGTTCCATATTCCTCGAGGTTACTTTTAGAGTAATAAAACATTTCTCTTGGATCAAAACCAATTATTTCTCTAACCCAACAAAGCTTTTCGGAAAAAAATGTGTCAATGTCTTCGGGGGAAAAATGAAGAGTGTGCTTGACCGAGGGCTTGTATATAAATTTCGATTCTCCATTTTCAGCCGGCGCCAACGCCGGTCAACCGCGGCCATCCTCCGGTTAAGTAACTTATCGGCTTCGCTCTTTATGTACCGTTTCAAAAGAGGCTTGGGGGAAAACGTTCGATTTCTCTTCCCCCTCTCGGAAATCCCTTTCCCTGGCTCATTCTCCGGTGCTATTTGTCAGGCCATGGCAACATACCCCTCAGGAGAGAGGGAAAAGAAACGCTGTTTTTCACCGTCGTCGTGTGAGAACACGAAGAGGAAGGAAAGAGAGCATCTTATATAAAGATCCTCGGTAGGAAGTCACCTCGTGGGAGATGATACGCCTTCGGGAAAGAACTTTTCGGAATCCAATCAGCATCAAAAGTCTCGTCGACCTCCGTTTAACTGCCAATAACTTCCCTCATCGACCGTCGGTTATGAGATTTATCGCAACTCATCCGAGCCGTAGTAGACCGCTCTCTAGGAATGGGTAGCCCATTTCTCGGGACATTCTTTTCGTACCAAGGAGTGAAAATTCATTGCGGGGAAATGGCATACTCTAAAAAGGTCTTACTATGTCGACTGGTATGGAAGACGGGAGGGGACCCGAAATTTTTAGAGGTGGGATTATGTGTAAGACGGGGACGATTTTTATTCGTCGTCATAATGATGTGCCCCCCACTCCTCTTGTATCCTCAATGTCTGTCGCCCGTGTTGTGAGAATTCTTAATCCTGTCCCTCGTAAACGGTTTTGCCTTTTATGCAGCTTACTCGATCGCTTTGCAGTGCTCCGCGCGCGAACGTTGTGGGATGTCGACGAAGTCGTGTTGGGTTTACTGCATGTCACGTTCGCGAGTGAGAAATTGCATCTAAGGGAGGGGAGGGGAAGTTCGTCCAGCAAAACCAGCCTTCTCGCCTCTACCAGATTTGTCCTCTCTGCCATCTCCCGCTTCCATCGACGCATTGGGATTTTATTTACGGACTTAGCATGTTTACGACTGGCTCATTTCTTTTGACGCTTGCTCATGAGCCAAATGCTAATTTTTTTGCGGCTCGAGTTAGACGCGCTTGTGCTCTCTTGTGCGAGGTTATTCCAAATGTTTCCTTTTGTCCCTCACTTAACGAAATGAGGTTTTGCTCCAATTCACTCAGATTTATCTGATAACAATATAATATTCATTTATCATTTAAAGTGTGTTCATATGCAATGAGAATTTCATTTAATGAAAATCTTGGGAATTATGACCAACACATTTTTTAAATAACAAAGAGGATGAGTCATTTGAGCACACTTTTCGAAATTTGAATCTGAAATTGAATCCTTTGTTGAAACTCTTAATCAAAGTTAAAAAATGAAACTGTCTTCAACTTTATTACTCGAATGAATAAACTAATGAGGCTTGGCATGGAGTACGACGATGAAACCAGCGCGATTTTCATAAGGAAGGATGTCAATAATATATTACATTCATAATTTATATTCAATACAAGATGCATAATGCAGAATTCTCGTGAGGATATTAAAGCGAAAGAAATTTGATAAAAAGATTGTAATTTTTTTCTGGTATGCTACTCAACTTTTCACGACTGGTAAAACTCTCACACATTGATTCCAATAGGTTCGTTCATTTGAATCAGATCTCCAAACTCCTAATTTCGAGCATCCGTTAATTTTTGATCTAGTTTCTTTTTATCTACGAAGATTTACCTGTCGTAGATTTTCAAACGGGCAGATTTTATAAAATAGAAGCATAATTGAATTATACTATATGTGAAAACCATAAACACAGTAATCAACCCGAAGGTTTAGTAGGTGATGGTAGAGTTCACCCAGTACTAAGCCCGACGGCGTGTGAAATTCACACATCAGGGTAGGGGGGCCAGTTCCTTTCCCTGTGCCGGTTATGGTTTCCCAGGAAGATCTGGTACCCAAAAAATCACTTGGCTTGGGTGGAGTTGCAGGTATGCCTTGCCCCCGAATCGAGGGCCCCGGGGCCCTCCGGTCAGTAGTCCACCCTCTGGACTACCGCGACCCACACTATAAATATATATATAATAGGTTTATCATGTCTATTCATTTAAATTTAACTCAGCGTAAATAATATGCGTAGCTAATTTCCTTTGTTTTGCGAGAATGCGAAAAGGTTGGTAAAGGCTTAATCCGTAGTGCTGCTTTTTCGGCAGAATGTGTTAGTAAAGTGTATTATCAATTTATCTATAGTTTCAGTGAATATTGTGTGATTCCGGGTACTAATTTTCTCTTCTTCAACAACGACGTGAAGAAACGGGTATTTGGAGACATTGAGAGAACGACACCTAGACATTGTATTTGCCAGCGTGGCGGCCGCATGTGTTGTACATGATTTAGCCGTGGCTCAATGAAAAAGAACCAAGAACCTGCCATCTCTGTCTCTCACGATAAGAATAATAAATTCAAGCACTCTATCGAAGCATTCTCTTCAAAATTAAGATCTTATCTTTCATCTGAGAATATGATGGTGAATAGGTGAATAGTACAACAACACACGCTAAACGTGATGGACTGTGATAAAATGTTTTATTTTTCAATTATTAAACATTGTCTTAATGTTCGGTTCGTGCATTTATTTAAAATTCCATTTTTTGATTTATAAGTACTGGTAATGATTTTTTTACACTAAGTTTAGACAAGCGTGCATTACAGCTTACTCATAAGAGTAACGTAAAAATACTTGGTCTTTGAAATTTAATAATTCCGCGGAGCCTCTCACAATATATTTTTTTGCGTTTTTTATTGCGAGGAAGTATAACTATGATGTGAAGTGGTTTATACCTGTTAAGATACAGGCTAAAATATAGCGTGACGCGATAACATTGCATTAAAGAGGCAGGGATGGATGAGGGGGAAGATTGGTTGAATTCTCGTTGACTCGTTGGGAGAAAGGAATTCGGTTTAAAACTGATCCTCAGCCACGAGCTATGGCTACGGAATACCCTTTTGTGAATATTTGGTCTTGTAAAGGAAGCATTAAGTCCATTTTTGAAATTCATAGTCCAAGTTCATGTGATTCCATCGCCCTTTTTTTCTTAAAAGTAGTGTTAAAGTCATAATGAGATCAGTGAATGCCGTAGCTTTCGTTATCTCGCTTGAACAATTCACATTCTTATGTTTTCCATTTCATTGGAAAATTCACCATTCCACTTATTTAGGTTTTGCATGAAAGATATCTTTGAAACCCTCCACGCGGATTACATATACCTGTAAAACGTATATGACTCTTTTATATTTGCTATTTCACCAGAATGGCAGGTCTGTATTTTGTTCTGGTCCGTTCGCACTGCTGAATTCATCACTGGTGGAATCCGGGGATTATTTTTTGGATTATTGTGTGGAAAGGATTTTGGTGATTCGAATGCTGAAGGACCCAAAGCCGATAATTAATACGCTTCGCATTTTCACTAACCGAGGGAGATAGGCTTTCATGTGAACGAACGTTAACTAAGATCTATGGTGACCTTGAATTTCCGTTGCTTATTTTCTCTCGTGAATTATTTTCGCTGGGGTTTTATATTCACGAAGGGAGGAACATTCCGTTGATTGAAAAAAAGAGTTGATATTTTGGAAGCAAATGAAATTGTTCAGATTTTTTGATGTCAAGAAAATTCATGCAGCTGGAATGAAGCATAAGACAAGACTGTAATTTATGGTAGCTTTAGACATTCCAAGCAGGCAGGTGTCTTTGATATGGAGTCTGAAAATTGGGCAGTGAAATTATTATCTAATTAGACTTAACGTAAATGTCTCAACATTTACGTAGATGTAGAAGAATGGTGTCCCCAAAGGGATTAGATAATATATTATGTAAATCGGTAAGAAATAATCATCGTGAACGGGATTGTTTTTATCAAGCATTAGGCACCTAATTTCAAATAATTATTCACCGATTCTGTCTCAAATTCTCAATAAAGGCACTCTTGTAGAAGATAGCCGTTGATGAGTGTATTCCATTTTTCTCATTGTTTAGTTATTTCGAATTCTGACGGTTGCCTTACCTTAATTTCAGATTCTTTAGGCCATATCCTTATACAAGTATGTGAAGAGTTTAACTGAAAGACCAAATTGTAATGAATGTGTTATACTACAGTTGTGATGGAATACTATATGTATTTCACAAGGCGTTGCCCTTAATTATTGAAGTAGGGGTGAATAATTATTAATCATTTGATTGTCGGCAATTTTTCATCAAGGGCTCTAGGAAAATTCTCCATATAAAATTTATAGCGCAGTAAGTTTATGACAAATTGAATAATTGCAAATTAATAATCTGTAATATTTGCATTATCATTTGATTTTTGGATCACTATTTCTGATGTAGATTAGTGTAGCATTCGTCTTGCTAATATATTTGTGATCATATTTTCCAAACAATTTTAATACCACGCAATTTTTATCTACGCAGGACTCAATTTTGTGATTTAAATAAATAAATAAATATATATTTTTATATATACATACAAAGATAATTTCTTCGAAGTAACACGGAAGGGTTAAATAAAAAACTTAGTACACACAATATGAGAACTCATAAAAGGAACACTCACACGTTATTTCCTGATAATGTCGACGGAATTGTGCTCTGTCTTCCTTGGAAGATTAGGTAGGACTGACTCAGTCCGATCCTATAAATTATACATATATAAATGTAAACACACAAATTTATATATTTTTATATATGTGTGTGTGTATGTTTCAACTTGTTCTTTTTCGTCTTTATCTGTGTTTCTATCCCTTTTCCTTATAACTATTTCCACATGAATGAGTATATATTCGCCATATGGCTAGTTTTCGCGTTTGAATGTATATATATATACACTTTGCCATATATTTGAAATCTGGCGATGATCATGGAAACCGTCAAACTTCCAGATGTAAAGAAATTAGGTTTTTTATTCGCGGGTACTCTCAGTGAGAGAATTTTTAGCACATGCGGTAATCGGCGGAGCGTAATATAGTTTAACGTTCCTACGTTTTAGGTTTTTGCCGTATTCAAATGAACTCGTTAGCGATCTCATGTAATGCAAAAATAAACACGTCCTGCTTAAACGTGCTTTGCGGTGTTTAAATGGGACAAAAAAGTTTATTCCTCGCTGGCAAATATTTCCAGACGATTCAGAGAAATAAACATTTGCCGGCGTGACGATGGTGAAAGAGGTATCCGGGCCACTACCTCGAAGCATTAAAACAATAAAGCAATTCGTTTTGCATGCCGCGATTTATTTTTCTTCTCTAATACTTTCCCCGTATTTCCCATCGAGGGAAGAATTTTTACTTCTTATAGATTGGTGGGAGCAGGGGAAGGAGGGTGAAAACTGTTGATATTTCTCGCGTTTTGGTGCACCATAGGTATATTTTCGCCCGAAATGATCGCCACCGGCGCTTTGTTTATCATTCGAATATACTATGGTGGCGACTCCCGATTCACTCATGAGTTTGCGCGACGAGACTTTATTATGAAGGCCTATGGAATTGCCAAAAGCCTCGGAAGAGACAAGCCTTCAACTCGCTAAACGTCCCAAAACTTAAGTTTCAAGATACGTGTAGTGGGAATGCGGAAATGTGCAGTTGTAGGATTTCAAGGGATTTAACGCCCGAGAGCGCTGAAAACCTGGTTTCGTTCCGCCGTAACTCCCTTTCGCCTCGTTTGAATATTTAATTTTCTGCAGGGGAATGCAAGGCGAGTGACACGCGGGGTCTCTTCCGAAGCGAGAGGAGGGGAGGAGGGAGGGGTAAATGAGGGGAAAGGGAAGGAGATTTAAGAGCATGAGGAAATAATTACACAGTGCAGACGGGACGGTTTGTTCGTCGGATGGGGGTGGGGGCGGGGGTGGCTGAAGAAGGGGTTTTAGAAATTGAACCACTCCGGACGCTGCGGGGAGCTTTTGAGGCGCGGGAAAACTTACTCGATCCATTCGGAACGGTGTCAACGCGGAGCATAAGGTCGCCGTGCAGGTTCCGATCTCTGATCCGGATTGAGGAGGGAGAGAGGGTCGAATTTTGGGGAGACAAAGCACGCAATCAAATCCTGGCACACGCGGCGTAAACACTCCTTGAATGTTTCATTCCCTCGGAAATCAATTCTGTCGGCACAAAACGGTGCGTTCGTCGTCGGGCAAAATAAACACAGATTCGCGTTCCCATTTCGCGGTCATATCGGTCCAGTGGATGAATACGGGAAGAGGAAGGGTGGTAGGTTGGGGAGAGACCCGGTATGGTTGCAAAAATTGGTTGGGAGGGTGAGTGGAAGAAAATGACTTTTCGACTCGCTGTTGGTCGTCTTTGAATTATTAAATTTGATCACGCGGAATATCGAGGGGTGCGAGGGGAGTTGGGAAAACGTAAATCAAACCTTACCACTCACAGGCGCACATGCTCGCGCAGGGGCGCGCGCACACACGCACGCATAACTAAACGCTATCGCACCGACGCTTTACCACGTCTCATTAGACTAATGAGGTGGACAGTAGGGTGTTTAAAGTTCCACCCTCCGGTGGGGCGCGGTTTTGATGATGATACTGTGGGGGTCGAGGAGATAGGCTTAATTAAGTGATCCTGGGCGGGTTGGAACGGGAAAGAACAGTTGCCCAACCAAATCCTAAATCTAATTCGGAATAGAGAAACATTCGTAGCATTTTCCCTCCCACCTCACTGACGTAATTACGTGCGATTTACCCCACACGCACGTACGGTATTCACGTGCGACCTACATGCATTGATTTGAATGGAGTAGGAAGACCCACGGACATACTTAACTAACTACTTGCTATGGATTTCGTGCAACGCCAGATTTGAACCTGATTCGTGTATCTCGTTTGGGGGAGAAAATCAGATTTTCGTAGAAGTACAGCATACAGTTAAGGTCTGGATTCAGGTGTTTGGACATTGCGTTTTTTTGGTTTAACGTGTAGACGGAAGGTAAAAATAAATATTTTATTGCCAGCAACTTATTTCGATTCAATTTTACCAAGATTTCGAAAAAATTGGGAAAGAAGAATATTGGGCTGAGTTCTCTCATCTAAAATCATCACGCGTGGCAGAGTTGGCATTTGTTCTCACTTATTCTGTGCCATGCACGTCATAACTACTGGCGATGAATTTAAATGACAAGAGCATTCATTTTTCCCAAATTGAAACAAATGACTTTAAAAATTTCTTCAAAGGATAATTACGGAAATGGTTTTGAGGGCTAGAGAAAAAACAATCTCGAGGAAAATTCTCTGAACTAAGTTTAACTCGGATGTAACTTATATTATCACTAAAATTTTCGGATAAGTTTGATTCGGTAGATGTGGGCGAAATATACGATAAGCTAATTCGCCTCATTAAGTTTTCGGCGCCCTCCTAATTTTAGTGATTGTAAAAATTAATTCATTGTAACAGTTTCTGATAAGCTGAATGGTTAAAACCCATCTACTCCGAAGTGAGTGCTGCTTGTTGGAGTGATCCTCGCAAACGAATGAATTGGGTCAGTTGCATGTAATATTTCTTGACTATTTAACGATGAACGTACAATGATGCGAGGAAAATATTCATTACTCGTTATGAATAGTATTTCAAGGGAAACAAAAATAATTCAATTCTCCCACTGTAACTAACTTTTCATGTAATTGGAACTTATGGCTTTTATTGATCGAGATTCGTTGGTTCGTTTGATTAGTGTAATGAAGAACTAATGACATTCGGTGTAATTATTTCGTTGTGGAAAGGTTAAATTTTGGAATATGATGGAATCGATTGTTATTAACGCATTTGTTTGGCATTTTTTGTTAATTTTGAATTGTACGATACTCGTATTCAGTTTCTGTCCAATTTTCCCATTTTATTCAGTCTGCCGGCACAATTCTAATTTTCGGCAATTCAAGCTCCTGGGATTCCACGGTTACATTACGTTCTCTAACCTCACGTCTCGCATTTAAGTTCCTCATTGCTACACATTCTCTCTCTTCAAGATATCATTAACGTGGTGGCTTTCTGAAAGGAGTAGGTCTCTTCTCTCATTCTTTACCCTTCATTCATCCGGCTCCCCTCCCATTCCTCTTTCTGGCATCTCATATCGCAGGTGTCGTGGGGGTTCGAATTTTAGAGTGTCGGTGGGAAGAGGAAACGACAGAGATAAGGGGGAGGGCTTTGACTGCTCTGGGGTAGGAGGGATTTAGTGGGGGTTTGAAGAAGGGGGTTACGACTTCCCTTGCGTGGGCGCCTTCTCTCCTTCCCTCCGACTACCGTCACCCCTGCGGCACGAGCACCTCTGAGGCGCGCTCTTTCGCATCCACCTTCCTCACTCCTCCTTCATTCTGTGATCCAAGAGTGGAACACAAGTGCCTCGCATAGTGTCCCACATCTTATCGGTAACGCGGCCCACCGGCGGTGTCTTGAAGGAATAAAAACATTAATAAAATGCTTCAATTATGTCTTTTGCCTTGTTCAATCCAAGTCAGCTCTTTTCTTCATCCACAAGGTAAACAGAATGATAAGATGTCAGGAGTAATAACAGTTTTTTTGTCTTTCTTACTCAATCACATTCATGTGTTCTCATTTGCCTCTAATTAAAATCGCGTCAGCCTGACATGTTAACCCTTATTGACCGTAGAGTGTGTTATTCCGATTATGGTGATCAAATTTGAAAAGTATTCTCATTATCAATTACTTCGACACATAAACGTCTTACTGCATCCAATACACTCCCAACCTTTGTCCGTCATACTGTCTACATATTACGGGCCATTTGTCGCTACAGTTGCTGAAGGTGAAGTGGCCCGCTGTCGTATCAGCATGTATAGTGGTTTGACTTCATCAAATCATTTCCTTCATGAGCTCATAATCGAGAAAAACAAATCGTCACATGTATGATATTGCAATGCATTAGATTAAATTCAATGGTATTTTCTTCTCCTAACAAACATAGATTCATAGATAGGTAATTGATTGTTCTAGGGCGTGCAATGTGAGAACAAATATAGTAACCCAAATATCTATACTCGTGCATTTATGTATGGACATTTACCAACAGTACAATATAAAAAAGACGAAAGGAACCTACGATAAATAAGAACATGACTAATTGGGCATGGTTTATATGCAAAGTAAAAATAATAATACATAATAATTTTGTGTAATTTGTTTAAGCATAGCCTTTATTTGATTTAATACAGATTTCAACTTTGCCAACGTTTTTTGGATATGCCTTGGTATAATTTTTATTCATCATCATCAGTATTTCAATCCTAGGATTTACTGCAGCCCTTCATTCTACTCTATTCAATGTCAATTCCCTCACCCTCTGATAGATTCCCTGTTTGACATCCTTCTTAATTTGTCCTATGTACATGTCTCTTGGTCTCTCTCGTGGAATCTTCCCTTCTATTTTTCTTTCTATTATATTCCCAATCAATCCATTGTGCCTCAATGTCTGTCCAATCCATCTATTTCTTCCTTGCATTAGAGTACTTCATATGATTCTATCCTCTTTTGCTCTTCTATATACGTACTTCCTCTTTCCTTACTTCGTCTGCCCATTTAATCATCAGCATTCTCCTCCATGGCCATGCTTCAAAGGCTTCTATTCTTCGCTGGTCCACTTTTTCAATGTTCCAAGTCTCGGAATCATAGAGCGCAATGCTCTACACTCTTGTCTTGACTCAAGTCTTGACGCATTTCTTCATTGTTTCCAGCCTTAGTTTCTTTGAACATAGTCATTGCCCCTTCTTCATGAATGCGTTCTTAGTTTGGACTATTCTTTGTTTGATGTCGGTCGAACCTCTTCCATACCATATTATGCTGCTGCTCAGGTAGATAAAGGATTCCACTTGCTCTAGTTTCACCCCTCGAATTGTGATATATGCATACAGCTTCTCTCTTTCCACGCACAAGGATTTTATTTTTCTTCTTGTTGATATTCATATTATATTCCCCCAGTACTTGGTCCATAGCACTTAAAGCTGCTTGCAGGTCCTACTCCGCCACTACTGCGATATCATCTGCAAACCGGAGCATGTTGATTTCTGCTCCATTTACCTTGACTCCTTTGATACCCAATTCTTATGCTTCTTTCAATAAGACACGCTACCTCTGGTCTACCCCCGTCCCCTATAATTTGTATTAATGTTACTTAATTATTTAAAAATGTGTTGAAGCAAGGATCGACGGGGACAAGTTGCAATCTAGAGCATTTGCCTATACATGGATCATTAAAAAAAAAGAAGATTCGCGCGACTTCACTCGTCATTAGAGTTGCGTCTGAACCTAATACCCTATAGTATACAAACATAATAGATAATAGTATCATCTATACTCGTCTTTTAATTATTTATATCTAAACTTAAATACTATTTTTTATAAAGTACTTTCTTTTTTATTTATTGGGCAGTTTATAATACAGTCCACCATGTGTTCAGTTTTCTTAGATCACATAAAAATGTTGTGGCCTATGTCGTTACTTGTGGATATTATTCACGTATTTTAGTATTTTCAGACTAATTATTATTATTATTAAAATAGATTCCAGTGGTCTTAAAGGTTGTCTGAAGTTGTAAATAATGCGAACGACCTCGTTAATGAATTATGCATTAAGATTGAACCATAGGCATATATCACGAACGGAAAACCCATGACTTGAGGAATGTTCGTGACCATATTTTCTGCGGGGAACCCGAACATTATTTGCCATATCTGCTTCGTCGTCGATCCCACGGTCCTCGATCACAAAATTTCAATATGGTCAGAAATCAGCGTCGTTGCCGATGGAGTTAAACCGCTCGGGGCGAACGTTTTGAAAGCTGCCCTTTTGAAGGATGCAGGGTTATGCGGGCACCAACAGTTTGACGGGGATATATAATTTACCGTCTTCACCCCCGGGAGGAGGAATGCTTGTTGTTGAGGCCCCCGACCACCAAAAAGGCCTGTATGTATTTTGACACCCCGTGGGTCGCGCAACTTTAAGGTTTGTGGGGAGAGAGGGGAAGGGCCTTGTGGCGGAGACTTTTCCGTGTGTTTTCCTCGGCCCCAGCGAGTGGAGCACGTGTTCGCGTGTTAACGCGTTTTATGACACTCTTCCTTC
Source organism: Hetaerina titia (assembly GCA_037158775.1). Classification (NCBI taxonomy): domain Eukaryota; kingdom Metazoa; phylum Arthropoda; class Insecta; order Odonata; family Calopterygidae; genus Hetaerina; species Hetaerina titia. Next base: position 39,323,405 of record CM073773.1, on the reverse strand, counting down.
CATGCCACCACCTGCCGATCTCACTTACTCAGGGCCCCTCACGCTTCCCCACCCTTCCCCGTCTCCCTTTCTCGTCTCCTCTCTCGCCCGCCTCACCTATCGCATCCCCATTCTCCCCTCACCAATCCCCCGCAGACCTCTCTTTCCCCCTCGCTGCTCAACTCCCCCTCTCTCCCGTTATCCCTCCCTACCCTTTGCCTCTTTCCGTTCACCCACGCGCGGCAACCCCTCCCCTCCTTCAACCCCCAGACACACCCTCCCCCCCTAACTTAACCCCTTATCCCCTTGCAACACCCACCCTCGACCCCGCGTCACACCTCCAGTCTCCCATCCTCGCCGCCCACTAGCGCTCTCCGTTTTCCTTCCGTTCGGAGAGATACACAAGACAAGAGTGCCTATATCCCCCGAGAGAAGCGAATTCGCACACAAACAAGCGAATACTGTTTCCTCTGTGTGCCACCGTACAACGCTCCTCCCTATGTCCTCTTCTCGCCTCTGTCACCCTCAATCCACATACACCCCATTCCCCTTCTCCTAGCTCTCTCCCCACACAAAATAACCCCAAGCCGTTATCTGTTCCCCCTTCGCCCCCTGCCGCCTTATCTCGACCGTAGTATGCATCCTCCTTCCCTGGCCGGAGACACCCCTTTCCATCATCCATCTCTCTCTTTCATCGGCATGTGAAATTCGTTTGGAAATCATTTTATTGGAAGGAATGAGATATTAAAAAAATGAAGAAATGCAGTCGTCGACTTTAAGTTTAGTTTTATCGGCGAGGGTGGTCGTCGTCTCGTGCTCTGCCCAACGGCGTGTGAAATTCACACATAAGGGTGTTTATGTGGGCCAGTCCCTCTCTTTAAGCCACCTTCGGTTTCCCAGGGAGATCTGGGGGTTCCATCACGAAAGGATTAGATCGATTGGAATCGGGTGACATTTTGACTCATTTTTGCCGGTAACACCGATCTTGCTGACCGAGCCAAAGGGCATGAGGTGTGAAATTTAGCAGCGGAACTGGATTTTCATTCATTGCGTGTAGATTAAAAAAATATTAGTTTCGGATGACGTAATGGCCTGGAAATCAATCAGCCCGGGATTATGTGAGTGTGTCTTGAGCCATTTTCCCGGGTTTGGTCAGCAGGGACTCCGTGAGCTGCAACGGCTCCCGGAAAGACGAATGGTAAACATCCAAAACTCCCTTTCATCATCGTTAAACTTGAACGTTGAGTAAAGGTGCTCTCTTGGGAGTGGATGGAAATTCTTTAGAGAAGGGCCTATTCGATGGATCGTTTGGTTTGGCACTCCTGTGAACACGTACCTTGTGGCAACTTGTGGTGGGTGCCTCTAGCCAAATATTGCATTGGCACACTTGAAAAAAACAAACCTCTCTACGCTATCCCCTGGTATAATAAATGTTATATTTTGTTGTGGTTGATGATTTTCTGCCAGTTTTTTGGTACTCTTCTGCGTTTTGTCGGTCAATTAAACAGCGGCGACCGAATCCAAGTTCGCATTGGGGGGTGTGGATTGGAGTACTGTTTCTGCGCCTCAAGCTGCTGTACTGCACAACATTATCGTTTCGTGTGTCATCCGGAGTGATTTCAAACTAAGAAAGATCCGAGGATAAAGCAATCTCTTTCAGTGGTGACATAGATTGATTATAAATATAATAATTCGTCCCATTAATTTTCGCGAACAATTGGCACGGTATTGAAATTAGCGGACTTCAGGAATCCAACTTTATTTTGGGAAAAAGCTGAGGGTAAATCTACCTGAAATCTTAAGAGGTGGTGCTTAATAGTTGGTTCTAGTTCAATACCATTATTGTGAGGTCACACGGGAGAAAAATCGCACTCACCAGCATATCAAGCGGGAGGAAACCCGCCTCACCATATGCCGAAGCATTACCCGCTTGCATCGTTTCTTATCCATTACCTTCGAAGTCGCCACTGAACCTTTTCTACCTTTTATCATGCGAACATTCAATGCACATTGAATTGCTGACTTGATATACGATTGAGCCTGGGATTTTGGCTTGGGATTTGATGGCCGGTGGCCTTTCAGAAACATTCATACGCCGGTCGGGGGTCCATTAAAATCCCTCTTTTCTCTCTCTTGCAATTTTCCTTTTCCCTTTTTCTTATTCCTCCTTAACCTTCTTTTTTCTCCCCTTTTATCCTTTAAACTACCCACACACACACTCTTTCCTCCCGTACCATACGGTTTACGGAAAGGAGTGAGAGAGGAGTTTCTATGCCGTTGCAAAAGGCAAGGACCTTTGGTGCCAGGCGAAAAAAGATTCTCAGAGCCTTCTCTCCCTATGCTGGTTCGGGCCGATACTTTCAGTCAGTAGATCAAGTTCCAAAGGTTCTTTTTATTTATTCGAGGGGACGAGAGGAACCTTTGAAATAATTCATGGGACTAGAAGTTTCGCTCGTTTTCACTTTCACTATCGCCTTGGAATCTATAGGCGCGGAAAGATTTTAGTTCCCACCATCTAACTCCCTTCACGATGTATTTTTGGTGACATTCGATTTTCTGGGAACGCTCATATTTATGAATGATGTCATCTCTTTCGCTAAATTCATTTGAAATCGAAACGGAATGGATTTGTGATAATACTAGTGGGTGGCGTGTTAGGAATCGATCAGATTTTCCGAAAAGACGGTGGAAAATATTTCTTCGAGTCATAGGTTGGATTCGTCCATGGTTCCGTGTTCCGTGTTCAAGCGTGTTTGTTATGTATCTCATTGAAAATATTACAAACGTTTTTACCGAACATGTGTATTTTTGTACCTAAAAATCGCCCTGTCGTGGAAAAAAAATGTTTTAATTTTGAAGTTTATAGTTGGAATCACGTGCCTTATAGAAGTGTTTTGATCTCTCACTAGATGTCTTTTTTGCGTATTTTTTCGACTGAATCTCTTGTATTTATAATAAGTGCACTAACAAAGAAGAACTTGTGGAAGTGACCAACTGATACTTCTTTCAAATCCCTGTTTTGAAGCCTCATGAATTAAGCTTTTTCAGCTACTCGATTTTTGTATTTATCGTTTGTTTGAATTGTTTATTCACCCTAAGGGTTATATATTATGAAATTAAAGCAGAATATATTTCAAATTTCCTTACATATTAATGATTATGTTGACGAAATTTCGAGTTGCGTAAAACCACGATCGTTAATGATTGCCAAAATTCCTACTTTGGTTTTAGAAATCATTATATGAGGGCAAATTTATATCCGGATGGTTCTTTTCTCAGTTCAATATAAGTTAAAATTTCAATCAGTGTTGTACACTTGTAAACAAGCCTCTTTTTGTTAGGTTATTTCACAAGCAACTTTGCCGAAACAGAAGCATAAAGTATTTTGCCGAAGTTAAAAGACGATAAGTGAGGAACCTTAAATTTAATTTTATGGTTATTTTTTTTTAAAGTTTATGCGCCTCTTTAAAAACCTTGATTAATTTACGTCAGAGGTGATTAAATATGCATCGTCGATTTTCGCCACAAAACATTGTTTCCTTTAATGAAAACAGCGCGAGGGGAAAAGAGACAGAATTTTCTACTTCAGTTGCTGGGATGAGTGACATTGTTTAGTCACCATATTAGGATTAACGTACACTGACTATTTTGAACACTAAAGCCCCCGTGACACATAAATTGGGCACTTTAGAGGCAATTTCATTGAAGTTAAATCTTAATTAAACAAGGGGATGGGGTTTTCCCAAGCATTCTCTGTAACAAGTCCTTCATTATATATTTCATGCACCTTGTTAACGAGGTCTTATAGGTCCCCTTTATCCGAAATTACCCAAAAAACATTTTTTCCCCGTGTCCGCATCTCCTTCGCGACTTTGTCCTCGCTAAATCCCATCTTTTTCGCTCCGTCTCCCAATCCCTTACTCGCTTTCTTGACTCCCAACTCGCCCCCCTTACATCCCACGCACCCCCTTCTCCTCTCTCTCCCCTTGTTTCCTTCCCCTCTACGTCACCCACATCCTTTGTCATTCTCGTAACAAAGTAAAAGCTTTAATTAGATGCTGCTAGTGGTCTGCTAACCGGGAGGAGTGGTTGCATAAATAGTGACTCTCATTGACTACCCCTTGACAGAAAAAAACATGCTTTTCCCATAGCTTAATAGGTACTGGAAATTTGCTTTTACGTTTAAAGCCTTTTAAAAATGCTTTCTCTGGCATCCCTTGCCTTTTTACAGCTTCTACATATAATGCATTAATATTGGTTTTAATTTTACGCTAGCTTTTATGGTAACTTCATGTGAAATACATGTTTTTCATTTTCTCATAGAGGTCGTGCATATTCTCACCCTTCTAGTTCAAGTTCGACATGTGCACTCTAGCAAAAGCTTGGGTTATTACGTCAAATATATTCGTAATTATCAGTGAAAATTACTATATTATGCACTCGCGCGTATAATAATTGCCTTATAATATAATTTCATTTTCAAATTGGCATTTATTTGTTTTATAAAAAGGAAAATGTCAAATTGTTCACTCTAGCGTCGAAAGCGCGTGTATTTGGGCATACCATTTCCTCAATTAGGCGAATTATCTCTCATAACGCGCATGAAGAAGAAAAGAAGGCAACATCCAAAGTGTAAAACGTGTAATAGGCAAATGAAAAAAACTACCGGCCATGGCGATCGTTTGTGAAAACTCAAGGAATGATCAAATAGATTTGCAGTCGAAAATTGATGCTTAGCCAAGCACAATGGCTTCCAAATTAATTTGTTGCTCGTTATTAAACAATGAATAGTTCCTGGAAAATCGAACAGCCTCATTAGGAGATTATTCGATGCAAACATACAACTATATATATATATATATTACTACACACATTATGGTATATTGTTCATTGACAATTCCGGAATACTCTTAACAGTTCCACCGACCTGCTCATCGACGAAATTGACTTATTTTTTGGTAATCAGTTTCAATAATGAAATATTTTGATGCACACGCGGAAATGTCCAGATGAGTAGATATAAGATATTTCGATACATGGTATTAATTAATTGGTATCGTAATAATGTAAGTTCGTGGTGGCTGAATAATCCGCCTTCCAAATTTCTAGAACAATTATCACTTCCAGTTAGAGCGGAAATCATACAACTATGGAGGAATTTATATCGTAGGTGAATATTGATTCGCCGAAGTTATAATTGGCCGAAATATTAAAGTCATTATAATTGGTACCATTAGTTAGTCAACAGACAGGATGTGACTGTTCCTGAAAACGATTACACATCGTCATGTGCTTCTAAACACTCGATTCTTCGTTTGTCACGCTATTTTCTTCTTCAACGGTTTCAAATTTCTGTCCCCCTGTATGCCGTACGAAAACTTCTTATTTTTCTCCTGATTTCCCGCCTCCATTCTACTTCTATCACGGACTTAAAAAAATATCACTCCTTGTCATCATCTCCTCCATAATTTTTTTGCCTTGTTCAAATGTCGTCTAGCGACTCTGTATCACTACTCTTGCCGGTGCAGTCTAATTCCGATTAAGTTTCGGCTAAGTTGTCTATATCTATCCAACCTCATCAGATCTGCTTTCATTGATTAGGTTCACTTCGTGGAAATTCTTCTCGAAAATATTTGTCCACTTTTTGTCGATGTTTGTGGCATGGTTTTGTTACGTCGTTCCTCAGTCAGCATTGAAGGGAACCTCTAATGAATACCGCAGTTCATCATGAACGCATGAGTGAAACAGGATGTTGGAAATACCATCAGGAATACCCCCGATGGTAGACGGGCATTTTGTTAACTCCCTCAGCAACTGCTTAGAAATGGTGGCAAGTGCTGCTCGCGCCGAGGTTTTTACGACTTTTCGTCCTAATGAGATCGCAGCAAAAGGGCACCCACTCTCGATGCACCCTATCGGAAATGACATCTTTCGGCAAAGCCATCCGCTTTTTCTGTCTCCGCCGCTCTCCTTTGGAACGTGGCGAGGGTATGGAAAGCATGCGTCGACGGCGGAAGCAGCTGTTCCAGACGTCTCGCCCAGACGGGGTTGTGGGGGAGGGGGGGGCGGACTTCAAACGTCCCTTCTCCACCCCCGCCACGAGGTGTCCCCTTTACCTCTCCGTCTTCTGGGAGCACGAAACCTCCCTTCCCGTACCGAACCCAAAATCGTCAACTTCGACGGAGCCCGAACCGTCGCATCTTCCTCTCCGGGCGCAATCGCTGAGGCATCAATGCCCTCGTGCTCCCAGCACCTGCTATGCGGCCGTGAACTATGGCCCAATTGCTTCAGCAGACATCCCTCTCTAGTCTCCCGGCCGTGGGAGGTCAAAGGAGGACGAGACAGATAAATAAATAGGCTGTCTTTTTCAATCAAGGGAGTGTGGAGGAGTATTTCAAGCCTCGACTAATGGTGACGTGGACCTATTTTACTTCACTATTGATGGAATATAAATGAACAGATTCAGAGAAAATAAAATATTGCGCTTGTGGAAACTGTCATATCATAGGGTTATGTGATCATAATTGTGTACATTACTGTAAACCATATCAATATGTATGCATTATAAAACACCCTTGACTTTGATTTAAAGCGTATACAATTTTCAAAGTCATTTTTTCAATACTTAGCCTAACCTTACCGTTTTAGATTTACTGTCGAAGCCTGTTATGGGATTTGTCAAAAAATTGAAACCTAAAGGACCGGAGAGGATTTAAGACTGATTTGTAGAATTTATTTTCAGATTTTTTTTGAGGATACTTAATTTTATGGATATTTATTTACGGATCAATAAATGTAGTTTCTGAAGTTTTTTGGAAATTTATAAAGCGAGTAGAAATTTATGGTAGCTTCGGGATGACGATCATGTGCTAGAATATTGGATTGCCATAATTTTGATTTTTATTATGCACGTAGAGCTAATGGTCAACATTTGGGAGGAGGATTAATGCAAACAGGCTTAACATCTGGTCCCCGGGGAGTCATTTGAGCATGCAACTTTTTCGGAAGGATTAAAAAATTTGAAAATAAATAGTTTTGATTTTTCTCCCCTCAAAATACGTATTTTCGCTAGGGTTTTTTTTATTTCCCTTTCATTTTATTGCGGCGCTGAATTTGAACATTATTTAAATTGACATAATGTGATTTACTTAAACAAAATCAGATACAGTTTGAAGATTTCAAATAGCGCCGGGCAGTGTATGACTAGAGTATTAAAATAATCTAGTTGCGATGGATGCTACTACAAATTTTATTAGTCGGTAGGATGGATACCTGTATCCCAATGAAATCATATGGCCTGTCTCGAAAATACACAGTTTGGTCGTTCATTACTTGGCATTTCACAGCTGCGCTAACCTTAAAGATTCATCATTATTGGTTTCATTCGATTGATAATGAAGAGGAAGGAGGCTTAAAAAAAAGAACTATATTACAGGTTTTAAAAATATTGATTCGGTAACTGATTTCATGAAATTAATATTGCCTCAATTTAAAATTTTGATGCTCGGATTCTTAGTGAAAGTTTGGACTTTGGTTGAATGCTGGTAATTATACAAAAATCAAAGCATCAACATCAGCAATCATTCAGCATTCATCCTTTGTGGACTATCTCAATTTATATTTTAGTTGCCTGTTTTTGAAAATAATAGTTGATATTTTTTCCCCATTTTATTTTTCGTCGCAACTATCACTCTATAAACGGAAGGCGAATTTTTTGAAAATTCGCCAAAGTTCGTAGCCATCGGTGCTAATGGGCGTGTTCGGAGGAAGTGAGAGGAAGTTTGCGGTGAGGAAATTAGGCGCCGTCAGTTTCCTAATCTCGAGACAATTTACGATAGGGCGCAAAGTTCATAACCGTAAACGGAACGCTTTCGTAGTTCGCTATTCCCCCTTTAATGCAAGGGAAGGGATTAGTTTAACAAAAATTACATTTTCACTCGACTTCATGTCCGTTGTTACTTTTTAAATTCCTTGATTTTTTTAGCCATTTCTTCCCGCTTGGAGTCATGATTTAACAGTCACCGACACCAGAGGTCCGAATCCATATTTTCATTACTTGAATGCTAATTTATTTATGAATCCATAAATTATTTTTTATTCATGGCTATTTGCTATGTATACCAACTGAACCACGGACTATGTCAACATTTTTATATTTATATCATAATCGATAGCTCGATCGCTGGCATTCTTGCCCTGGGGAATTTCAAAATCTCAAGGAATGTATGGGGTTACAGTTTGAGAAGTAGATTTTAAATATAATTAATGGTATGAAGGTGGAAAATTGTAAATCGTTATTAAAGCTAATGGCATACTTTAAAGTAATTTCAGTTTTGAAACGTTGGAAGTTGTTCTGGTAGTTGTAGCTTGGAAGAATTTTCACTTAAGCACCTTAGCTATAATTTTTACTTTTGCACCTTAGACCCTCGTATGTTTCAATATGAATATATTACATATTTGGAACCAATAATGCAGGAATAGAAGTACGTTTCATCTAGCACACGAACTTTCCAGCGGAATCAGTTAGATGAAATGAATGGGTATGAAATGCATTTCCAGAAGCGAATCATGAAACAAATATCCTGAAATTGACTCTTTCCGTCGTACGTACAAAAAAATATCATTTATACAGCAAGCATACATTAGCTTGAAGCTTAATTACTGCGTAAATTTCATCTTTAAATAATTATAAAATCCAGGTACCATTAAAATTAATACTGCTTACAGTTTAAAGGTTATAAGAACACATTAACTTTAATTATTGTGGTAAACTCTCGAGAACGGTTGATAAACTCCAGAAGTTGAGAAAAAATTACTTCTGTGAGCAATTAAGCTATGCTTAACGTTGAAAGCAAATATGGTTTTTGGTTCATCTAACAATTAAAAAATGTGCAGGTCACTGCAGAGATTTATACTCAAATGGTTGTGGTAAACAATAAATGCGTTTAGCATGCGAAAAACTATTCATTTGCAAAATTGTTTTAATGAAAAACAACCCACGCTTGGCGAAAAAAGTGCACTCAGAATTCTCGACAATATCGATAAAGTAGTTCAGATTATTTTAGGGAATAATTTACGTATAATACGGAACTCGAAACTTACCAAAAATGTGTTCATACCCTCAGTTATTTCCAAAGAAAGGGATTTTTGCGCAATAAAATCTTCTGTAGTATCAAATCAAGTCACTTGGAGAGAAAACAACCATCGTTGCTCTGATTATCTTTTCTTTTTCTGGGGCTACGTATACCAATCACTCGGAAAGCTAGTCTAAGTGATGACGCAATGCTGCGTATATTGAAAGTATCTGTTTGGGACTAAAACTTGGTCTTACGTAGTTGAAGTCGGGATGCCCTTCTCTGTAGCCCTGCTTAGCCTTCTGCCGTCAGTCCCTAATGGTGGAGAAATTAATTGGGAAAACGAGGAAAAAAATAATAATAAATAGGACGACGTAAGGCTAAGCTTTAGTGCGTGCGTTGACGTATGAGCGTGGTTTGTCTTCTCATTTCAGTTGCGCTCCGGATTACCCACGACGGAAATGGGAAAAGTCTTTTGCGTCGCTCTCTTGTTTCTTCATTTTTTTATTTGGCCCGTTCACCCCTTTTTTCCTATCACACACAAACACACTCACTCAAATACTCTTCTCCCTCCTTCCCTCTCTCTCTCGCACCTGTCTGAATATTAATATCCATTCTCTGGAGAGCATGAAAATATAGCAGAGGAAAGGCAACAGGATATCCGCGTGGGGATAAAAGGGTAACGGCGGTCCGCCGCGTCCACCCGTCATTTGGAAAGTCCGTCGAGACACATTTCGGAAGCGAGAGATTTGATTTCTCGCCCGAGAGGAAGAAAAAAACCTCAAACTTTTTTATTAATTGCCAGTTTTTTCGACCAAATTAAAGAGACGCAGTTTTTGAACCCCCGTAACAATTACTTGCGTTTTAATTGCGTTTTGAACCCCCTTAGGTTACGCTAAATGGCTAATAATTCATCGCTCGCACAAATGGAATCACAATAAAAAAAAGATCTTGGCAAGTAGCAGCTGGTTTTGCGTTAAACATAATTCGGTTCAATGCCACTGGTACTGCTGTAATTATTAGTTGGTTATTTTTGCATTAATTTGGAAATTGCAAGAGAGATGGAATCGGTACGCCCGAGAAATGAATATAATTCCGTTGAATTTAATTTAAACCTAATAACACGTTGATATGCTTTTGAATATTCAAAGGGTTCAATTCATTGATGTTTTTTTTCACATTATGATCCGGGGTGTAGGACACTAAACTTGGATACGGCATTCGGGAAGCCTTGGTTTTCGGGGAACTGTATAAGAGTACCATCAAAGCTTTTCAGCCGTAAAATTCAGTCGAGTTGCAGTCATATTTTGCGCGGCATACACTCTATAAAATTTTTTACGATACGGGTTCGATGCCGTAAATGTGTTATTCATTCGTCCTGTGCTGAATGTAACGGAAGGGAGAAATGCACGTATCCTATTACAATATGAATGAATGTACCCAGGTTTCAACTCCTGGTGCCATCTCTTTTACCTTCTATTTCTACTTTAGAATCAACTCAAGGGTATGCTTGTGTGAAATATATTTTTTTATTTATGGCCGAGAACTAAATTAATGGGACATTATGTAAGGGTTCTGAAATATGCGCATAAATTAAAGGCCTGATATATATATATATATATATATATATAGTATTGAGCCCATTTCAAATCATCCTCATTCCTCGAATTTTATGTACTCGGGCAAAGTGGAAAGTACGAAACATTTCACATTTAAAAAAATTCATATATTCGACAAAAGGCTTGCGAATCTATTATTTCCATTTCATGATTACGTCACTCAATCCTTAATTTAAATTTTTAGCCTCATCAGGGCTTGTCGTGCCTTAATGTTGCTTCTTTCAAATCTAACATTAGAATTCCCGGAGGACGTGGACAGGAAGGTTAGCAGCTATCATTAAATTTTTATGAATCATTCAAAATTTATCTCAAAGGTCTCTTGCATGACTGAATATTTAGCACCACTTGGACCCCAACTAATTATCTCTTTTCGAAAGGATGGAAACTTGAAATCGAGTAAATTAATAAATCGCTACTCCTGGGAATTATTTAAGATACATACAATTAATTGGATCATTTCCTTTTGGATATCTCCAATTTCATCGTTATTCATTATAAGGAAACTGGAATTCAAAATTGGAAATTGTATTAGCTTCCTTGGACTTGTGGAACAGAAATCAAGCAACATACACGCCCTTTGTCCGCTATATTTCCTTCTGTAGATCCTACCGTTTCTTGACAGTTTGATAAAGAATGACAGTTATTTTCCTCACATTTCCCTATAAAATACCTATCGATCCAAATTAAAATTTTCTAAGTGCCACTACCTCCCACTAAATCCTCCATAACTTCTTGGACTAACTTCGCCAATATCTCTCGCCAACTTTCTCTTTTCACCTACCCCATGTAACAGTTATTTATATTTCTCTATATCTTGATTATTTTCTTAATCCTTCGATTCCGTTCCAGCATCTCAGACGAATAATGTGCACTTTCCTCCAAACCCTGAGCCACGTAACGGCATGCTCCATATTTAAGTTACCAATCTTCTAATTTTGCAACCGCATACATATTTCTCACTCATACGCATGCTGTACATTTTTGGTGTATGGGATTTCTTTCGAGGTGGTCCAAACTTATTGATCTATCACTCTTGAACCCTAAGAGTCACAGCCAAAAAACTGGTACATTTCAAAAACTCACTCAGGATTCGGAATGTTTTTATGATATAAAAACGAACAATTTATCAGACAAATGAAAGAAATTTACCCTAGTAGGTGTGTCACTTAGTTATCAAGGTCGTAGTAATGATTTTAATCAACGAATGCACTTTTGCAAATTTTTGGTGGTTCCCTGATTTAATTATAGAGGCATATCCAATGAATCCGCGTTATTTATCTAATGGTAATTTATAATAAAATTATGTTTCCAAACCTTCAATTTCGGCATAATTTACTTTTATCCATTTGCTAAACGTAGCTATTTGGTGGGCAGAGCGCTCTGCTCTTGACCCGAGGGTGTCGAGTTCAAATGTCCCAGATTGAAAACCAAGCGGTGTGATTTTTCTGAATGCCGGAACTTGTGAGAAACCGCAGCTGTGAATATAACACGCCGTAGGGCTTAGTGTGTGGTGAACTCCATCCTCACCTATAGTGATTATTTTGGTATGCGACCATCAGAAAGGCTTATAACATTTTTTAACTATTTATATTTGTAACTTATTTTTCGTTCATTAGAACGAGAATATTTAATTTATGGTAATTGAGTGACGCGAAGAGATATATTTCCCTAGCCTTTGAGCAAAAAGGGTATATTTCCACTTTCCGTTTATTCCATAGTCATTAGAGGCTAAGGACTAGTTTTAGGTGGAAATAACTTAACATTCCTGAAACGAGCAGTCGGTATTCTATGAATTCGAGAATATAAGACGAGCGGTTGTGGTGTCCTCGCCATAGTTAAATTTAGCATAATTTATCACTGTCAGTCCCTTCATTCTCTCTGTGTATGCGCGAGCCCATTAAAAATGACTTTTCTTCTTCACCTTAGTGTCGTTGGATGAGGATCCTGCGATGTCGACTTGTGAATATGTATGAAATCTTGAGGCGATAAATTTTATTTTATCACATTAGAGCGGTAGTTTTGAGGAGAAAAAAAGCAAACGCTCGCGTTGCATAAATGCATTTGGGTCAAGGGGTTCTTCATTCGCATCTATTCATGCGAGGCTAATACTACTAAAGATTTGTTGTGCTCTGGGAATTTTGCACTCTTATTCATATTTCCAGGCACATTTCCGGTGACTGAAATGAAGATTTGGGTCTATAAATTTTAATGCTTCCCTGTTTGTACTAGAAAAAAGCAACGTTTTTCCTACCGTTCACGATTCCAAGACTCAACACTGTTTAGTTAGTGGATATGAACAAGTTGTATGTTTTTGATTGAGGTGCTCATATCGCATTTCGTAATGCTACTTATTAAATGGAAGAAGAAATGATCCATCCCCGCTCAGATTTGAATCCATGATATATCCCTATTTGGCAATAGAGCAACCTGACAGACCATACGACGAATTACCCTATGGGATTTGGTAGTCTTTCTCTTATAGTGGTTTATAGTCCTGATAGAATTAAAAGAATATTTCAATCGGTGAACTGAATTTATTATTTTGCATGTCCAATTTATGTTGAGGAGAGGCAAATTAGAAAATATTAAGCGAGAGATGGAAAGAGGTAACATAGATGTTTTAGGCCTCTGCGAGGTGAGATGGAAGGATAGCGGGGATTACTGGAGTGACAATTATAGAGTAATATACAGCGGCGGGGACGAGAGCCAACGAGGGGTTGCCGTAATTTTAAATAAAGGGGTAGGAAGAAGCGTAGTCAACATAGAGCAAGCGACAGATAGAATTTTACTCGTAGAGATTAAAGCAGAGCCGACGAACTTGGTCATTATTCAGGTATACATGCCACCGAGCAACCACAAGGAGGAAGAAGTCGATAGGATGTATGATGAGTTAGAGGATATCATCGCGAGTGTTCCTGCAGGGAAACATTTGATAGTGATGAGGGATTGGAATGCGACGGTAGGCGAAGGAAGAGATGGTGGTGAGGTGGGGGACTATGGGTTAGGCACGAGGAATGAACGCGGGGAGAAAGCAATTGAATTCTGCAGGAGACAGGGGTTAGTCATCACTAACACATGGTTTAGACACCACAAAAGGCGTAGGTATACATGGAAAATGCCAGGTGACTCAGAAAGGTATCAGTTAGATTATATTATGGTTAGGCACAGGTTTAGGAACAGTGTGATAAATTCGCACAGTTTCCCAGGAGCGGATGCGGACTCTGACCACAATTTAGTTGTTATGAAATGTAATGTTCGTTTCAAGAAGATAAGGCAAGGGCGGCGGGTTAAAAAATGGAATTTAGAAGCAGTAAATGAATTAACGAGGAAGGAGTATCAGGAGGCTGTAGAGAAAATGATGGATGACGGTAAAGAACTGAGTGCTATCGAAGAAAAATGGGGATGTATCAAGAAAGGGATATTGGAAGCCGCTAAAGACACTATAGGAACCATTAACAGGAAAAGGATAAGGAAACCATGGGTAACGGATGAGATGATTGCGAAGATGGATGAGAGAAGAAGATGGAAAAATGTAAACACAGAGTTAGGCAAAATGAAGTACAAAGAGTTAAACAATAAATTGAGAAGGGCCACAAATAAAGCAAAAGAAGAATGGTGGAAAACGCAATGCGAGGATATGGAAAGTTTACAGAAGAAGGGTGAAATTGGTGCTCTATACAGCAAGGTTAAGTTATTATCGGGAAGTAAGAAGGCAAGAGCTGTGCTAACAGTTAAAGATAAATGGGGTAAGATAATAGTTGAACCAGGAAAAATTAAAGAGAGATGGAAGGAATATATAGAAACACTGTATGGTAAAGAACTTAGGCCGACAAGGTTAGACATAGAAAAGGAACATGACGTAGAAGAAGATAGATTAGGTCCAGGCATACTCGACGATGAAATAGAAAGGGCATTAAAGGAGATGAAAGCAAATTAGGCTGTGGGGGTGGACAATAATCCTGTAGAAATGTTGAAATGGTTAGGGAAAGGTGGGAAAAAGGCCATATATGGACTGATTCGTAGTATCTATGAGGAAGGAATCTGGCCGGAAGATTTTGTGAGATCGGTGTTAGTTCCTATTCCAAAAAAGGCAAAGGCTTCGTCATGTGAGGATTACAGAACAATAAGTTTGATATCCCACGCAGCTAAAGTTATTCTCAGGATCATCAACAAAAGGATAGAGAGTAAGGCAAATGATTACTTAGGGGATGATCAGTTTGGGTTCAGGAAAGGAAGAGGTACGCGTGATGCCATTGCAGTAATGAGATCACTAGTCGAGAGGAATATAGAATACAATCAGGACGTTTTTGCCTGCTTTGTAGATTTCGAAAAAGCGTTTGATAGAGTGAATTAGGAAAAATTAATGCGTGTATTGCAGGAAATAGGAATGGATTGGAGGGACAGGAGACTGATCCGCAACCTGTACATGTCTCAGACTGCTCAGGTGCGAGTGGGGAACGGAGAGTCCGGATGGGCAGTGTATGGAAGAGGTGTAAGGCAGGGTTGCCCATTGTCACCGGTACTGTTCAACGTATTTGTAGAGGAAATGATTAAAGAGGCATGGGAAGAACTGGAGGTAGGAATGAAAGTCGGAGGGGAACTCGTAAAATCGGTTAGGTTTGCTGATGACCAAGCATTAGTTGCTCAGTCAGCCAAGGGGTTGCAAGCATTGTTGAGTGAATTGGAGGTTCAGTGCGATAAATATGGGATGAGAATCAATATTAATAAAACAAAGGTTATGCGATTTTCCAGAAAGAAAAAGGCTAAGCTAAATATTAAAATAGGCGGGGAAAGAATAGAGCAGGTAGAGCAGTTTACATATCTCGGAAGTGTTTTGGACCAATACGGTCAAAGTGGTAGGGACGTAAGGAGAAGAATTGCGCTAGGCAAGGAGGCTTTCTCAAGGAGGAGGGAGTTGATGACGGGGACGTTGAGTAGGGATGTTAAGACAAGACTCGTAAAAACTCTGGTATGGAGCGTAGCTATGTACGGCGCGGAAACGTGGTCGCTGAAGCAGGAGGATAGACGTAGATTGGAGGCTTTTGAAATGTGGGTGTGGAGAAGAATGGAGAAGGTGAAATGGACCGAAAGGAAAACAAATGAGGAAGTACTGGAAATGGTGGGTGAGGAGAGGGGTTTGTTGAGAGAAATCCTATGGAGGCAGGAAAAATGGGTGAAAGGCGTATTGAGCGGTAGTGGAATGTTGAAGAGGGTAATAGAGGGGAGAATGTTGGGCAAGCGAGGTAAGGGTAGGAACAGGGTAGGGATGTTGGACGGGATGAAGGGAGGAAAGAGGTACACCGAGATGAAGAAGGACCTGACATAGATTAGTTTGCTAGGTGGGGAGTCACAAAATGTTTATTTGATAGTTGTGTCCATCCAAAAACCTACCTTAACCGGTAGATTACCTAATAATAATGTCCAATTTAAGGCATGCTGTGTGTTGAAAAAAACGCTTAAATAATGTTTAAAATATTTGTAAACTACCCTTGATAATTCATGCAATACCGACTCTAATTTTATTCTCATTTCTTTAAATCTAAAACTTAATTCTACCCGTCATGGACGGAATACCATTTCTATTTATTATTTTTGTGTAATTTAAAAATCGGCAGTTGAGATAAAGTACCAAATTATCTGTGGGAAATTATGACTTTTTAGTAAGCCTTACATTTATGAAAAGGTAAACTTAAACTTTAAGAGGATAATTGATATTGAATATTGGAAGCGCTCTGCATTGAATATTTGACGTAGGGTTCACCGAAGACCTGGAAATTTAATTTACTAAGAGCCCCAACTCTCTGCAGTCGTGATTGATTTGACAAACAGCAGGTAAAAATCTTGCGACCGAAAATTAGAGACCCAGGTAGTAGACTAGAACCAGGTATTGCAAAAATCGTGTACAAATAATCCAGATATTCATTTCTCTTCAATCAAATCGATTAAATATTAATGAATTTACCTCTACACTAATTAGCTCGTGGCAGAGTCACTAATTACGCTGAACACGTTTTGGAACTGTTAACGAATATGTGTTAAATTCGAAGTAATCACACCACAGGGAAGATACAGTCTCTCCTTACGCCTTTAATAACCCTCTTCCTTTATACTCTCGTTTAAATTTTCGTCATTTTCTCTTCCATTTACCGTGATCCTGCTGGGCTGTTAAATAGGTATATGAGGTAAGATCTTCGAGGTTGTTAGAATAACCACTCGCTGATGAAAAAGGACTTTTAATGTGCGAAATTGATGAAACAAGGATTTATGGTACTAATTTTTTGCTGATTATTCTTGAAGTTCGCTTTCGTTATCATGCTTTAGTATACGTGTCTAGCCCACATGTACGAGTATTTTAGCCATAATTAAAGGAGCGTTAGCCAAACATTTGTAGACATTTTGTCTTATACTCTTTTTTTTACCCTCGCTGCCTTCCCATGTTTTGCTGAAATTTTATTTTAACTTGTACTTTTTACTTTTGAAGGCACTAATTCATGACTCCCTTAAATGCCTTGTTTATTTTGTCATGGGATATATAGTGTGAAAGATTTGCGGTAGAGTAAGTCTGAATATCACCTCGAAAAGTAAGGTAAATCCTTATTTGCATTCCTTTTTGTTACTTTTATTTGGCATGTTTGACTTCAATGATTTAAACTTGAGTTTTCGATAGTTCATGGCAGTCTTATCACCCCCTTCAGGAGTGTTTAGTGGCTCGTCTACCGCTGCGAACCTGATAATCCATTACTGGCTGGTCATCAGGTGTCCTAAGGTTGAACCACCGGGGTTGACAAATAGCCATTGTCCTAAGGGGGACTCGAATCCACGACTTTTGGGTTTGCAGGCGATCAAGTTGCTCTCCCGAATATACAGACACTTAATTACAGTTAAAAGCACATTTGCTCTGTACCGTCAATTTTTCCTTACACCTGACAACTTACTCCTCCCTATTACTCTTGATATTTTGTCCGTAATATTAAAATTAAATAACCTAAACCGTCTATATTTCTCTAAATCTTGTTCTCATATTTTGCCTAAGAGATGTGAAATGATCAAAATTAAGTGCAAAACAACTACCCACATTACTGTGTATTGAAGTTGTGTTATTAAAATAAGTTAATCATGCATCACGATAATTTCACATAGAATACCTAATTTCTCGCTCACAATTAAGTACGAGGTCTCTCCGGGATGCGCCATGCCACAGTTATTTTTCGATGAAAAACTATTGGTCTTCATAAAGAAGTGATTTTGGGCTTTGTTGTTTTGCTCTATTTTTGTATTTTTGCTGCGATCTTCTTTCGCCGAAAAACTATCAGTCTTCATGAAGCTCGTTTTAAAAAGTGATTTCGAGTCTTTCTTTTTGGCTTTATTATTTAATATAAAAAAGTAGCCGGATTTGAATGTGTCCCGTAATTTCACGCCCCCGCATTTTCCTTCGGGAAACTTCTCTGCCTTTTTTTTTCTCGTAGCCCGTGATGCTGTATCCCTCTGTCTGAACTTTTGGGGTACTAAATTCACGTCGCATGACTTCCGGGTAAGCGAGATTTCCCCGACGCCACCCTCTTTTTTGTGCGCTCGCGCCCGGCCGAGAGGAGCGCCTCGTCATCTTTCGCTGAGTGAAAATGAGATATATTATTCGCACGATGCATCGCGGGTCTTGATAGTCCCTATTCAGTTGTTAGTCCTTTCTCTTCGCTCGGCATTAAGGGCCATCCTTCTCTTCTCGCCGCCCTCTCTCCCCCGAATTTATTCCCGTCTTTGGAGGGGACCATTACGATATCCACCGCTCTCCAAACCCCGCCCCCCCCCCTCCCGGTCAGCTCACACGGCCGTGCTTCAATTCCCTCGGCGCATCTATCAACTTAGCAGCTGCCCAAGGCAAACACTAGTGCCCAGCCACTCTCCCCTGAGCGCCCTTGCCCCAAGTTTACCTTCTTACCTGTGTCCACATCCAATGCCTCGGCTTCTCTATCCATGCTTTTTTTCTCACCTCTTCGTAGTTGGTCGCGTCATCGGCTTTTCCGAGTGGCCGCATCTGGGGGAAGAAACGAAGAGCTAGATGAATAAAGTTTGATGGGAACTTTTGACGTGCGAGCCATCATTGGATGCGGATAATTGATTTGTTTTAATCAGAGCGAGTGTACGACTTGGTTCGCGATAAAAAAATGTTGCGGTAATGAAAATTACTCCTGTGAGATATTCATTTTATGTCGCCTACTAGGGATTAATATTTTTTTAATTAGCGCTCTTAATGTTTCGTTGCCCATGTTATCGTACATAACTTAGGAAATCACGTTATTTTATTTTTACAAATTTCTACTGGTTGGGATAAAGTTTTTCAGATATCCAAATAAAATATTATGTGGATTTTACGACACTTAATTGATTTCCGTGCTGTCTGTTTTATCACATAGTTGACATCATCAGATAAAGGTACAATTATTGAAGTTATCGGATACGATTGAAAACGATATATACTCTTGCCTTTGTGGAAATTAGCCTCGCCTGGAAAATCGAACCAGGATTTCCTAATCTTTTCCTCGCTCTCTTAAGTAATGTCATTCTATTTCAATCTGTCCCATTAGTATTCTTATCCTCCAATTGGAAGCATGAAAGTTGCAGAAAATCGAGTCTCCTTAAATGGTTGTAGGTGATACAGTTTTTCACAGAGTATCAAATTGAACATTATTCTCTAATTTGAGAATTTTTACTGAATCCAGGGAGGAAATGAATTTCGTGAACGTACCCGTGTGTGTGTTTTTCGGGTAAATCTTTTGGTTTCTTATACCCCAAAAAGAGTATATGGTCATTTATAAATACTATCAACCAAAATTGAGTGATATTGCCTAAAAAGCTTTTTAAGGGAAGTATTTTTTAGCGCATAGCAATCAAACAATTGTATCCACTTGGTTCGTGTTCTGAATTGTACTACCGGGTGCGGAACACTTGTTTCTAATTGACAAGGAATAGACTTTATAATTTTATTTGAGTGTGTATTTATTTCTGAGTTTGTCAGGTCTCTAATTTGCGTATGGAAAACTGCCATCATTGGGTTTCATTTTCATTTAACAAGAGAGAGAGAGAGAAGTAGAAAATTAAACCCCAGTTCCTATGAGAGAGACCGGAACTATTGGTCTAAATCGAGTATTTCAAAGGTGAGTGCAGTATCATCAAAAGGAGTTCATTAAGTACTTGCACAAAGCGAAATTGGCAATTGGGCATTTATCTCATTCGTTAAGAATTTCGATAGCCTTTGTCATTCGTCAAGAATAGCAACACGTATGGTGAAATTGTATATTTCAGGTCGAATGATGGCCACAGGAACCTTCAAGGGGTTTTTACATTAGGACTTTAAATGAACTTAATAAATATTTTGTTGTAATTGGCTGTGCCAATGTTGTTGCTGGTTTAAGCTTCTGGTTCCTCTTAATCTTGACTCTCCTATGGAAGTAATTCTAAAAAAATTCTTTGCATCAATAGATACACAACGTGTTGAGTTTACTGCGCTAGTTTTAAGAACTTTTCCATCAAATTGTCGTGTCAACTTCAGTTTTGAAGAATGCTGGTGATAAATTTGGTTTTGTGTAGCACTAGTTAATCAAGTTTATATTTATTTATTTTTTGTACTAAGATGAGGATTTATTTTAGGGTTTTATTCAGTGATTATTTTTAGTCTGTTTACAACGAATGTCTCTGTGAAATATGAATAGTTGATATTAAATTATTAATGAACAGTATTTCATTAGTATTGTCTTACGCTATTACCACTGATTGCTTAATAATCCAGTAGCTGGAATATTCTCATTATCTGTGCGGTGCCTGCAGGTGTCAATGGAGAAGTGTGATTTCTAAAAATATATACGTACTTAGGCAATACGCAGTATAAACGGTTAACGTTGTAAAAATAATGAAAATAGTGGTGCTCTTTCGGCACTGCTTTTTTTATTTTTCATCCACATTTGTCATTTGGTGTAATTAGGTACGAGTATAATGGAGGACTAAGCTCAGTGGCACACTTACGTATGAAAAGAAAACGATTTTCAGGAAAAAAATCGAATAATAAAGTGTACGTTGTACTACACTATCTGCAGGGAACACGAATGGTTACTCGTACAGAAGGATTTAATTTCCCTGCATGTGACTTTGAGACTTGAAAGGAAAAGTTCCCCAATTACTTCAGCTCTTATTCCTTGTGCCAGTGTGAATGCTGCCGTTAGCTTTAGCTTTTTTACTTTTAGGTTTACTTTTACGTATAAATGATATCTAGCTCTGGATCTGTAATTACCTTACCTTTGATAGTCACGTAATTTAATTTATATATATATATATATATATATATATTTTTATATATGTATATCTGATGGGGTAAGATAATAGTTGAACCAGGAAAAATCCAAGAGAGATGGAAAGAATATATAGAAATACTGTATGGTAAAGAACTTAGGCCGAAAAGGTTAGACATAGAAAAGGAGCATGACGTAGAAGAAGATAGCTTAGGTCCAGGCATACTCGACGATGAAATAGAAAGGGCATTAAAGGAGATGAAAGCAAATAAGGCTGTGGGGGTGGAAAATATTCCTGTAGAAATGTTAAAATGGTTAGGGAAAGGTGGGAAGAAGGCCCTATATGGACTGATTCGTAGTATCTATGAGGAAGGAATCTGGCCGGAAGATTTTGTGAGATCGGTGTTAGTTCCTATTCCAAAAAAGGTAAAGGCTTCGTCATGTGAGGATTAAAGAACAATAAGTTTGATATCCCACGCAGCTAAAGTTATTCTCAGGATCATCAACAAAAGGATAGAGAGTAAGGCAAATGATTACTTAGGGGATGATCAGTTTGGGTTCAGGAAAGGAAGAGGTACGCGTGATGCCATTGTAGTAATGAGATCACTAGTCGAGAGGAATATAGAATACAATCAGGACGTTTTTGTCTGTTTTGTAGATTTCGAAAAAGCGTTTGATAGAGTGAATTGGGAAAAATTAATGCGTGTATTGCAGAAAATAGGAATGGATTGGAGGGACAGGAGACTGATCCGCAACCTGTACATGTCTCAGACTGCTCAGGTGCGAGTGGGGAACGGAGAGTCCGGATGGGCAGTGTTAGGAAGAGGTGTAAGGCAGGGTTGCCCATTGTCACCGGTACTGTTCAACGTATATGTAGAGGAAATGATTAAAGAGGCATGGGAAGAACTGGAGGTAGGAATGAAAGTCGGAGGGGAATTCGTAAAATCGGTTAGGTTTGCTGATGATCAAGCATTAGTTGCTCAGTCAGCCAAGGGGTTGCAAGCATTGTTGAGTGAATTGGAGGTTCAGTGCGATAAATATGGGATGAAAATCAATATTAATAAAACAAAGGTTATGCGATTTTCCAGAAAGAAAAAGCTAGATATAAAGCTAAATATTAAAATAGGCGGGGAAAAAATAGAGCAGGTAGAACAGTTTACATATCTCGGAAGTGTTTTGGACCAATACGGTCAAAGTGGTAGGGACGTAAGGAGAAGAATTGCGCTAGGCAAGGAGGCTTTCTCAAGGAGGAGGGAGTTGATGACGGGGACGTTGAGTAGGGATGTTAAGACAAGACTCGTAAAAACCCTGATATGGAGCGTAGCTATGTACGGCGCGGAAACGTGGTCACTGAAGCAGGAGGATAGACGTAGATTGGAGGCTTTTGAAATGTGGATGTGGAGAAGAATGGAGAAGGTGAAATGGACCGAAAAGAAAACAAATGAGGAAGCACTAGAAATGGTGGGGGAGGAGAGGGGTTTGTTGAGAGAAATCGTATGGAGGCAGGAAAAATGGATGAAAGGCGTATTGAGCGGTAGTGGAATGTTGAAGAGGGTAATAGAGGGGAGAATGTTGGGCAAGCGAGGTAAGGGCAGGAACAGGATGGGGATGTTGGACGGGATGAAGGGAGGAAAGAAGTACACCGAGATGAAGAGGGACCTGATATAGATTAGTTTGCTAGGTGGGGAGCCACAAAATGTTTATTTGATAGTTGTGTTCATCCAAAAAAAAACCTACCTTAAACGGTAGATTACCTAATAATCTGATTAAATGGTTATTATTTTCTTCGAGTGGAAACAAAGAGATAGGAACAATGAATTGAATAACGTGAAGAGAGTTCCCTGCAGGAGCATAATAACAGTTGTTTCAATGTTATCCAATGTTTATCTGCATCGGAGGCCAAAGTGTAAGCTGAACGAAGACGAATAGGACAAGTTGAGCCCTCCTTTCAAATAAAAAAAGCAGCTTCCTTCAGCGGAGAAAATACAACGGAGAGCATTGTATGAACGGTGCTGAACAAATGCCTTACTGAACTTGCCCGTAGGGAATTCGCAACTTTATAGAAGGTAAATGCGAGTTAAAAAAAGATGCAGGTGAGGGAATTTCTTTGGTTTCGTTTTTATTAGGCGTCGTTTGAAAAGAATATGAATGAAAATAAGAAATTTGAAGCTTCCAAAGTTTACATACCGCTTAAAAAAAAATTAACACCCTCGTTTCCCGAGGGAAAGAGTAATGGAGTCAATTGCTCGGGATCGGAATTCTAACTTCTCAAATTTTCAAAATGGGGTTAACATGGAAAAGTGAGAGGTCAATTTGGCAGTATTCCACGCTTCCATTGTTAGTATTGGCGGAAAAAAAAATCACCGCATCAAGGCTGGGCTTATACATGCTATTATGTACTATTTTACCTATACGGTAAAAAAAAACACCGTTGTAATATTGACCATTTTATGCCAATTTATTTCTTAAAGCTGTGCAGTATAATAGCTAGTGGTGACACTGGACATAATACAAATGGACGGAATAAAATAAATTCTTCACGAATATGGTATAGAGCCGACCACATTTTAATGTTTTCATAATATTTGTGAAATATATGTACATTATATACATATATACATATATACATATATATATGTATGTATATATATATATATATATTGGACTAATGACCGGAGGGTCCCGGGTTCGATTCCCGGGCAAGGCACTTTGGGCACCTGCAGCTCCACCCAAGCTAGTTGATTTTTTGGGTACCAGATCTTCCTGGGAAACCATAACCGGCACAGGGAAAGGAACTGGCCCCCCTACCCTGATGTGTGAATATTCACACGCCGTCGGGCTTGGTACATGCGTGAGCTCTACCATCACCTACTAAACCGACCTTCGGGTTGATTACTGTGTTTATGGTTTATATATATATTAGAAAATTATCTGAAATTATTTGGAGCGAGCAGTTAACTGAGTAGCCTCTCTTCAGGCGGAATGCCCGCCAGTAATTTAAATTATCTCCCACAAAACTTTTGCGTAGTAATCCCTCCTCCCAAGCAAAATCTCATTGACAACTAATCACGGAAAAAGCGTAAATTCTGCCGTAATGGCGAAGGGTTTAAAGCGGAAGGTTTTACACTCTATCAAAGTAACATCTGCTCACTCCCGACCCCATTGTTCTCCCTTTACATCGCCCTGGCCACTCATTTCCCACCCGCGGCCTCTCCTTTTTTCGGGTCAATGGTGGACGCGTCTGCGAGAGCAAGTGTACCAAGTCCCGCGGAGGAGCCCAGAGCGGCGGCTGAAGATAATACGCATGTTTGCCGGGGATGATGAGTGATGGAGCGGAATGAGCCGGAGGGAGGGAGTGAGGCGTGGGTGGTGTGGAAGGGGTGCGAGTAGGGAGAGCGGCACACCCGAAAAGACAAAGAGGGAATGAGACTTTTGGTGGAGAAGACGGAGTGTAAGGATAGTCGTGGAGAGATATTCTGCTTGGTAGCCCAGGTGCGGGGGGCGGCGTATGGATGAAGAGGTGAAGGGAACCGTGAGGCGAGAGGAAAAGGGGATAAAACAGGCAGGAGAGCGAAAGAGGGAGAAACAAAGGGGAATGGTTTAACATACTTTAATGGAGGACCATTGCTTTAAGATTGGAGGAAAAAACTATAATATTTTAGTGGTAAGGGAAAACAGGTTAAGGAACATATTCGTACATGGTCGAACACGAAGGATAATTTGATTTCCACGGAAAAAAATATGAAACATCCAGAATCCAGAAACTGCACCTCGTGCACGAGGGCTCTGCCGACTTAGCATAAATACGACCTCGTATGTATGTGTGCGTGAGCACTTATGCAAGCACATCAAATGTATATATTTATTATATACACGTACCTTGGTGTGGTTATGTGCGAATGAGGTATATACATGGTCTTTTATGAAAGCAATGGCATGATTTTATTGCGACGTGACTATCAATGGCAGCGCGGTAAATCCGGTCGGGAAAAGTGGTAGGCGGTTTGCCATTCCAACGCAGCCGGTCGTCAGTTTGCTCCGAGCAGTCTGGGCGAAAAGACGTGCCTCCGCGTGAAGTGTGTTTTTCGACTTTGTAACATGATGCGATGGAGCGTCCAGCCACATGCCCCCAGCCACACGCCCTTCATCGTTACTAACTTCCCGGTCCGGGCCCTGGTAGTCAGCCCCCTTACAGTCCCGACTTGGCTCCCTACTGAAGAGAGAAAGAGAGCTGAAAGGAAAGCATTGGGAGACCGTGAAAAACATCCAAAAGCATGTTACAACGTCCCTGAGAGACATTCCCGTCGAAGAGTTTCTGGTTGCCTTCCCGACTTGGCAGTCACGTCTCCGCGAGTGTATTGATACAGGGAGAGAGTATTTTGAAGAATTTTAATTATTTATTCAAGTGCGATCAATAACTCTTTTCCCAGCGAATACGAATTACTTATTTCGTGGACCGTGTATGTGGGAAGACACAATTCATTTTTTTTAACAAAGGTACCAGCCACCGCTAGGGTGTGTGGCAGGGGGTGAATACACACCGGACTAATTTTGATCCGATTATGACCCTACCGTTGTCGAACAATGTTATTCTGATCCATTATCGTTCGTGGAAAAATGATTCATTGAGGGTCACAACAATTTTGTCTACCAGTTGCGTAAGGAATAATTGAAACATTGGAAATAAATTCATGAAGAATACGTAGGCGCATATTGTCCTGCTAAAGAACAATTCAAATTTACGCGGTCACTTTCAATTAAGAATATGGAAAATTATCTCATGGCGCTCCTTTTTTTCTCTGTGGAACTTTTTCTGTCGAAGTAAATATATATTTTTCGCTCCAGTGATTGATTCCTCGTTTCCTCACCATTTTTTGGCAAAAAAGTAAAATCCAAATTTGAAATAAAAATTGAAATAAGGTTAGCATACAAAGGAAAATGAGTTTACGCATATAACTTACGCATTTTGTAGAATCATTCCCAGCGGGTATTATTGTTATCGATTTAATTACCCATAATGAGCCACTAATTTATGCCATATTATGGCCTAATTTTTACCTATAAAAAGTTCGAAAAATACGTTCGGAAAAATCAAAGAATCCTCTGATGTGATTAATCTCTCGAACAGTTCCTTTCTCTCTAAATTTACCGACCATGAGTTGAAATTCTACTATGTCACAAATACTATGCTCTAATTTGATGTTTTCCGCTTCACGGGAATCGTGCATCGTGAATTTAACTGTTGCAGATTAAATATCGAAGTGGTGCATGGCGCTAATTTGAGAGTGTTGTGTTGTTGCATATACTATATTAATCCCGTATCTATTGATCGTTTAATTATACGTATGCGGCCAATTAAATCTCGTCCAGATGGCAGCTGATGTTCTGCCCCGTCATCCAAATCCCAGGGGGATGGGATGGGACAAAGCTTGTCATTTGGCACCGAATCAAGGAGGGAATTAGGTGAACCTCCGGATAAAGAGAATGGAACTGCGACTTCTAATGGTTTCGAGTCAATAATTCATCCCTCTTGAGCGAAGCATGCAAATAGTCCGTCGTTGGATGAATCTCAATATTGCGATCGATCTCTCACGCCAAGGGGTTAGCGGGGGAAATCAGGCGTCTTACGGAATGTGGGTCGGTCAGACAAAGTGCTCCCAAATTTGTGAGCACACGGGAAATCGATTTCCCTTCGAAGCATTTGATGGCGGGCATGTGGAAAAATGAAGGCCCCTCGCTCGCGCCTTCATATTAGTCATCCATCAAGCGCCGAGGTTGAAAGGGTGCGCTTGCACACCGAGCGTTCGCTCTTTCCAAGCGCAGACATACGTACATATATTGCCATTCGAACTTGGAGAGTATTGAAAATGTTATTTGCATTTTCAAATACCGACGGGGAAGTGGACCCTAAAAAAGTGACGTGGCTTTCTACTTCCGTCCCCCCGATGAATATTTACATTTGACTTTGAAGTAAAGAAGTCCCAAATTTTTTTTTTACAATTTCAACTGCCACCAGCATTAGTCCATCCTAAAATTTTGTCCATGTATTACAGGAGTACTCTCCAAGCACGTATGCGAGGGATCCTATTTATTTGGAAAAGGAGATATTTATTTTATGTATTTCGAGTACCAACTATTTGAGTTTCGTCAATGGGTGTTACAATTTGGCAGAAGTATGTTGAAGTCACGGAAGTTCGATCGAATTAGATTTATTGCTGGAAGAGGACCATTAATTCTCGTTTAGACTTTTTTGTTTCCCGGTTAAACTTTGTGTGTCTGTTTATAAATAATCGCAAACCAATGATAAAGTTCCTATCCGCGAAAACCCTCTAAAGCATGTCTGTTTTTTTATGGTGGACGTTTAAAAACTGTAAAAACATATTTCGTCTTTGATTTTTACCATCTGTTAAAAATTTAGTTATAATTGGTATTAAAACTGACAATACATAACTTTACGATTTTTCATACGCTCTGCAAATGTATGATCCTTTTGTTCCGAGAATGAATTACCTACATTTCAGGAGAGCAAGCATTAGGGCTAACCATGTCACGTAAGGCGTTCTTCGTGGAGTCTCTCAGAACATTAAAATGTTGTCCATGTTGTTTTATTTTCGGTCTAGATTCCGTACGGAGATAATCAAATGATTTCAAGAGCTGGCTCTTTTCCGCTCGATTGACACCTCTGATCGTTCACTCCCGACGTCCTTTCGAGGATTCAAAGCAACTCTCCCGCTGACGCCGACTGAGAGGAACTGCCACTCGGAATTCGTGCTTGGTCTCCCTCCGCATCTGATCGTTCCGCCCTCATCCCACTCGTCATCATTCCCTTACCCAGTTGCTGCAGCCCTTCTTTTGCTCGCTCCTTGGGTTCTTAAAATCGTCTCAATGGCATGTGAAGGAATCTTAGCTCAATTATCCCAGTTGCGGTTCTGATGAATGCGCGACTAATCCGAAGTCGGGTAGGCACGTCCACAAGAAGGGTTCCGTCTCACTTCCACCATTGATCATTACCTCCTCGTAGCAGATAATGGGTGACTATTGCGTTTGGTAGCCCTAAACCAATTAATTCTAGAAAACCCTACGGAATATCCTGCAGGGTAGTGTACTCGGGTGATATTGTCACATGATGATTTATATTTAAAAAATATTACGGTGCCAGGTCATCTCATGCTACGGGCGCCAGACATTGCTGATGCTGGCAAGTATTTTTTGGTTCAAAAAAACTTTTCACCCGTAGAAATATTAGCTTTCTGCCCTTGACCGCATTCGTTAAATTTCACTATTATTGGTATTCCGGCCTCTCTCTGTGTTTTTTTCCCAATTAAAAAATAATGCCGTGCCTGATGAAATTCGCCTAGTGGAATGTCATAAATTTTGAATTTCCAAATAGCTAACCAAACATTTGAAGAAGGTTTTCCTATTTTTTAATTGTTTCGTTGGATAGAAAATTTTGATGGGTTTACTGAGCAAAATTGAAACGGAACTATAACTGTGTCTTTTGTTTTCGATATATTTATTCTCAGTCAGTTTGATTCTCAGTGTCATGAATTTATTCCCAGTTAATTGAGTTAAAGTTCCTTTTTGCGCTCTTATATGTACTTATGAATACATATTCTCCCATCGAGGCTCTCATCAATAATTGTGGCCATTTGAGAGCTGATTACAATTTTAAGAATGTCATTTATATTCATGAACTAATATTTATTCCTAATAGCATCTTCTGACTAAATAATAACTTCTGAAACAATAGCAGCACGACTATCGAGTCCATCAATCGATAACGTAGATGTTATATGAAGTTTAAAAGAGCACAATAGAAACGTTCCCTTCTCTTTCTCAGGTTGATCTACTTAAAATATTTTCCATCTTTATCATTTTCCGGTAACTCCCAAGTCCCAAGTAAATTCAACATGCAATATTCATTGCTTTCCCTGAAGAATATTAACAGGTTTTCACAATAGAATCATTCCCAGGGAAATATTAACCAAAACTTGTTTTTTTGGGTCTCATTGATCAAATATCAAAGAATAGGATGTAGGAAATGAATGAATGAAGACCAATTCAATCAGCAACTTGCCAGTCATTTCTGTTGGTAATTGCATCATTCGCCACATGAATAAGTTGTCTATTGTTCTTGGGACAATACCATGTATCGTTAACCCGTGGAAAAAAATGATAGGGAAAAGTACGATTATCATATGACATTTTCCTTAGTACACTTGTTATAGGTGCTTTTTTTTTACTTACTCTTGACTAGGATAAGGTTTCTGTGGATTCTAAAGTGGATAAAGTTGGCTTTAAGTTATGGAAAATTAAGTAAATGTATGTTGTTAATTGATTTTCAATAAAATTTCAAGTTACTTATGTTTGTGAAGTTTGACGGGATATTTTAATTAGAAATTGATGTTTATATATATTTCATATGAACATTTGAACTGCAGGAGATGCGTATCTTTAAAAATGTTAACTTTTTTTGGATCGTGTATGCCTTATTACTTGAGGAAACCTGTTTTTAAATCCTACGAGGAATGCGCTGCACCTCTTAAAAGTAGGGCACGAATTTTCAATTCCGTTTTCAATCGCGTTTTTATAGTGAGGATGTGGTGATTTTTCAGAGAATGTCGAATAATTAAGGCTTAGAAAAAATATTTTAACCTTTAATCTGCGCCAATAATTTTGCAATGAATGTGACTATAAGCACTCATAGTACTATGCTTTATTTATTGATTGATAGTTTCTTTACTGGACGGGTTTAATGAAAGCGCATTTACATGAATATTTAAGAATATACTTGCCATTTAAGTTATCAGGTCGTGGCAAGACAGCGTTTTGTGTTAGTTTCCCTAAAAATAATAAAAAAATAGAAAAGTGAAACACGTGATGCACTACCGAAACCCGCCTGAAATCTTCATAATCTAAAAACTGACTTTCAGATTTCAATCACATGAAATATCTTTTGCAAGGACTTTTTTTGACCTTCATAACTGCTCGTTTTTCGGAATTTTATTATTGTTATCTGTCTGGGTGTTTAAAAGTAAGGATTCATTCATTTACAACATCCTTTTTTTTTAAGTAGTTTTGTTCCTTCCCAATATTAAAATCTTCCTCTTTGAACTCAGATAGCCTTAATTAAGCAGGTCCTGAATAGCATGGCCCTTCTTCGATAATATGGTGTTTACCACTTCACTTGTGAGACAATCAAATCCTTCCTGATACTTCGATCATTCGGTAGACACCCTACACAGCTATCTGTGCAGTTTCTGGCATCGTGTCATTTGCTGAGGAATACCATGTGCATATTTTATCGTTTATAAACAATCGCAATTTGGACGTGAGAACCGATATCATTCTAATTTGAATATGAGGACCCTAATCACCTGATTATAGCACCTTGTCTATGTTATGGTTGACGTGATTGAGACGAACGGTCGGGAAACTAGCGGCTTAAGAGTATGTCTCATGGAAGCGATGACCATTTGGCGGAGTAAGCCCGGATCCCTCAGGGAAGGGTATGACTGCATTATCTTGAAACAGAGGCGGCACCTGTTTTACAGATTTAGAAAAAGAGGATACCGGTTCGCGTACGTTGAAAATTCTCTTCGCTTTACCGTCGAGATCTTTTTTGTCGTCTTAACTGTTGAAGTTATGGTACAATTAGTGTTTTCTGACACGGTGTGGAATCTTGTATTATTTTCTATCACTTTTGAAACATATCGTTCTCATTTCGTGCCCTCTCCCAAACACTCCCGGATGAACACAGAACGAAGTACCTAAGAGTTCGAATCACCCTACGAAGAAATTCACGAAATAGGATGACGGAAAACCTGAGTAAGGGCATTCCTGGATAAAAAAGGGGTTTCGTAAAAAGACACTTTCCAGAGATGCATTTGATTCAGTGAATTGAAAGTGCTTTAGAGATTGAATCTATAGACGGAATAAAATCGTGTTGAGAGACTTGAATGAAGTTTAAAAGAGTGATCTTGCTGGAGGAAAATAGTTGGTTGGCCGGCCAGGGCAGAGAGGATTCGGAAAAATGTTGGTTACTGTCTACTGTCATAACACTCAGTTAAATTTATTAATTGTTAATACAAACTGCTTTATCGTTTGAGTTGTTGCACTAGTTTTATCTGAAAATCTTCGATAGTTTGCCGCAGAAAACTCTTCAGAAGGATGGAAAGGTTTACCGCAGGATCTTGGGGACAATTACCATTAATGAAGCTGTGGAAAATGTGTATAAATATAGTTCTTCGTAAATATATCCATGTTATGCAATAGTAATTTATGACCTAAATTCGTAAAATTCGTCAGTAATTGATCTAAAAAAATCAACTTATATCTCATTTTTACTTGTAGAACTTATAATAGCATTAAAAAAGTAAAAATAATTTTTAGGACCTAAAAAATTCGTAACATTTAGAACCGTAAAATAATTAAAACAGTAATCTGGTACACCAATTCCTTCTGGAAAATTTTTGGAAGGAAAAGTGAGAATAAAGGGCATATATTTTATGCTTACAGGAAGGAAACATTCCTTCCCCATCTATTTGAGGCAATCATTTTTAGTACCTAGTTACACTACCTTGTACCGGTAGATTGTTCATGACACCCTCTAAAAATACGAACTCTCTCCCTCCTTCACTGACATTCCTCCCTCCTCACTTCACATTCAGGAATGTTGAAACATATGAAGCTACGGAAAATGAAATTTAGAGGCAGAGAAAAAATCTTTAGATTAAAGCACACGACCTACGTATTTCGGTTGCAATGGTGCGGTGAAAAGTTATTTTAGCCACCATCAAGAATTTTCTACTCACCGGCAAGCGGTAGAAAAATGAAAAGCGCTGCGTCCTCACTTTTAAACTTCTAATTGAAATCACATCCGGGTAATAATAATCTGGGGAACCCCGGTGGACTGTAATCCGCCGTGCTTTCCGCCTCTTTTGCCATAAATTCGCGTGGATATGAACAGTTCTGTTCGAAGCCCACGGGAATTTTACCGTGCATTTTTGCGTCTTCCCAACAACCAATCATCAGTCGCATTTCCCCACGCCAGACGCACCTACGGCTTGGGCCTGTGTGCCGACGTATTTTCACCTTGTACACACGGTCATATTCCGCAAAATGCAGGGTGTAAATGAAACGAACGACAGGCTGCCCTGATTGGACGGCGCTAGGTGTGGGGGAGGGGTGGTGAGACAGCACATCGCATACCTACAGGGGAGAGAGCGTACGAGTCAGACGTGGCCCAATCAGTCTTCCTCTCCCCGTCCCACCGCCGCCCATCGCCTCAACAACGCGCCCTCAATCTTCCCTCTCCACCGGCTTATGTCCGCGTGTCACTCCTCTTTACCCAGCGGCATGTTAACCGGACGGCGGGCGGGGGAGGCCTCGGACAGGGCGGCGCGAGGCCCTTTACCCTTATCGCCTGCCCAGTTCGCTTTCCGTGCTCATCTCCCTCTCCAGCTCGATATACCCTCTTGATTCTACCACGGCCAATTGGGCACGGTGATACGCGGGCTCCATGATGTTCTCGGGAGACGGGAGGGAACACTTTCAAGGTCCTGATGAGATCGAAGACTTCACGTGGAGTCCTTGGGCCCCGCCACTAGCCTACACCACTTAGTTTTTTTCTCTCGCCTGTCCCTTGGACTAGGTGGTAGTCGTGGTTCTTATTCGCTCTCCTTGAACGGATGTTGGAACTGTGGCAGTAGAGAGGACCTTGGAGATCTTTGAGATTATCTATCATATGCGTGAAATGCGTATAATACTAGACCAAATCCGCATATGCGTTGCCGGTTCAGCTGGCGGCGAGGTAACAGCGTTTTCGCGTAGCAACCCGGAGGTCGCAGGTTCGTTTCTCCCCTAGATGGCAGTCAAATCCGCGATCTCTTCGCCGAAATCGATAATCAATTCCATTTCAAGGTGGCTAAGTTTTTTTTTGACCATAGGGTTGGTGACGAAACAATTGCGGAGCATGCGCATAGACACCTAAAGAGTCTAGGATTTATATGCAATGAGCAACTAAGATGATGGAATCCTCAATGTAGTTCTGACCAACGTAACCATTCCAGAATTTTTCCATTTTGTTAATTTTAACACTATTTTCTTCTCATTCGTACTGAATTGGTTCGAGATAAAAAAATGAGGTGCTTTGCGTCTGTGTTCTGGGGTTCATCTATTGGTTCGGCCGTAACAATATTTGATACATTGTCCTTTTCTTCTTATATCAGCCAAGCTTAAAATAAATTTATTATTTAACTCTTTGTACTTCAGTTTGCCTAACTCTTTGTTTACACTCTTCCATTTTCTTCTCTCATCTATCTTTCCAGTCATCTCATCCGTGATCCATTGTTTCCTTATCCTTTCCCATTATGACTTTCCATTTCCCGTTAATATAGTTCGGCTTTCGATGTCCCTTCTCCATCTATCCCATTTTTCTTCGATACTACTCGGCTCTTTACCAGCATCCATGATTTTCTCTACAGCCTGTTGATACTCCTTCCTTGTTAATCCATTTAATGCTTCTACATTCCATTTCCTAACCCGCCGCCCCTGCCTTATCGTTTTGAAACGTTCGCTACATATCATAACAACTAAATTGTGGTCAGAGTCCGAATCCACTCCCGGGAAGCTGTGCGAATTGATCACACTTTTCCTAAACCTCTGCCTAACCATAATATAATCTAGCTGATACATGTATGAGTCACCTGGCATTTTCCATGTATATCTTCGCCTTTTGTGGTGTCCAAACCATATGTTGGTGAATACTAACCCCTGTCTCCTGCAGAACTCTTGAAAGATTGCTTTCTCCCCGTGGTCATTCCTCGAGGCTAAACCATATTCCTCCATCTCATCAACATCTCTTCCTTCGCCTACCGTCGCCTTCCAGTACCCCATCACTATCAAATGTTTCCCTGAAGAAACATGAAATTATGTCCTCTAAGTCATCGTAAGATGAGTTAGAGGACATATATCCTATCGACTTTTTCCTCCTTATGGTTGCTCGGTGGCATGTATACCTGAATAATGACCAAATTCGTTGGTTCTGCTTGTATCCCTACTAGTAATATTCTATCCGTTTCTTTTTTTATGTTGGCTACGCTTCTTCCTACCTCTTTATTTAATATTATGGCAACCATTCGTTGGCTCTCGTCCCCACCATTGTATATTATTCTATTGTTATCCCTCCAGTAATCCCCGCTATCCTTCCATCTCACCTCACATAGACCTAAAATATCTATAAACCTCTTTCCATCTGTCGCTTAATATTCTCTAATTTGCCTGTCCACAATATTGTCCTGAAATTCCATGTTCTCATTCTAACTAATTTGGTCTTCTTCTTCTGTCCTATTGCTCTCTGGTTTCCCTTGCAATGGTTTCGTGGGATGACGACCGTGGAATTCTTGGCTCTCCCGCTGCCGGGCACGACACACGACCGATTGGACCGAGTCCCGTAGTTGTCAGGACTCATATTCTCTATAGTGTTTATCATTTTGTTCTTGGGAATGATGACTGAGGTGGTTTCCCGTTACCTTCCTCAGTAGTGTTTTTAACGTGACACCATAACTTAATGGCCGCCCCACTGGGGTCCGAGGCCTTTGCAGCCACCTCACTGAGGAACAGACACTGCGTGGACTACCTTTTGTCTGGCATGTACCTTGCGTCGACCTATTTGGTATGGGTGATCCTACCAGGATCAATTATCAGTGCTCCTGCCAGCACAGCTCTAGGGGTCATCGAAACGCACAAGCCTTTCCACCATGTCAAGGTTTTAATCCATGGGAACGATTACATGTAATATAATTTCTCAACTCTTTTATAGTCCTAGCCACTGATTGTAGGATGTTAGGCTTAAAGTTATAATTTGTGCATACTAAAATACCATGTGAAATGAAGGCATTACTCCACAAATCATTGTAACCCGACCATAAGTACTATGTCCAATTATTATGGTGAAGTGGAGCAGTTCCTATTAATTCACTCGTATCCCATCGAATTTCTCCCAGTTGCTATTTCCTCAATCCAGAGAGCGAAGCAAATAGGGAAGGCAGCAGTGATTTAAAGAAAACCGATCTTTCTTAAAGGCATACGTACATAATTACTTCTGCGCACATTTACGGGTAAAATGTTCTCCAATTTCTCTGTTTATTCGGTCATATAAAGCGTTTTGCTGAAAACAATACTGCATAAATGTTCGATCACCTGGTGAAAGGGAATACTAAATAATATGAGTAAACCGATCAGTGGTTCACTATGCATGGAGCCAATTTTAATCTACCAAACACACAAAATGTACACCACAGACAGCATTACGTTGTACCGAGTGTTTCCATCACGACTTCCCTTCGAAGGTGAGACAATCAACAAGCCATGTAAATAGGTACGTGGAAAGGAAAATCAAGCAATTGCTTATATAATTCAACACATAATTCGCATATCCAGCGGCACTAGCCCTTGTGGGTTAATGTAGGCTGAACGTGAAAAGGCACTTTATAATGCAACACAAAACGTCATGACGTAAATATGTATCATCTTAACGACGAAGTAGTATGGCATATTACCACCGCAAAGAGCTAAAATATCTCTTCGGACTTTAATGGATTAAGAGTCGTCCTCCAGCTGAGGCTAGGGAGTAGCTTAACCATCGTTACGAATTAATAATTACGTGGGTATTATTTTCTCGCCTACTGGCTAAAATACGCTTTCCTTTCTGAATCAGTTTCAGATTGCAATTCATTAAACTTAAAAAATCTTTTTTCTATGACAGGATAAATATATTATTATATTAGCCAATGACAAAGATGAGGGAGAAACCTGAGGTCACGAGTCACGGAAGTACCAAAGTATCCACGAGAATGGGTTGAGTGGAACGATTTTGGCCTGTCATAAAAATGTCGCTGCCGGGAATTGCGCAAACCTTTTAATTTTGCAACGATATCAATTCCATTCAAATTTAGCGTTTTCAATGCGAACCATAGCTCAACATTGACCATGGTAGTATGTAATATTATAATACGAGATTAAAGACACTATCGATCTTCTTTCCCTCCAAAATGATAGAGATTCAAACAATTAAAGCAAAAGGCACCGCTAATCTCACCTTTTTTGTGTCTTTTGCGTTCCAGTTCTCCTTACTAATTTTGGGGCTTAAATGAGTTTGTAGGAAAAATTGATTTGGTTGATATTTATATCAGGTTCGAAGAAATTAACAAAAAATATGAGCGGAGTGCATCCATTCATTTGGGCACAAACGAATCATATTCTAAACATAGTAATCGAATTAAGTATTAAAATAACTGAATTCTAATCACGGTAAACAAGGTTTTTGAAAATAAACTAATTTTCGGTTCTATCCTGGCCCTTGATTTACTTGATTCAGACAATTATGTTAACATTTCTTTACTACTAATCGAATAGTAATGGGAACACAAAAACGAATATCGTCGTAAATTAATTTATTTCCCCAAATATCTCGTGTGACTTCCTTTGTAAATCCTCCTCAATTGCCCTTGTGGGAGGGAATTGTGCTGCTAGAATTACATCACGAATCTTTCATCCACACTAAAATCTGCCACGCAACTAATTACACAAGAAATCACATCGAAGCGTTTTCTGTTTTGATAAAGGGTTCTTAAAACCCACAACTGCATTCTTACCATTTTATCATTCACTGCAAGTCAGTAAGAAAAAATGATAATTATTTTAAGTCCTCTTGTGGACTAAAAAATCCTAGGGAAAACTCAGAACTCTTGCTACTGAGTAGCGAGCCTTGCTGTATCTGTTACCACGACCACTACCGCGAAAAGATGAAAGTGTATACTGAGTGAATAATGTCTTTTGGTTAAACCGTCACCAGCTTTAACGTGTCTCCAATATCTCCACTAATTCAGAAAGAGGTTACTGAACGATCGGCATAAAACTAGAGTACTGACAAGAAATATGAAGTGCAATCTAATTTTGTTTCATGTGCCAAATGTTCAATTCATTATTAATTCAAATACATGCATGTTAATCACAGCGATGATATTAAAATTTTGGACGTCGGAATTTACATTTCGATTTCCAGTTATAGCAATTGAATTTTCATCGTCATAACTTTGTTAATTGCAGTGAGCTACATGAATAATTTGTGTTGAGGCTCGAGTAATAGATACAATTTTTCATAATCCTTTAAAAATTGCAGAGTAGAAGAAAAAATGAAAAATTAGTTCAGGTGATAAAATAAAGGTAATGAATAAAAACTATATACGAGTAGTTTAACGAGAAAGCATAGATGATGAAGGTCACGTATAGGTGGTAGAAACCATAATTACGAAATTTCTGAGCGTATTAATTAGTAATAATATTTTGAACAACGTTAAATACAACTTGAACAAAATTGAATTTTGAACAACGTAAAATATTTTATTTAGATATTTAAGAAATATTTATGAATAAGTGTGGTTAAAAAAAATAAGAAAGTAAAAGTAATTACAATTTCATACCACTAAAACCTCCTTAAACATTAATTTAAAGTATTGGTGTTTTTTCTATTGTCTCCAAAAGGATTTTTTTCGTTGGGCAAAACAGTCTTTAATTGTAATTTTTAAAAATGTTATAGTAGGTTTTAAGGGTAGTATTTCAGCATATTTTGATTATAATTCAGCCTTTTTATCTAAAACTTGAAATTGGGATAAATACGAAAAAAGATATTTCCACGTTATCAGTAGATTGCACTGAATTTAATCGCCACAGAATGATAATGAATGTCAAGATAAATATTAACACATGCAAAAATGTGACATTTATTGGAGATATGGTAGGTGTTTTAACAATATTTGATGAATTACAGGTATGATTAAAGTTCATATATAACACGTAATTCATATGAATAGCAAAATTTTGCACGCAAAACAGAAGTATTGAGTGTAATTTGACTTAATGTTCTCCATAAGCATCTCATACTTCAACAGGATATAAAACTACGTGTACGATCCTTTTCCGGATTAGCATCAGCATCCGAGTTTCATGATTAAAGAATAACCCACCAATATTGATTTAATTGTAATTTATGAAAACACCCGACAAAGTTTGTAACTTTTACGTTTCGCCTATTAAAGGGATGCGATACGAGCAATACCTTGTTGTTTCAGATTGTGCTCCAATGAGTTGGGTTTCCATTTCATCCCGAGTATGCACAAAAACCATCCCCAAGCTCTCATCTTAATAGAATACGGAACTGCGGCATGGCTATGTAGAACGAGCACGGGAGAGGTGGGGTGGGAGGAACCTCTGGACCAACTATCATCTCTCATTGCTCAGGACCCATTACTCCGTGTTCTTCCTCACTGTATCACTTAAAAAAAAACCCTCAATTTCTCACTGGTTACCTCCCGACTCACCCCGTACCTCTCCCATTCCCTTCCATTCCGATCCAGCCCTTCCTTGACCGCATCCTGAATATTCATCATGGAGTGTATCCCGAGGGAGAAAGGGAGGAAGCGGGAAGGGGAGGCGGGGTGGGCGGGGGAAGGGATGATGGAAAGTGGAACGTAGTTCGGCATCTCCCGCCAGCCCACCCATCCACTCCCGCACCTCCCTCATACATCTCCCTCCCCCCTCGCGGTCCATTCGGCGGAGAGTCTCGGGTTTCTGCTAACTGCGGAGCCCGCGAGACCCATATCCTTGCCGGGGCGGTGAGCGAGAAGACAAACGCACTGGAGTTTGCCCGAAGTCGCTGAATACACGTAATTCGAATCCTTGAAAAAGTCACGGGTGGCGAGGTGGTGGGTTTAGCAATAGGGAGAGCCCTAGTTCATCGATACGAAATTTCAGCTTCCCACTGGGAATCTCACAGTCGTGACCAAATCGAGGAAAAACTGTGCGCATATATTTATATAATTTTATATAATTATGTATATATTATATATATACACACGTATATATATATATATATATATATATATATATATATATATATATATATATATATATATATATATATGTGTGTGTGTGTGTGTGTGTGTGTGTGTGTGTGTGTGCACACGTAACCTTTCTCTCTCCCTCTCTCTCTCTCTATATATATATATATATATACATATATACACACGCATATATATAGGCTACGACGTGCGCGTGGTGTTCCAAGGGAGATCTTGGACCACTGACCGGAGGGCCCAGGTTCATTTCCCGGGCACGCCTCTCTGGGAACCCTCAGCTTCACCCGGGATGTGGGCTTTTTCGGGTGGTATCTGAACTTCTTGGAAAACCATGGCCGGCCCAAAGCAAATATCTGGCTCCCCTACCTCGATGAATGAATTCCACATAGTGTTGGGCTTAGTATTGGGTGAACTCTACCACAACTTGTCAAACGGCCTTCGGGTTGATAATATTGTTTATATACATATTTATAATTATATTTATACATGAGTATGCAAATGGCAGGAGCATGAATAAGGTCCTGGATGGTGGACTGGAGGATTTTTTCCTCTCCTTATGGGCTCAGGGGTGGTTTCCTAGGGTTTCCTGTTCCTGTCTCCCCCTCCTCCCATCTCGAATCCTTCACCATTCTCGAAAGCGTCGAACGGAATTAAAAAATGTTATGTCAACCCTTGATCGACGCGGGGTGAGACGCGCGAAAATTATCCCGCTGACAGGTGCACTTCCTCCCCGCCAAACCCATAAATCAATGCTTCCCTCTGTTGTCGGAGGAGTAAAACAATGGGAAACAAAGCAAAAAAAAGGAAAGATGTTCTGCGTATTTACGGTGTTTTTGTCCCCTGGTCTGCGGAAGGTCTGGGTTGGAAGGACCGAGGGGTTTTTGGAGGAGAGGGGTTGAACGAGGAAACTATGAATACGGGTGTGGTGGATTTCGAAGAGGAGAAGGGTAAGCGGGGAGAGTCTGGGCTTTTGTATTATGACGAACAAAATCCCGGATATATGCGGGTGTTGGCGATGTTCACTATCTATCTCGCTGCCCGACGGAAGGGGGAAGAGGAGGTCGTGGGGACTGGATAGGGGGAGGAAACGGAACAGACGACCTGTGGAAATCGATGGATCGATTTGTCGAAACCTATCGCTCTTCCTCTTTATCTCATCCCCATTCCCCGCACCCCCCCACCCCATCGCTGCCCCCGCGCTCACCTCGACCCCACACCGAACTTAAACACTCCATTTATCGAAGGCGCCTTTGGAGCGCATTTTCGCATTGAAAAAAATATATATACTGGGAGGAGTGACGGAATAGGTGGGGGGGTTTAGGTTGGAGGGAGGGGAATATGTTGTTCGGATGGGGGAGCAGAGACACTGAACAGATGTGTTTGCTTTTTAGGGAGTTTTCGTTCTTTTTGTCATTCTGTCGAGGGGAGAGATATGGAACGAGTCGGGGTGTAGGCTGTGAGACAAAAAGTCCTCGTCACGATCATGGAATGCTGGTTTATTGAAAAGGTTGGAAACTTCCATTTTGTCATTCCATTCGAAAGCCCTCTTTTTATCGCCGTCGCCACTCGAACAAAAAGACCGGCTGTTCATTGTTTTATTTCGCACAACAATTCGCAAGCACCGTTAGGAGTCCTCTAAGGAGCATCTGACTTGCTTATCGATGCTCAAAAGCTCAAGAGGTTTGATTAAACGAGGCGACGGAATGCTCTCATTGTTCCAGAGATTTGGTTGAATAGGTCGAGGACGGAGAGAGAAAGAGAGAGAGGTTTTATAAAACTTGAAATTTTTCCAAGTT
Source organism: Hetaerina titia (assembly GCA_037158775.1). NCBI lineage: Eukaryota > Metazoa > Arthropoda > Insecta > Odonata > Calopterygidae > Hetaerina > Hetaerina titia. Next base: position 39,282,739 of record CM073773.1, on the reverse strand, counting down.
CGACTCAAAAAGGAGTGGGCCAAAGTTGATCCTATTGAACTAAGTACCCTGTTCTCAAATCTCTTGTTGATGATGAGAAACTTTAAATCATTTTGGAATTACATTTTCTTTCAATTCATTCGTTTCTCACGATTCGTAGGTGTTTGTAGTTTTGGTTCTGACTAACGCAGTTATAGTAATTAGTGCCTAAACTTTATCATCTGTTTTCTTTGGGGAAAAAGTTCGGATCAATGAAAGTTTCAAACAGATGTGAAAACATGCCATGAAAGCGGCGTGCGCTTTTTTTTTGTTTTCACAATTTGCTTTTTTGTTAAAATGCAAAATGAAAGCATTTTATAAAATTAAGGATACTGTCAGTTGCATACAAATTCGGTAAGATATAGGCCGTTTCTTCATTAGGTTGAGTGAAACTCATTACTTCTAACGTACCATTTTATATTTATATTATTTACTAAATAAGAAATCCTTATTCTCTGGAAGGCATCCTAAATATCATGTTATTAAAATGGTTGAATTAGTTGTTTAAGGGTTACTTAATATAAAAGAATGGTCCAGGAAGTCAGTGCAATCCGTAACAACGCAAGTGGATTCTCCGTTAGTTAGTGTGGATGGTATGTTACTCTAAAACTCATTAATGAATTAGAATTTACTATCACTCTAATAGTAATATGAAAATCATAAAAAGTCCTATTATATAGTGCCTGTAAAACATTAACTTGCTAATTGTCTCTTGTTTTAAATAATTATATTTATACAAGGGTAATTAATAATTGAAAATTATGGACCGGTTTATTCATTACGCTTAACTTAAAATTTCTCTGATATATTGGGAAAATTGTCAATTGTTCCAGATTCAGATGCGTGTAATTAATAGTAATAACAATTTCAGCTAAGTGAAAAATGTGCCATTAAAATTAATTTTCAAAAGGCCATTAGTCTGGATCGATATATTTAATCATTGCGTGAAAAGAAGAGGCAGCTCTCATTCATTATTGGTTGATTGTGGCTGCAAATTTCATCACATAGCAAGTCGTACGATACCGTTGAAAACACACCGCGGGATTTTGTTTTATTTTATCGTAATTTTATGTTTGAGAACTTTTCTAATTAACCAGTGATACTTTATATGCACAGTTAAGTTTAAAATGACGCTTTTAAAAGGATGGTTCTTACTGCAAGACAGAAAGTGACACTGTTTTATATTTTTAAAATAGCGTCATTATCATATTATTAAATTTAAATAATAATTTTATTTGTTTTCATTCCACCTTGTTTTCCAATAATATGCAAGGCAGGATTGTGGATAAAATTTACAAATGATTGCGATGTTGAATTCTCATGTAATATCACCTTCTTTGATTATCATGCTCTTTTGCGGGGCTCTTCATTAAAGCAAAATGCCAAAAACCTCTAAATAGATTTATCAGTATCTCTTGAAACTTTTACAAGTATTGCACCTTAAAATCTCTGACTAATTAAAAATAGGAACCTTTATAAACCATCTGATGACTTATGATCGTTCGTTTGAAAATAAAACTGGTCAGAATTAAAACAAATGACCTACATTTAGCATTCATACACGTTGCATCTTTTTCATATTGGGCTGTAGAGTTGTAAGATGCAGTCCACCGGTTCTCATTGCTTAGATTTTGTAATATTAGTTACTATGCGGAAATATAACTGGAAATGTAATCTTATGGCACGAGAGATTAGAGAGGACCGATTTTTTTTACCTTACTGGCATTGTGGAAGTCGATTCTCTTGAGACTCCGTGGAATAGATGGATAACCATTACCCGAGAAAAAAGAAACTGAAGGCAAATGCATCTTCTCAAGGTATGAGCCTGTCTCAACGGAAGAGTAGAATGAATTGCCGCACGATGTCATAAAAAGAACAAATCAAGGAGAGAGACGATTTCCATATTCGATCAGCATTGTTTTTTTAATTCCTCGGGACTGCGCAACTTCAACTCTAATCAATCTTCCGGATAGTCATAGTTCTTCAATAATAGTTTTTCGGAATATTACTCGTTGAAATGGTAAATGAATACCAAAATGTAGCTCCCTTCAGTTTAATCATCACCGTGTTGCTGAATCTTATTTTATTTCCTTTCATAAACGATTTTATTATTTCCTTTCATTCGTACTCATAAATCCTATTTGTCAAAGTTGGAATACGATATATCATTTATAAGATTCCGTTGACCTTGTCGCTTTCAGTAACCTTAGAAAATAAGGAATTACGCGCAAGTGCATCATTGCTCACAGGGACCACACGCTGGAAAACTTATTTTTGCTTCAAACTCGAGAGTTTTGTGCGACAAAGGAATTAAGGGTGGATAATGAAATGGGCATCGTATAACCTGGGCGAAAGTCAACGTGGTCGAGGGATTATAATTCGAGGGTTAGCGTGAGATTCACTTCTCTATCCCTCGCTCAGCTCAGGGTGAGTTGGGATGAATGCAGCCCCTCTGCCAAAGTTTTATGGTCGTCTCCTGCGGGTGAAAAATTCAAAGCGACTCCAAGATGCATTTTATTATCCGATGGGCGGCAATCAATAGACCCAAGCGGGTGGGTGCCGGAGACACGCGCTCTTTTGCCAGAGTCGTGCCCGGACTATCTTCCGGCGTGTCGGGTCGAGGAACAAATCAACCCGAACAAAGTGCTAGTGTCGCCCCGGAAGCCCCCTTCCCCATCCGATTGCGCGCCATAAATCCTCCGCCCGGCCCCCCATTTCTCAGGGACCACACCCCGTCTTCCATCCCCTTGGGGGAGTCGCGGTTGTATCTGGCGGGCATGAAGGCCGTGCCCTCTGGGTAAGCGCGTAGTGAGTCCACGGGGAAACCTGCAGGTAGAGAAACCACAGGAGAAGAGTGACCGCACCTTTCGCAGATACGGCTCGGGACGTGCGCCGCAATCCTAGTGCGGGGATTAGCAGATGTTACCTTGAATTCGTCGGATATTATTACCCCGCCTCGTCCCGGAGCCTTGAATGCATTTCTTTTAAATGCAGGCGCACGTGCGGTGGAGTATATACGTACCTCTCCGGTCCCTACCCTTCATTCTCCCCTGGGAGGAGACCCCGATTTTTTTGACGTACGCGCGTGTCCAGGACCGGACGCGAGTGGATAAGGAGAGCAAAACGTTGGTTGCCGCCCTCCGCAGTGGCATTAACTCTCGTCGGAAAACTCGGCAAACATTTGCTCTTTACCCCCTCCCCCTTCATTGACAGTTGAAATGTCCGAATGGTGTTGAATTGTCCACCGGAAGTTGTTTGGACCCACTTTACGACGATTCGGCCGGCTCGACTATTTTTCAAAAAAGCTCAAAGCTCACAGTCTGCTGTTATACGCTGGGAAAGACCAATCGTATTCCGCTGGAAGCCTCTTTCTAACTGGCCATTTTGTTTGCGAAATCTCTATATGCGTGAACTGTCTTGCTATTCTATTTCTCCATTCTCTAAACTCTCTGCTCAACCGGATGACTTCTTTTTGTAGATGTATTTTCGAAAAACAGTTGTGAATGCAAACTTTCCTCTGGCGGTCAATTAATTGACTCGCTTGCTCGGTAGGGTAAACATGGAAAATGGCGTGGTATATTTGCTTTAAAAATATTTTTAGCAGTAATATAGAAATTGTTAGATCAAGAGGAATCACTAGGACTGATTAGTTCTCACTAGAGAATCAGAAAAATAAAAAGTGCACAGCTGATTTTTAAGAGTTTGGCCTTGAGAAAATATTTTCTAACTACATAAGTAGGTAATTCCGTGATATCCGTAGTTATTTCATGACAGTACCTCGTAAAATAGATACATTTTCCCTTTATGTCCACATCTTTAAATTAAGCACGATGAATTTTCTTGAACTATTTATTATGCGGAGTGGAATTAATGATGAAAATCGGTAGAAAATAAAATGGATACATAACCAAAAAATGTTATATAATATTATATTTTATATAAATATTATATATATATATATATATATATATATATATAAATCCGAAATAGAACGCTCTTCGGCGACGCACAAATATATAAAGAAACACAGTTGTAGATTTTTAAAACAGAAACACAAAGAAAGGTCACTCACATATGTACTCGTAGTTTTGACGTTTCGAGGGCACGACCGTCGTCACCATATATATATATATAAAAGAAATATTTTAAGTAAATATTGATTAAAACTTATCTAAACAGAAACGCAAAGAAACTCCTATATATTTGATCTTTCGACGGCAAGGACGCCATCTCCAGAATCAGCAGTTCGTGTGTTCTTTATGTTTCTGTGATAAGATGATTTCTTAATTAAGGGTTATTTTTTCCTTATTTCGTCGCTGAACAGCGTTCCTGTTCGAATAAATAAATAAATAAATATATGCATATATATATATATATATATATGTACACCCATGACTCATTAGTTATGACCCCTTTCAGAAAACCTGGGTCAAGTTGCAAACTTGGATCAGTTCATGGGATAGAACAGAATGCGACGAGGCAGCTGATGGCCATTCCGAAAAAGGACTTCGCCGATTGCTTTGGAAATTGGAAGAGACGCTGGGATAAGCGTGTGACAGCTCAAGAGGAGTACTTCGAGAGGATCTAACGGCTCATTGTTCTAGGTAGGCTATTTTTCTCGAAATATTTCATGACTTGATCCTTTCCAATCAGATCTCGTATACATAACTATAGTTTTATTTACAGGAAATTAGAATATAACTTTTCCACTACAATAAGATTCAAATCCCTGATAAAATGGAACTCAAAAAATACAAAGAATTTCTGAAATGGTAATTTCCTTTAAATTAACTTTATCACCATCTACAATCGATGAACTATTGTTAAAAGATGACTTAATAGCTGTAATGCTATACAGGTTTCGACCGAGTTTGAAAATAATTCATCTTTTAACTCAGGGTCGTATTCATTATGAGTGCATATAGACGCATTTTCATCTTCATCAAATGTGTTCTGGTACCATACCGGTAATGGCAGAGTCGTTGCTCATGGTACAGAAGGCGTCTTCGGGGACCTCACGTAAGGTCTTTGTCATGGTTGATTGGATTTCTTCCATGAACGAAAAACGGACTCCTTTCAGGGCTCCTCTAACTCGAGGGAACAAAAAGAAGTCAGCTGGAGTGACGTCAGGACTATAAGGGGGGTGGGGCAACGTTGGCACCTGATGGTTTGTCAGGAACTTGCGAATTCGTAGCGCGTTGTGGCAAGGAGTGTTGTCGTGATGGAGTTGCCAGGTAGCGGAGATGTCTTTGCACGTCCTGATTACCCTTTTTCGGAGTCTTTTCTGCACATCCACGTTTTAGGCAGCGTTAACTGTCTGCCCTTGAGGGAAAAACTCCTTATGGACCACTCCTTTACTGTCGAAAAAGACAATGATAATTGTTTTCACTTTAAATTTGCTCTTTCTTGCCTTTTTGGGCTTGGGAGACTGGTCGAGGTGCCACTCAGAGCTTTGGCATTTTGTTTCTGGGTTGTATTAAAAAACCATGTTTCATCACCAGTGATGACGTTCTCCAAATAATCAGGTTCATTTTCAATACGCTGGAAAAGTTCCTTGAAATTTCAGTTCGGTTGGTCTTTCGTGACACGGTCGGCACACAGAGGTTTACAATAACTGACATCCTGCCGCTTTCACAGCTTGGTATGCACTGAAAATGGTTTTGTGGCAAAACTTAGCGTCATTCTTATCTACTCCAAGTGGTTTGATCTCACTCAAATTTATAGGAGCGGCGCGTGAAATGTAATTGCATTACTTTTGGAACGCACCATGCCCTTTCTAGAAACATTCAATGTCGCATGAAACTGATTGTCCGCGAAGTAATCATTTGACCTCTTCTCCATCATCTTAATGATGATCCTTAGGATCTCTTCCGCAACGTGCGAAATCATTTATTTTATAAGAGTTAATGTTTTGTAAAATATTACAATAGCGAATAATTTTTTAACAAAACTATGAGCATATTTTTAAAGAAATTCTCCATAACATGGAATATGTACGTATATAAGAGAGTGTTTTACTACGGCAAAACATGTTGTTTTGTAATTTTATGCAACACCTTACATACTACATTACTCGTATGTTACGAATGTGCCACGATCATTTTGTAAATTTTCTTTTAAAAAATAATCACAACAAGAAATATTTTGAAATTTACAGTTATCTTGCAAATTACAAGTTTTAATGATTATTATTAGGTAATCTACCGGTTAAGGTAGGTTTTTGGATGGACACAACTATCAAATAAACATTTTGTGACTCCCCACCTAGCAAACTAATCTATATCAGGTCCCTCTTCATCTCGGTGTACTTCTTTCCTCCCTTCATCCCGTCCAACATCCCTATCCTGTTCCTACCCTTACCTCGCTTGCCCAACATTCTCCCCTCTATTACCCTCTTCAACTTTCCACTACCGCTCAATACGCCTTTCATCCATTTTTCCTGCCTCCATAGGATTTCTCTCAACAAACCCCTCTCCTCACCCACCATTTCCAGTACTTCCTCATTTGTTTTCCTTTCGGTCCATTTCACCTTCTCCATTCTTCTCCACACCCACATTTCAAAAGCCTCCAATCTACGTCTATCCTCCTGCTTCAGCGACCACGTTTCCGCGCCGTACATAGCTACGCTCCATATCAGAGTTTTTACGAGTCTTGTCTTAACATCCCTACTCAACGTCCCCGTCATCAACTCCCTCCTCCTTGAGAAAGCCTCCTTGCCTAGCGCAATTCTTCTCCTTACGTCCCTACCACTTTGACCGTATTGGTCCAAAACACTTCCGAGATATGTAAACTGCTCTACCTGCTCTATTCTTTCCCCGCCTATTTTAATATTTAGCTTAGCCTTTTTCTTTCTGGAAAATCGCATAACTTTTGTTTTATTAATATTGATTCTCATCCCATATTTATCGCACTGAACCTCCAATTCACTCAACAATGCTTGCAACCCCTTGGCTGACTGAGCAACTAATGCTTGGTCATCAGCAAACCTAACCGATTTTACGAGTTCCCCTCCGACTTTCATTCCTACCTCCAGTTCTTCCCATGCCTCTTTAATCATTTCCTCTACATATACGTTGAACAGTACCGGTGACAATGGGCAACCCTGCCTTACACCTCTTCCTAACACTGCCCATCCAGACTCTCCGTTCCCCACTCGCACCTGAGCAGTCTGAGACATGTACAGGTTGCGGATCAGTCTCCTGTCCCTCCAATCCATTCCTATTTTCTGCAATACACGCATTAATTTTTCCCAATTCACTCTATCAAACGCTTTTTCGAAATCTACAAAACAGGCAAAAACGTCCTGATTGTATTCTATATTCCTCTCGACTAGTGATCTCATGACTGCAATGGCATCACGCGTACCTCTTCCTTTCCTGAACCCAAACTGATCATCCCCTAAGTAATCATTTGCCTTACTCTCTATCCTTTTGTTGATGATCCTGAGAATAACTTTAGCTGCGTGGGATATCAAACTTATTGTTCTGTAATCCTCACATGACGAAGCCTTTGCCTTTTTTGGAATAGGAACTAACACCGATTTCACAAAATCTTCCGGCCAGATTCCTTCCTCATAGATACTACGAATCAGTCCATATATGGCCTTTTTCCCACCTTTCCCTAACCATTTCAACATTTCTACAGGAATATGGTCCACCCCCACAGCCTTATTTGCTTTCATCTCCTTTAATGCCCTTTCTATTTCATCGTCGAGTATGCCTGGACCTAAGCTATCTTCTTCTACGTCATGTTCCTTTTCTATGTCTAACCTTGTCGGCCTAAGTTCTTTACCATACAGTGTTTCCATATATTCCTTCCATCTCTCTTGGATTTTTCCTGGTTCAACTATTATCTTACCCCATTTATCTTTAACTGTTAGCACAGCTCTTGCCTTCTTACTTCCCGATAATAACTTAACCTTGCTGTATAGAGCACCAATTTCACCCTTCTTCTGTAAACTTTCCATATCCTCGCATTGCGTTTTCCACCATTCTTCTTTTGCTTTATTTGTGGCCCTTCTCAATTTATTGTTTAACTCTTTGTACTTCATTTTGCCTAACTCTGTGTTTACATTTTTCCATCTTCTTCTCTCATCCATCTTCGCAATCATCTCATCCGTTACCCATGGTTTCCTTATCCTTTTCCCGTTAACGGTTCCTATAGTGTCTTTAGCGGCTTCCAATATCCCTTTCTTGATACATTCCCATTTTTCTTCGATAGCACTCAGTTCTTTACCGTCATCGATCATTTTCTCTACAGCCTCCTGATACTCCTTCCTCGTTAATTCATTTACTGCTTCTAAATTCCATTTTTTAACCCGCCGCCCTTGCCTTATCTTCTTGAAACGAACATTACATTTCATAACAACTAAATTGTGGTCAGAGTCCGCATCCGCTCCTGGGAAACTGTGCGAATTTATCACACTGTTCCTAAACCTGTGCCTAACCATAATATAATCTAACTGATACCTTTCTGAGTCACCTGGCATTTTCCATGTATACCTACACCTTTTGTGGTGTCTAAACCATGTGTTAGTGATGACTAACCCCTGTCTCCTGCAGAATTCAATTGCTTTCTCCCCGCGTTCATTCCTCATGCCTAACCCATAGTCCCCCACCTCACCACCATCTCTTCCTTCGCCTACCGTCGCATTCCAATCCCCCATCACTATCAAATGTTTCCCTGCAGGAACACTCGCGATGATATCCTCTAACTCATCATACATCCTATCGACTTCTTCCTCCTTGTGGTTGCTCGGTGGCATGTATACCTGAATAATGACCAAGTTCGTCGGCTCTGCTTTAATCTCTACGAGTAAAATTCTATCTGTCGCTTGCTCTATGTTGACTACGCTTCTTCCTACCCCTTTATTTAAAATTACGGCAACCCCTCGTTGGCTTTCATCCCCGCCGCTGTATATTACTCTATAATTGTCACTCCAGTAATCCCCGCTATCCTTCCATCTCACCTCGCAGAGGCCTAAAACATCTATGTTACCTCTTTCCATCTCTCGCTTAATATTTTCTAATTTGCCTCTCCTCAACATTGTCCTGACGTTCCAGGTTCCTATTCTAACTACTTTCGCCTTCTTCTGAGTCTTCTGTCCTGCTGAAGTTATTCCTTCCCCGCAAGGGTTTTAATGATATATCGATTATATTTGAATTTAAAAGACGCTATTGATTTTGCTGATATAGACGCTTAGGTCATTTGTATAAACATTTTCTATTTTACTCATTTGCGCAAGATTTCAACAAAAAAGAATCTGAGGTTCAAAATGGCTTGTTTCAATCAGCGTTCCATCAGCATTGAATAATAGCTTTTCATGTTAATGAATGCTTTGGGAATAGCATTTTTCACCTTCTCACGAAAATATAATTGAAGGAACCTTATGAACTACTTTATTTATTTAAATAGGCATCTCTCAGTATTGCGGTCGTAATAACTCCCTTCGGCATGGGGTGACTAATCATGATAAGAGATCTCATCATTGCATAAAAACATCAAATATTATCTTTAAATAGCAAGTGTCTCATTCTCGAAGATCCTTGGATATTTTTTTTGGAATTTCGCGGACGAAATATATGAATTTTTAGTACTGTTATTTAATGTTCACGGGTTTGATTTTTGTTTGTTTAACGTTGAAAATATGGCCATGGTAATACCGTAAGTAACTCACATTCAACGCGAGTAATGATGCCAACAGAACACATTGAGAATGTCTCTGTTATTAGTAACTGTATAATTCACTTTTTTTCTCTCATAATATTATTGTGTCATAATTGTTCCATGCGTCATTGCTTGTACTGTAATGAGCTTTGTATTTTCCCTTCGTATTTCTATTCCATTTGACAAATTTCTCATAATAATGAAAGATGAATTTAATTAAATCCTCCTATGAAGAGTTTCTCTTTTACTTTGAATGTCTATTACGGAAACATTTAATGTACGTAAACGCTGTCACCTTAAAGACACATATTGCCTTTAGGGGAATGATGATTCCTTAGTTCAGGGTTTCGGTGTTTTTGAAATGGACACTAAATGAATTATAATTTCTTGCTTAAGGGACTAAAATTTTATTGATTTTATTCGGAAAAGCGTTTTCGAAAGACAGACGCCATGTGAATAAATGCGCAGTAGTAGCTCACTACCGTTCAGGAAGCGAAACCTCATCTCTTTTCTCTCCTACTGAATATGTCTGGTTCATGTGAACATGGCGGACCTGGTGAAACATTCCGGTTTCATATTAGAATTAGGTGGACCTAATCACGTTCGACGTATCTGAGGAGGATCAATTAAAAAACTCTCATCACATCGCTATGGAGAACAAATTACGTGAAAGAGAAAAGAGAAAGAAGACATCATTTTCTATTTCTTCTGTTTAAATTTGACCTCTGTATTTTTATTTATCAGAACGTTTTCTATTGAAAAGATACTAATGGAACAAGTTTTGTGCTTCAATATAGCGAATGCTATGACCTCACTTTACGGCATTAGTAGTGACTACGTAGAAGGAAAAACGACTGTCGAAAAATGCGATATAAGTAATCCTTTTTCTCACGCCCATTTTACGATTATAATCGAAGTAATTTCAAGAAACTGTAACAGTAACTTTAACGGAGTCACCCGCTATGTGTGCATTATAATGCTTAGCATTATAATCGAAGTAATGATAAGAGATGGCTTTTGAAATTAGTAAACTGTAAACCACTATCCATTTACCTTATTAGTTTCACCTAACGGTTGGTGGACGACCCCCCCCCCTGAAATATGCCTCCTGGGTGTTTGCAAGGCCATATCTAGGTATAGATGTGTCTGCCTATTTAATGTTATTTCCATGGGAATATTTGAGAAAACCAATCTTATGCTGGTACCTGTAAAAAGTACACCCCAGGTTGTCATTTTTTCATATCATTGCTATATTCTTAAATAGGCACACAAACACCTATTAGCATTATGCAGTAATGCCAATGGATCACTTCTTCAACACCCGCCAATTCTCATTTAAAGCATTACTATAAGATTTAAGATTTAGGAATAGTCATTATTACTGGGCCAATAGAGGGATAGATGGTAAACTGCAGTTGCATTCAAATGTATGTTTGTTATTTAATAGCCTAATAACCATCATACCTTATCAGCGTAAGATCGTGCATTATACTCTGTGTATATATAGTTTTTCGGTGATTTTGTCTTTTTATTCAGTGATACGGTGTGCTCTAATAATTACTCTAACACAAGTTGCATAGAAGCTACTTGGGCCAATGTTACGCCTTCCCCTATAAATGCGTTGTGCTGCCAAGTTTTAAAGTTGGCAACCTGCTTTTTGAGACTTTCAGCTGTCGGCTTTCAACATCTTAAAAACTCACTTCGCCTATCATCCCGACGAAGTACACAGCGGGAAGGTAAATAGATCCAACCGGGTGCTCTTGTGTTCCTTCCGGTCGATTGAAATCGTGCGGGTTGGTGCGAACATTCTCTCTCATCCGTTGCCTCGGGAGCTGTTGAGATGAGGGTCTGTAGCTTCAAGAATGGTCCCTGAAGGATGGCCAAATATCATATCTTGTTACACTGCATGCAACAACATCGAGAAGAAAAGGCGTTGCGTGACTCTTATACCTTTCGTCGTGCAATATTACGCCCTTATGTATTCGATACCTCCAGTCCTCTTCTGGAGTCTTCCTCTTTATCTCGCCCATCAGCTTAACTTTGCCCTCGGGCTGGAAAATGAGTGATCACTCCATTGAATGTTAAGGAGCTCTTTTATTGGAAATCTTCGTTAGTTAAAATACGGATAGTGCCACCAACTCATCCCAGAGTGTTCTTCAATCAAGCCTACAACGTTCAATTGGATAGGTTTCGCGGAATTTAGATGGAGCTTAATAATTAGTCGCTTTTTTTAAATAAATTTTGAGTGGCAGGGCATATTTATTTAACGACACATATTATAATCCTATTATAATGATGTCATTTGTTTGAATAATCGTTCACCTTTCACGATTCCGACTTGTAAATACGTTTAGTAAATGAAAATACGTTTCCACCGAAATTTTGATAAAGTGAAACAATTAAATTTGGCAAAATCAACGAAGGAGAGCCTTAGTTCCAGACCGGTATTAATTTTGGCAAAGAAACTTGATCTTACTGTTCTCCTGGTAATTAGTTTTTGTTGAAGTTAATTAACTTATGATACACGTTTTATTTTCCTTGAGTTGAAGCCCTTTCATTGGCGTAACCTAAAGGCCTTTGTTATCCGCCTGTATTAATGTGGCGTGAGTTACCGCCCTGAAAACTGTGTTGCCATATATACTAATTCATTTGATCATCCCTAAAGTTTCATCCACATGCTAATTATCATTTTGAAAAGTAATTTAAACCAAATTGTAAATTCCTTTGATTTGCAATAACGCTTGAAGCACACTAAGATATGCCTGTCAAAATGAAATGAAGTCGTAGTAATTTCTTGCGTGCATTCATTTGAGTTTATTTTTAATTTATGAAAGTTCCAAGAAACTGCGGGAGATGTTACGATAGTAACTTTTAACATTCGTTAATGCGCATTGAATTTACCTAACTTTTAATGGAGCCATGCGCTAATGCGCTTTGCATTGCAGCAATTTCGAAATGTAAAAATCATTCACCTTGACGGGGATTAGGGTTAGAATCCTGGTCAAGGTGAATTACTTTATTTTCTTAATAGAAGTTAATAAATTTAGCGTTGATCAGTCTGTGTCCTCCAAAAACCTGCGTTAAATGATATGGTACTATTAGCAATAATAAACTCTTGAAAAAATTCAACGAATGATTTGGATTGAAACGCATGCAATGACTTTATTTACGAAAAGAAGTCCTTTTATGTCCATGTGCTTATTTCCCTAATTAGTGTACATCATAACATAATCATTATTTTTTAATTTCAGTTTCACTCGAATGATTTTTTTATTATAACTAGCGGTATAAGATCACCCAATTGGAACTAAATTGACGAAGGCCTCTGTCAGTTCTCCTTAAAATTGCCAACACAGGCGTGCGAAACCATCATGAAAACGTAAAAAAATAGATATTTCACGAGATAAATCGTGCCAATTATTTCGATAACCATTCGTAATTACCACATCGAATTATAGGATATTGGTATAGTTGCGCTGTGTATCAGGGTTTAATATAATTGCAAAAGTGATAGATTTGTAATTCTCTAATACGCTAAGTTACCGACGCGCTTTGCGTGAAATGTGCTTAATAAAACCCTCTGACTCATTTCATATTCCGTGGTAATCGTGCCCATCTCTATCCCATTATATTAATCATTATCGTATTTTATGCTACCCATACTCTATTCTCCGCATATTCTATTTTTTTCAGCCTCGCTTGTCCTTATCGTTCTCATATCTGTTTCATGCTCCTCCGGTTGTTCCCTCACGAGCGAACGGCGTAAAGCGTGCCATCTTGCTCCCTCTGATTTTTCCCACGTTTCGGTTCGTTTAACCTTCTTCCGATTCCTGCCTTCATTCTTTCGCGCCGCGAGCCCTCATACCGCCTCTTCCCCCTCCACCCGTCCCGATGCAAAAATGAAGCAAGCCCCGAATTGATGTTTACTTTGGGAGCGGTGTCGTTCCCAGCAGCGCGACGGCAGGAGCAGACTACGGGTCCCATAAACGAACGCCATCTCCACTCGGTGAATATGTATCTTCGGGCAGGGGATCTGATGCATCTTAATGAGTATTCACGCCACCGTTATCCGGAGTTTTGCTTTCCCGAAAACCTATCCGTGGAGTACACCCATACGAACGAATAGCCATGGATGCAGTTTCTGCTGCGCTTTTCAATTCCTATCATTTTTAATTCATGTGCCCCTGGTCCTTATTTTTTTAAGGGTGTTTGCAGAGTTTGTAGTTCGGGTTAAGTGAACGAAATTACTAAACATATCTTTTCGATGAGTCTTTCCTTAAACTAGTCGTTCTGGTAGAAGCCGTTCTAGCCACATAAGCTTGGCATAAGAATTTTAAAAGAGGGAGAAGGTGATCGTAGCTTATACTATATTTCGTGTGATTTATTTGCCTGAATGGATGGCTAAATTGCTACTGTTTTAGAAATGACTGTTAATTACGTCTTTTACTATTTAGAAAGAAATAAGCACTTTGTGACTTCCACACTTTTAGAAAAGTGTGGAAGTCACAAAGTGCTTATTTCTTTCTAAATATGACGTCCTTCCACAAAACAAAAGCTTCTACCTTCGATTTAATCTTTTACTACTTACCGTTTGTATGTTGTTTTTCGCATTTTCATGTTATTTCATGCTATGGGAAATGTATAACGTTCTCAATTTGGTCTTCTCCTTGTGTAACTAAAACAAATAATAGCAATTAAAAGAAAGAATACCGCCAAATATTTCTGGAAAAACAATGCATGCTTCTCTAAATGAAATGTTATGGGAAAACAATTTCCGGCACTAACTTTCATTGATCGAATTTAGATTTTAAAATGGCTTTAAATTTAAATAAAAAGTTCAAATATTTATTTATAAGGTAATCTACCGATGATGGTAGGTTTTTGGATGGACACAACTATCCCATAATTAACTTTCAATTCCAAACGAAACACAATCGAGCAACCTACTCTACATCAGGTCTCGCTTAATATCTGTGAACTTCCTTCCTCCCTTCATCCCGTCCAACATCCCTATCCTGTTCCTGCCCCTTCCTCGTTCATTCATATATAAATATATATATATATATATAAATAAATATATATTAATATATATATATATACATACATATTATATTATCATCAATTGATTGATTTAAGGACGATTGATTCAAACCCTTATAAAACGGCTTATTCAGTATTCAGTGAAATGTTTTGTAGATATTCACGAAATGGAAAATAGGTTACAAATACATGCATCGAATAGATAAATCCCTTTCAATCTCTCCTTTCAAATGCAGATACTCCAGTCATCGCAATCAGAACGCTCAGCATCCTTCCCTACCTCATTTGAATTTCTCCTCTCTTCTCCTTCAACATATCCAGCATTTCCTGGTTTGTTTTTCTTTCTTTTCATTTCACCTTCTCCATCCTTCTCCACACCCACAGTTGAAAATCCTCTTATCTTCGTCTATCCTCCTGGATCAGTGACCATGTATCCTCGCCGTACATTACCACGCTCCATCAAAGTTTTAACAAGTCTTTTCTTAACATTCTTACTCAATATCCCCATCTTCAACTCACTCCTTCTTCTGAATGCTTCTTTGCCAAGTGCTATTCTTCTCCTAACGTCCCTGCTACTTAGACCATTTTGGTCCAAAACACTTCCGAGATACGTGTATTGTTCCACCTGCTCTAGTTTTTGCCCTTCTATTTTAATGTTAAGCTTAGCCTTTTTATTTCTGGAAATCACATAACTTGTTTTATTTATATTTATTCTCATCACGTATCTATCGCACTGACTCTCAAATTCACTCAACAATGCTTGGAACCCCTTGGCTGACTGACAAACTAAGGCTTGGTCATCAGCAAACCTAACCGATTTTACGAATTCCCCTCCGACTTTTATTCATACCTCCAGTTCTTCCTATTCCTTCACATATACGCTGAACAGCACCGGTGATAATGGGCAACCCTGCCTCACACCTCTTCCTAACACTGCCCATCCGGGCTCTCTGTTCCCCACTCGCACCTGAGCAGTCTGAGATATGTACAGGTTGCGGATTCGCCTCCTGGCCCTCCAATCTATTCCCATTTGCTGCAATATAGTCATTAGTTTTTCCCAATTGGACAAAATCCTTTTCGCAATCTACGAAACAAGCCAATATGTCTTGGTTGTATTCTAAGTTCCTGTCTATTGGTGACCGACCTCATTACTGCTATGGCATCACGTGTACCTCTCTCTTTTCTGAACCGAAACTGATTATCCGCGAAGTAATCATTTGACCGCTGCTCCATCATCTTAATGATGATCCTAAGGATCTTTTCAGCTGCGTCCAAAATCAAACTCATTGTTCTGTAGTCCTCACTTAAGGGTACCTTTCCCTTTTTTGGAATGCGAACTATCAATGATCAGAATAAATCTTCTGCCAAGATTCCTCTTTCCTAAATGCTGCGAATTATCCATACAAAATTTCCCTTTCACTTCTTAATCAACCCTTAAGTAGCTAATCAGGAATGTTACCTATCCCCACGGACTTATTTCAATTCAATTCCCTTAATGTTTTTTTGTATCTTGCAATCAAGTATGTCTGGACCTAATACGTGTACCCCATTTACGTTGAATTATCTTTTAATATTTCTAAGCTAGCTGGTCTGATGTATTTACCCTGTAACTCCTATGTGTATTATTTCGATCTGGCTGGATTATTTCCTGGTTCATTTAATAATTATTCTTACATATCGTATATGTCTAATTGTATATAAAAATTTTCCATTTTAACTTCCTGATAGTTTTTTCACTTACAGGCACGAATTGTTTACAGGCATTTACGCACAGGCACCAATTTCACTCTACTTTTGTTAACTTTCCATATTTTTGCACTTCATTTTCCACCATTATTTATTGACCCCATTAGTTCGCCTCGTTTGATAATATTACTCCAAATTTGAAACTTACTATTAGATTTTACCTATTTTTTGTACTTATTGATTTTTCCTCATTGTAATGTTTAGGGATTAGGTGGAAGAAAGGACCTTAAAGTCTCAATTTCGCCAAAATAAAGTCTTAAATAAAATACAATGAACAAATAAATTTTCACTTTGGCACAAAATAAGGTCAGAATGAACTTAGAAAGAAGTAAACTCGTTTTATCAGGGAAATGTTGTTGGGTTCCATTATAAATTAACTATACATAAAAATTTCTTTAGTTGGGAAAATTTGGCCCATAAAGATAATATACCTTCATAGCAACCCTATGGCTTGCAATCACCGTCAGAAATTGTGGTTATACTGCAAAATATTATGTTTTCCTAACTAATAGGTAACTTTAGCAAATCGTTCCTTTGAATTCCTAATTAAACGATCTAATCTATTTGGAAACTGCGAGAGGTGGATATAGTCGCATTTACTAGTTTAGACTATTCGCCTCAAAGCTCTTGTTGGAAGAATCCTAGCCAGTCATAGAAAATTGATATGCAAATCTATCTGCAGCCCTGTGCTGAGTTATACGATCTCAATCAGTTACCTGGAATTCCTCGATTTTATAGTTGTTAAAATCAAGTAAATGCAACTGAAGCATAGGCACATCTGTGAGAATATTTTATTGCTAATATTCTATAAGAAAGGATAGTCGTTTTCTTGGATTTTAACTCATTTTGCTGAATTTTTAGCAAGATTACCTTTTCATTACGGTGATCTATGGTAGCAACAGTTTTATCAGCGTGATAAACAAGTAAATTCACAACACGTATCGAAATGCATAAATAATGAATTCACCTATCATACGTATTTCGATCCTTATGATTTTCTATTTATTTATTAAAGTAATGTTGAAGTGAAAAGAATGACATAGTGAAAAAGTTGCAGTCAATCATACTGCTCTTAAATTTTATCTGGGGAACCTTTTTACTATAGTAATACTATGATCGGCACATTGCATAGTTCAAATTCTGCTCCAGGAATCTTGTGCATAAAACGTTCGTTGCAAATGCGTTTTGGCAGTTTGGAAGTATGAGGCAAAGAAAAAGAAGAATTTTAAGAAAGGGTACGTCATCATCAGTGAATCGCATCCTTTCTCGCTTAGTTCTGGAAACTTTTCCACATACCACACCAATATCGCGCCCTTATGCACAAACAATGACTAATTTTTGCCAAATTTTTCTCTCCGTCCACGAAAAAGTCACTTTAATCCAATACATAAGACAGACACAAGAATTAAAAATGTAATTAAGGTCGACATGATTATGCGTCAAAGTGTACTTTGTTAGCACACCCCCTCTCAACGTACAAACTGACATGAGGGTGGTTGTGAGAGATATGTCTGAAGTCGTATGGTAGCATCCTAACAAGAATTATTCGCAACAAAAATGATGAATTAGTTCTGTTACATTGGGCGATGAGAAAATCACAGAAAAATTTGAAAGGCGTATTTGAGTGCAAGATTGATGGGCCCTAACCAATAACGCCCATCCCTACTCCTTTGGTGTGCAGCCGACCGTGCTCTCTGAAAGGAGGTGGGCGAATCGGCCGCAGTTTTCAACCCGAAGGTCGATTTTATAGGCGATGGTAGAGCTTACCTGTGAAATTCTCATATTAAGGGTTGGCGGGGGATTCCTTTCGCCATGTTACCTGCGGTTTACGAGGAAGATCTTTCATCCGGAATATTACACACTGGCTTTTAGCTGAGGCATTCAAAGGCAGCGTCTGTAGATTTTGTGATTTTTCAAAAAATAGATACTTGGTTTCTATGTTGATCATGTTCCCTAGTTTTGTGTCTGGTGCTATTTTAGGCTGTTAAGTTAAATTATCTACCATTATTCACACGCACTATTACGTTACAACATGCATGCTATCTCTTGTAGAAGTGGCTATTTATAGCTTGTCTCTTTCCATGTAAATGCAGGTCAATCTTATGAGTTTGTACCATGTAATGTTTAATTTTTTTAAATTTCCTTAACTATAATAATTTAACTAATGAAAATTAGTTGTTACGATGACAGTTCCTGAGGTGCTTCCTAAGCCTTTATCGTGAATTCTGCGAGGGTAAAAAAAATTAAATTCGTCTTTCGTTTTATATTCGGGTATCTTCTTGCAAAATTTTAAATTTCATAACGGGGAAAATTTATATCAGGCAAATGATAATTATGAAAGGTAGTTGGATAGTAAAATCCATTTAGTAAGAGAATCTTTTAGGTAACTGGAGGTGAGGAATAAATAACTAAAGGGATATTTTACGACTTGTGTAGTGGAAACAAGACGTTTAGAACTGAAGGCATCAATCGAGAAGAAAGAAAGTTAGTATTGCTTAGAAGAATTCAGTCAACTGTATTACTTTTTTAAACTTCATGATTTTTACTTAAATATTCTCATTTATCATTCTTGGAATGTATTATTGATAACAATATTGAGGTCTTGCAGTTTTCCTGATGCGAGAATTATCAGGAAAGTATTTAGAATGTCGCGCTCGAATAAAATGCCCTTTTTGTACTCAAGAAGGATCTCCGGCTAATCGTAGTGCTTTTTTGTGACGGCTTACGAAGTATTGATTATGGATAAGTTTGTAATTGAGTTACTTGCGCTGATTTCACCAAAGAAGTACGGAATGAAGCGTAGAACTATCTTCCGCAATACCGTTTCTGAGATGAAGCGAACAGACGCCTCTCTTCAGTAGGGTTGTTTACCTTATGACATATTCCCAATCTTTCGAATGTACGATCAAATCTTGGCCGGGAGCATAGAGGGGAATTTTTTAGGGCGAGTGTGTACTTGCCTGGAGCGGTTCGGGACTAAGAAGAGTGGAACAATTGCGTTTAGCTTCCACGATGTTCGGCTTGGAAAAGCTACCCGTAGGAGTATGGGTGTTAATAGTATTTTTTCCATGATCGCGTTCCACACTTACGCCATCCTCAGCACTGAGACTCATAATTATATTACTTTTTAACTGAATGGGGTATTCGCATTCCAGTTTACGGCATTCACTTGCCTAATCGGTGCAAACATTACGATCGATTACCGAGAAATCCGGAAAAAAAGCTTCCCTTCCCCCCACCAAGTTAAAAAAAAAGAAAACCTAGTCGCACTGTAGGACTTTGTAGGATCTTTCCAAGTCTTGTAATTGAAGAGATCTTTCCTGCAACTCTTTTTATTGTTCTTCAGGTGTTACCAGGACTGTGTTTAAGGTTCGCAATCCCGGGGATTAAACTTGGGAAAGTGATCCTACATGACCACCTTGAAGTTTTCCCCACAGAACGGAGAGCACTTTGCCTTGGGATTGCTTGGGTCTACGAAATACAATTTCCATTATCAGCACAGCTAAAACGGTGGTACTAAAAATTGGGATCAAAAAGTATTAATTTCACGACGATCATAGGCAGCGGAGGAACGAAATAAATTGCCGAGAGTTAATAGCAGTGTTCCGGCGTTCGATAATTTCTGTTTAAAATTGAAAAAAACTGAACCAGTGGCAACCGATTCGCACCTTCCACGGTTTGGTGTGGTTTTTATTTTTCAACGAATCACTGCCCCTTTTATAGCGAATCATTAAGATTTTTCGCCTGAGAGAAGGTTTAATAGGGAGGAATTAAATTTAATTACTGATTTTTGTGCCTGATCAATACAGTTTTGGGACACGTTTATTTATTTATTCTGAACCACTTGCAGATAAGCTTACAACCAAGTGGAGATTAAGAAATTCACGTATATATGAATCATCTTAAATTACTGATATTTTTGCAATCATAATAGCATCGTAAGTCTGGCACTATGGGCATCATTGTATAGAAAACGTTAGTTTTAGCCTCCTACGCGACGAAAACAACACGTCATCACGCACCTTAGCTATCCCAGTCACGATGTGTTTTCAAAGACGGCGTGTGGGCTCTGGGAAATGGTAATTATTAGCGAATCCTTTTCACATCCCATCCCCATAAGCTCTCTTTTGATTTTTGATGCGGAGGCTCCGGCGCAGTTGCTTGCCGCAGCAAATGCGCCGCAAATAAGTACGCCAAAGTTTACTGCCTGCCGCTCACTCGGTGGACTACAAAGGGCTGAGATTATCGACGTTTTAATACGCAGCTATCGTGCACCGCTGTTGATGATACCCAGAAGACTGTTCAGACGCGGTGGGGAGCGGGAGGGGGATTAGGGGAAGGAAGAAGGATTGAAGACTCGCACACCGGCGCAAAATTTGCAGTTTGCGGTTTTCCTGGGATACGCGGTGCACTTTGCGAACACTGTGGCCGGAGAGGAGGCTTCGAGGGAAGAGGCTGTTGCCTCGAGATCTCTTTGTAGGGGGGGATTTGAGTGGCGTCGTTGGGGTTGTGGGTTTTCGGTTTCTGGGCCTCACGGGCGGAAGGTGCTCTCGCAGTGAGTGAGTCATTTTTTCCTCTTCTCTTTCGTTCGGAAGTAATTCCGCCGCTTTTGGCCCCTCCTCACAATCCTCTCTCTCTACCCCCCGACCAAAACCCCCCAAAAATGGTCCCTGTTATTAAAATTTTGTCCTTTTCCATAATGAGTGCGCGGGAGAAGAGGGAGAAGAATTCCAAATTCCAAAAAAAATGTGCCTCTCATTCATCTTTTGTCATCCTGAAATCTGGATGTGGAAGAAGATGTTATCTTTTTTTTGGAGCGTTTTAAGATTAACGGATACCACGCGCTATATTCCCAGAATTGGAGAAATGATTAAATGGGCCAATCGCACTGAAGGCAATTGTTGTGTTTCTTCCAAATTCGAACCTTTCCCTTAAGGGAGCAGGTGTTTTTTTCCATTTGACTTTGATTTTCTAGAACTGAACTACTAAAAGTCACCGAGGGGTTCTTTGAACAAATGAAAGGCGACGGCGAGATTTTTCGATATTTTTATCAACTCTTGATGCACCAATTACCTTTACTTAACCTTCTCAGCCGGATTTGCGTGTAAAAGAGCTTTCGATGTAATCTAAAGTTTCTATCTAAACTCCTAATGATATTCCCTCACGAACATTTTGGTGGGAAATGAAGCCCTTGATTTTTGAATGACTTTCTTAATTGGCACCCTGCTGATCCTAAAATAAAAATCTAAAGAGAGCCGTGATTGTTATGCTCTATAAAGTTTTCCTGCCATTATTCATAAATAAGCCGTGATTTGTTCTCTTTTCATCGTCCGTTTTTCTTTGAAATTGGAGTTGACCGTTTATAGATAACCAAGTAGCTTGTGAAAATAAATACAGCCTGAGAGAGGAGTTTACATCAAAATAAGATCACTATTCTTTCCATGTAAAATTCTATTTAATTCGCGAATGTTTAGTACTACAGAAATTTAGTATTACACCACTTTAATGACTGGATGATGCCGTAAATCATTTTTATGTCTATGGCTTCTGAAAATTTGGCATAAACTGGTCTCTCTACTCTGATGTGTGAATTTCACACGCCGTCGGTCTTAGTAGTGAACTCAACCATTACCTACCAAACCGACCTTCGGGTTGATTATTGTGTGTATGGTTGTATATATACATTCGTATGGTTAAGTATATAAGAAAATGAACACATAAAAAAGACAAACACTGCAGGGCCAGGTTAGAACATCGGCTCGGCAAGTCGAAAGATCCGTGGTTCATGTCCCGGACCCGAAATGTTTTCGAACTTGTGATCTGCTCGATTCCACCTTCTCCATCTCTCCTGTGTTCGCCTTTTATGTTTTCCTATCCCCTTTCCTCATACCTATTTCTGTTTGAATGAATATAATATATATATATATATATAAATATAAACATATACATACACACAAATATTTATGCGTACTTGTATGTATATATATTTCAATTCATATTTTAGGTTTCATGATGTTGCTCTTGTCAACGTCTCTCACTACCTCTTTATTTATATCGTTCCGCTTCCGTTTTGATAACTCTCTTCTCAATTTTCATAAAGTTCTCTCATACTCGTATTATCGGTTACCAATACGGTCTTAAAATAAAACAACCAGTGTTTATTAATTGTGCGAGGTTAATAAATCATCAGAAGAAAGCGGAATAATGTTTTCTTGATATAGGACTCCTCGCAGAAGTCCGTGCATGATGTGTTCTTATAGGCTAAGGTGCCCCACCTCCTCTTGTTGAGAATTTGTGTTCAAGTTCCTTTCAGAGCGCGGTTTAGCACCTGAGTCCTAGTTACTCTCTTGACTGTTAGGTTTTGGGGATACCATCAAAGTGTATCAAACTTCTCAAGGATGTTGAATAATTCTAAGAAATCCGAGGATAATTAAATAGGTACTGGAAAATTAATCATAATGATGATGTATTTATGCTTTCATGAATTTCAGTAACAGAACTACTATTGACCGAAAGTAAACTCCTCGTTAAAAAATCCTTTTAGCACTTATCCAATGTATATATATATATATATATATATATATATATATATATATATAATTTTTATGGAGTATTTATGATAAAAGAAAATATTGTTAAAATATTTAAGTCGGCTCTGAAGTTAATTTCCTGTCATTACTAAATTTTTATGCAGCATTAAATGCCCAAAATGGATATATTCCACAAAGTTAGTTGCTGAAAACTTTAGGTAGATATAATTTGTAGTAAAAACGGTTATATGATTATTGATTATTTTTAATATCTCTTAATAGGAGTGTAGGGAAATCATTAATTTATCCAATACTTACCAGCATTATTTATGAAGATTTAAAGGCCATGATTTTGGAAAGTAACCATTAAAGTTTTTAACAACGTTCACCCTTTATTACCAGTAGGTTTTACTTGGTAAAGCTGTATACGGGTTTCTCATATCGGTAACGACATACGAATTTAGCTGGAATTAAAAATTGGGTGCTGATTTTTTATTGAACAATTTAAAAATTTTTCCAAGTTCTTATAGGCTATTTTTTCAATTATAGAATATGCCTAGTGCCCACCTTTCTAATGATTGAGATATGCATGCTATTTCTACGAATATTTACCTTTTTTGTAGAATTCCTTCGCGGAAGACTTATTTTTCAACTTGTTAATTTCGTGATCGCAATATTGCATTAATTTCAGGATATAATTTACTCATTACGTTATTTAACCTTTGATCTTTAATTGCAGATTTGTGGATGTGTGTATTTTAAAAGTGATTATATAGAAACTATATGAGTCTTATACACTCACGTAATGATATACTGCATTTCGAAACATTCATCGAATTGAATCTAATTATCAAATAACCTCATTAATTGAGAACTCAAAAATGTTTTTATTCGCAATCACTTGTATCGAACACAAAGGAAGTTTAAATTGCATTGTGCTTTAAAACAATTACAACCACTGAAATTCAAATAAAGATAAACCAGGGTGTAGTTCTTGGATGCTATTGATCGCTTCTAGGTTCCTGAAAATCCGTCGGGTTACAATGGGGTTAACTCTGGATGTCTACATGTCTGTGTTCCAGGAGCAAAGGCATTTTTTACCTTTACGACTCATGATGCTTTTGAATTTCTCGGGTGTGTCCCCATTTGAGGTATTACATGAAGGCGTTCCGATGACTGACTCTAAGATAGGTTTTTGGATGCTGCTTGATACATTCGGATGTAGGAATGATCCGTAAAACCGTAGGGAACACAGGAAAAGCAATTGGAGCATTACCGATTATGTGGCTTTTCCAATTTGTAAGACTTCATATGAGTTGAACTTATTTTTCCTATCAATTCAACCTTGACTTGGAAATAGGCGACTTTGTTTCTACATGATGTTCCGACTTTGCGGTTATTTAATTCATTAATTCGTTAAGCGTGAAAATAAATCACAAATGTACAAATTTTCACACCGTTAACGCCGAGAGATTATTACTTCTTCCATCTGTGTACCTTCTTTCCATGAATTTTCAACGAAAGAAGGTTTTGATAGCCGGACTTACGTGAGTTCTTTCTTTTGAATTATCCATAACTGACAACACGCTCTTTATAAACAGGTATAGCATTTGCTTAAGTTTTGCTATTTTTACTTATATATCACCAATTAAAGAAACAAAGATCTCGAGCATATCGAACGGTAGAAAACTTAAAGATAATCGAGAGTGACATGCGTCACACTATGGGAATGGTAAATGTCGTTGACACCGCAATGATTAGATAAAACACACTAGATATTTTTCGCCTGAGTTTACTATACAGACGATGGTTTCGATAGGCTATCTCATGAAAGCACTATCGGTAAGAGAATGTTAAACATTCATCACTGTATTTTATTTAATTAATGCATGATGACATTTTGAAACATTTTAAAAGATAGATGATGCAATATATTAGGGAGAAAATACCTGAAAATTCATTGTATTAATTATAATAATATAATGCTCTTGATGGAACGAGGGGATTGTGATGATGCGGTGGCTAATGTATCTGCTTCCCATCCACAAGACCCGTGTTCAAATCCCAGACGTGCCAGAATTATTCAGTGTAATCCCGATCCCTACCTAGGGAGCTTTGTGGAGAGCACTCTAATTGAAGATCCCTTGGCGCCTATCGTTGAGTAGGCTAAAGCCCGCGCCGGGTTTCTTGCCACCTTTCCTCCATTCCGTGAACTTCCTAATCCTACCAAATCACCCCCCCTATCTAGGATGGCGCAATCGACTTAAGCTGTCAGTCATCTTATATGGTGACCACTACTACTACTTGATGAGACGACGGATTAAATTTTAAATTTTACTAGGTACATTTTTCTTCAGATCTTCATAACGGCTGGCTACAAGTTAACGAAGTATGACACCCATGGCATAAGTCCAGTCCAAAGGGACACCGAGGAGAAATTGTGAACCTGTTTCAGTTGAAAGGCGAGTTCCTCAATGAATTGCTGCTTAATGGAACAACCGAAGTGGAAGGGTGTTCCTTCACACTCAACGTCGATTAAAAAACACATCGATTCACGTGAACAATGACTTCAGTTGTAGTTTCGAATGCATAGAATTTTGGACAGCGTGCACCGATTAATTATTTCATTCGGCGCTCACTGGTTAGCCAAAGTGAAAAATGGTGACTGATAAAGACCGAAACACATGTATTAGCATGAGTGTTAATATTCACGGAGCGCGCTCTACATATTCACTTCCGAAAGGACCGCTGAATTATTATGGCCCCTCTTCCATTCCCCCCCCCTTGCCAACGCTCGGAAATCGATTTCAGCGTTCATGCGAGGAATCTCGATCCCCGATAAACGCGTCAGATGTTTTTTTAATTTTGCGGCTCGACCTTCGGGGCCCCTCTTGCATTATTGATTCGACGATCGATTTTATTCACAGTGACTGGAAGCGGGATATGGTAAATGAGTTTCATATGTAAATTTTTCTGACCATATTACGTTAAACTTCCGTTTAAACTCTCGCTTTCCCTCTTCCATGGAGAGGTCTTGTCCACTTCTAGTTGCCTTCATTATTCTCATTGGGTGGGGGTTGATTAACTTTTTCCATTTACGTTTTGCTCGTAAAATATTACAGCCTAAACATATTATTTAGGACTCACGGAATTTCAAAAATTCGTGTAAATTCCGCTATGTAAATGTGGCGCATACATTTAACAGGTCAAGATTGAAGGGAATAATAAAGAATTGATATAATAGTTTCGTAGGTGGTGTTCGTTTTATGGTATACGATTTTTTAACACCGAAACGATAAAAATTAGTGGTCATGCAAATTATTCTTATTGTACTTTTGTAAAGATTTGCGTAAAATGTTCTCGATTTTATACTTATTCCTCATCGAACGATTGGCTTTGTTAGGCATTTGTAACGGAAAACATTCACGTATTAATGCCACGGCGTAAGAAGTATTTTTTTGGCCAAATGAGGTTAAAAGAATAATTCGGATCTATATATAGATTAGAATTAATGCCATATTGCGAATTTTTATATTTCTGAATATTCGGTTGAATGATTCCATCATAGTCCACAATTGTCTATTCAGAATTTTGATCGGAAGAATTTCAAGAATGTTGTTAATTCCTTCACGAATATTTCATCGACGGTTTATAGCAATCCCAGCGAACGCTTTTGCTCTCTTTCGCTAAAATATTTAAATTTTATTCTGAAATATAGAGGGTAATTTTAAGATAAAATTGGAGACAAATTAGTTCTCGAGCTTAGGTTTTGCCTCCATCCAACAAGTAGGATGATAAAAGCCTTATCACGCCAATATCGCTAATGACTTAGGGAAGGACGCTATTTCTCATCCTAATTGGCAGAGGATTTTCGAGAGTCTTTTTTATTTTATTTTTTTGTTGGGTGGTAATGGAACGCCTCTGCTAGAAAGTATTTGGAGTCGATGAATGGTTTTTTGTGCTTCATACTTAGCAGTTTAGTTTTAGGCAGTGGCTGATAATGTGAAAGCGCTCAAGTCCTTAAGAGCGTCTCTAAGTTCCACGATAGACTCTAGTGGTTTTCATGAGTACATGAAAAGCTTTCATCTGACCGATAGATTAAGGCCAAAAATATATACTCTAGACATTTTCTGTAATGTTTTAGTAGATAATCAAGAAACACAAATGGTACGAAAACATTTACTTGTATACCATCGACTTCTTAAAATTATTTCTACATCTTTTCAAGGGAAACAAATGTGCTATATAAATGCTCTTCTCCTTTATTCTTAACTAACATTTTCCTTTAATAAATGCATATATTAGGCATTAGGGATAATACAGTTATCTCCCCTAAGTCATAATTTTCCTTGAATAAAATATTTTATGTTTTTAAAAGTTACCCTTCTAACTTTCTTCCTCTTTTGTTTAACCTTTATTTACTTTCCTAGCAGCATGCATATTTAATCAAAAAAGAATGCTATAATATTAATGAATAGTATTGCTATATCCACTCCTCAAAAATACTCACATAGCTACCTTTCACAGCTAATAAAGTTTATGTTTGAAAGAAATTCGACCCAACCTTAAACATGCGAATCAGAAATAAGGGGGACGAGTTTGAAAGCAGAGAAAAGCGTATTCGAGGGCCTGAGACTTATTACTGGACATACAAGGTCTGTTCCATAAGTAGTATGACTTATTTTTTCCCGGATAGACGGATGTTGGGCGGCAGTTTCTTTGGCTGGGTTCGAGGGAGGGGAGTCTCAGGTAAGACTAGAGACCGTTGGTGGTTCCCAGCCTTTTCGAAGTGCGGATAATTCGTTTGCGAAACCTCTAAAAAGTTACCTCGTTACGCTCCGTCATGACCGGTTTATAAACAGTGCTAAACTATCGAATTTTGCGTGAAACTGGACAAAACCGGGAAAGAGTATCGTGACATGCTCATGGCAGCAACTTCTCGACATCTGCCTGCCAAGAGCTTCTCGACCATGTGAGTGGGGATCCAAATTTTTTAGACAAAGCCCCACCAGACTTCTTCCTCTTCCTCCGGCTCAAATTTGTGCTGAAAGGGCATCACCACGGCTCGGTGGAAGCGTTATTGCAGGCCAAGACAAGGGAGCTTAGTAGCGTGTGCGCAAGCAGAAGGGTGCTACTTCGAAGACTTGAGAGTGAATGCATCAATTCCGGTAATGCATTTTTTTTTAATCGACTCAGTCTAATTTTGGGACAGACCTTGGAGGAGAAAAGTTGAAATCAGGACGATAAAATTAAGGAAGCCGTTAGAGTTACTACAATTATGTGGAAAACTACAACAGCTAAGGCCTGGAAACCTAGAGGAAATGGTCGAGAGAGAGAAATGTCAAAAGAAGATGGGAACGGAAACCGATTGGCAATAGACCGTGAGGATCGAAAAGGTGGGATGATGGCATTAAGGATATCCTAGAAAGGTACAGTTTGATGGTCAGCTGAATGAACTTCCATGGTATCAAATAATTTTGGACAGACGAGAATGGAGGAAGGTGCTGACTGAAAATTATCGGTACTTAGAGTCGAATTATGGAATTACGAATAGGTGTAATGGCAACTCAGAATCCTAGCTTAGTGGTCAGTGCGCGTTGCCCTACGGCGGGATGCGGATTCAAATCACGGGTGTATTTGTGGAACCCCACCTAAAATTCGCTTGCAATTTTCTGGGTGCCTGAACTTCGTGAGAAATATCATATGCCACAGGTAAGGATACTTAATTGTGATAGCGCACGCTTTGGGGCTTAGTTAGAGATGACCCCAATCCTCACCCAGTCAAAATACTGGTAGTTTACTGCGAAATATGTCTCATAGCTTCAGGTGGCACTTTGTGGAAAATATTCTAAATAATAAAAGGTCTTGTAAATTATAAACTATTGACTTTATTGAGTAATCTCAGTAAATATACAATCAAACAAAAATTAATGTTGAGAAAAGGGATAAGGTGAGAAAAGAGGAAAGTTTGGTGGAAACATCGAAGAAAACAGAAAAAAAGAGGTAAAGATATATAGAGATAGTTAGGAAAGGTTGTACATAAGTAGACACATTTTGAAAAATATTTTAGAAGGCTGAGAATGAAGGGGATACAGGTATGGGATACCTGTATGGTAGGTAAGGATAGATGGCATGAAAGGCTGGCGTCAGATATTAAGGAAGCTGAATGAGGCTAGAGTTTGCCGAAAGGGTTATTCAAAAGGAATTGTTAGAAAAATACAATGATTTTTTTATGATTTTGAATTAGTTTCGAGGAACGGACTGTTGCTAAAGGCCTCGGTGGAATGGAATATTGGAGAACTTATATAATTTGTTCATGTTGAACACGTTTAATACCGCATACATTTTATGTATGGTAGAAGGGGGCAAACTCTCTGTAATTAACTTGAGTTTCATGAAGTACAATTCCCTTAGATAGAATATGCGGTCACAAGGTAGTAAATATTCTTCAGCATTATAGTATAGTAATTATATTTTAATTAATAATATATATTTGCCCGTTTAGAGGGTATATGGTAATACAATAAGAGGTAAATAATAGGAAATAGAAATGCTGTCAAGACATACTTCTGTGTGAGAAACTTTCCTTACTTCCATATTTGGTCATCTTCCACCACTTTTCAGAATAATTCAACATTCCTATATCCTAGTTATTCATGTGTATTGCCAAGTGTTCCCCCAGTTCCAGTGTATCGTTTTAACTGAATTAATTTTATATGTATATATATTTTAAACGAAGGAGCGAGTTGGTGTTGGCCAACAAAAATATAGGGAAACATAAAAAGAACACTCATACGTATTCCGAAATTTATGGTGGCAAGACCACCTTCCTCTACGGAAAAAATGAAGAAGTTCCTTCTGCCTAAGAGAAAGTCGAAAGCTCAAACTATCTAAAATATGGGTGTCCTTTTACGTGGTTTTTATTCATATTTTTTATTCTATTGTGCCGTCCAAGTGTTTTATTTTTCTCTTGAGTGCTTCTACATATATATAGTGTGTATGAAGTTAGCACTAGTGGGCAACGACAAAAACACAGAAACACACAAAAAATAAAAGAAACTCACTACTATATATATATATATATATATGTGTGTGTGTGTGTGTTCATATACATACAAATACACACAATAATGTTAACAACTAACATTCCATTGCGCGAAAAATCGTTTAATTATTCTCAACCTTCGTTGGAACTTGGAGAGCCTTAGGCAATCGAAGTATTGTAATAATGTTTAGCTATGATACCAAATGTTTGGTTACAGTGAATGGGGAAATATCTAAAATTGTAGTTATATCTTTTCCATTGCTCTCGCGTTTTAGATAGAGGTTTGGTTTCCATCCGGATTTTATTCCTGCCCCTCATTATAATGAATCTCTCCCTGAGATGATGTTCAGCAAGGGACCTTTTGACTAGTTGACGTAAGGTATTGGTTTAATCATGAATGTCGAATGGCCAAGGCCCTTCCTCCATCACTCAATTCCTACGGGAATTATAATTCAAACAGTTAATCATGCGAATTGGCAGAGGATGTGCTCCTCGTGAATTTCGTTATTTTCGCAATAAACACAGATCCGATTAAAGTTCATACTGTCACCTCATATAATCTCTTTATTTCTCTCTTCGCAAAGAGTCCCCGCGCGGGTTGTTCACGTCTAGCAGTGGTGAGTGTCGGGAGGGAGGGGAATAACGGGTAATGGGGTGAATACGGGTATATGAAATTCGGTAAATGCTCGTATATCTGCCGGGCCAATTTCCATTCCCCACAAGAGTAGACCCCCTGCCACTCACCTGTGCGCTTTGACCTTTTCTCTTAATCAGATTTTCTCGTGCGTTCCGTAACCGATACATTGCCACCAAGAAAATTATAGGAATCTTGTAGTAGTGGTTAATTGTAGTTGGTTAATTAGTAAGGGAGGGGACTGACTGTTGAAATAATTCACGCCATTAAGGATAGGTGAGTTATTTTGTAGTGGTATGATTTCCTTGGAATCGGTGTAGGGCCAAGGGGCCAATTTCATCGGCATTAGCCTACTCTTAACGAAATACGCCAAGGGATCCACAGTTTTACGTCCCATTCGACGGACAGCGCACTCCACTTGAAGTGCCCTCCTCATATCACTCGTAGTAGAGACCAGGATGCCCGTGAAAAACATCCTTCCATCGCCGGGTGGGAAGCCATTACACCAGCCAACTCACCAACCTGATCCTATCTAGGAGTCTTGCCATTTATATCGGTACCCTGGATTTTTGTATTGATTGAATGTACCCTTTACGTATTACTTGAATTGAATAAAAGAAAAAAAGAAAACATTGGATTCCAGCATCTTGGTCGTTGCCTGGAAGGCAATAAATGCTCACTGAATATGGTACCAGCATAAGTCATTTGCGGTATTTAATGTCTAGGATTCTTGACACTGGTGCCAACCCCCTGCTCCCGACCCGTCCTCTTCTCCCTCCAGCTCCACAATTAGTCCCTTTTCCATTCCCTCCCTCTCATCCCTTCTATGTCTCATCTGCTATTTGCTCTCCAGGTTGGGAAGATCACTTCCTCCCCGAATGCTACCTCTTCCTCGACCAAGCCAAAGTACACACACACCCACACACACGTTCACACACGCAAACGCAGACACCAACACACACACTCTCACACACAGACTCTTGGCCAACTGGCTTGCTGGCTCATCCTCGTTTGCATGACTGCTCATTTGCCTCCGTGCATACGCCGGACGATGGCGGCGGCTACATTAAGCCCACCAAAATCCAATTCTGTCGTCGAAAATTAAAATGGGACTTCGCAAATTATAGGATCACCTCCTCCCCAATGGGACACCATTTCAAACGTCCATGAAAGAGTAAAAAAAAGTGCGGGGATGTTTTTTTCCCTCCGGTGGACTTCGGATTTAAAACACTCCATCCTCAGTCCAGCAGTTAGCATTTTTTTTATTAGGTTGGGTTTCGTCATTTCCGGCGTCAGACGATCTTCCGGGAGTCGAGAGAGGGAGGATATTTTAATCTGCGTTGCAAACGACGGAATTCACTTATCATGAATTCGCTCGGAGACTACGAAGGCCCCGGATGAGTGCGGAGAGTTCATGCGTGGTGCACAAAATACATGGAAAGACACTTTAAATATCCTATCTAAATAGGGGTTGCTATTTTTTTCCCTGCATCCAGCGTCCGTCATATTGCGGTTGTATGGTTCTCAATTTCCGCATGAATCATTTAAAATGATTCTCGCAAAATTTGAACTCCGACAAAGTTCGTTTTATGTTTTACGCAATGCCACAGACTGGGAATTATGAACTGACAGGTGGGCTGAGTCCTGTCCCTTATAGCACCCAAGGGAAAGAGGGTTTATAATTGGATGAAACTGAGATCCAGTCAGAAACAAACAAGAAGTGGTGGGTGGGTGGTCAAGAGGAATCGAGAGGATAGGGACGGAGGGGATATCGCGGTACAATGCAACTGACATTGTTCTCGGGAAAATATCGAAAGTAGGGAGGGCGATGAGTCCAAAAACAAGCGATCTGGAGGGAGAGAGGACAGGACCTCTTTCAGAAGCAATACGGAAGTCGGGGAATGATCGAGGACATGACTCGCACGAAGAAGTTAAAGGGGATGTTTAATGTTGAGGATGAAAATTTAAGTTGATTTATTATTACAGAGAACTAAAAAGTGGGGTATGGAGAGTTAAGGCATCCTTTTGTTCTTCACGAACTAAGCAGGTGTCAAAATTATATTCATCTACATCTACATAAATACCCTGCGAGCCACCAAAAAAGGTGTGTGGCAGGAGGTGTAGCAGCAGGAGGAAAGGGTAAGGAATGAGAGGGTTGGGGTTTATTCAAATAGATGGGGGAAGGTGGGGGGAACCTGTGAGAAAATATACATATAAACTATCTATACTAAACTAAACATATCTATATGAAATATATATGAACAAATGAGGAAGTACTGGAGATAGTGGGTGAGGAGAGGGGTTTGTTGAGAGAAATCCTATGGAGGCAGGAAAAATGGATGAAAGGCGTATTGAGCGGTAGTGGAATGTTGAAGAAGGTAATAGAGGGGAGAATGTTAGGCAAACGAGGAAAGGGCAGGAACAGGATAGTAATGTTGGACGGGATGAAGGGAGGGAAGAAGTACACAGAGATGAAGAGGAACCTGATGTAGATTAGGTTGCTGGATTGGGTTTTGTTTGGAATTACAAAATATTTATTTGATAGTTGTGTCCATCCAAAAACCTACCTTAGCCGGTAGATTACCTAATACTATATATATATATATATATATATATATATATGTATATTTGGGGCAAGGTAAAAAATATTCTTAGTAATTCAAGACCCTGGAAGGACAAAACTTGGCAGTCTGTATTTCCGAAGGTTTTATTTCCCTAAATATCGCTATGGAAAAGTAAGAAGACTTTTACGAATATGGATATCGGACATTGATGCAAAAAGCGTCTGAAACTGCTAAGTTTATTCTTTCATTGTACTTTATGGGAAGGCGTGCGTGGAGAATGAATACATTTTTCATGGATGAATTATCATTCTATCTCCCACTTGATGAATAAATGAATTTGTATTAAGTATCTGTATAGTTCGGTGTGACATGACCGATAAATTATATGACTCATTGAAATTTTGAATTAAGTATTTAATACAATAGAAAAATAATTACTTTAAAATAATGATGAACTTAACGGCCGAAGGGGTAAATTACGAGATAAAATTATGCCAGTGGTTTGTGGTGTTGCGCAAAATGTAGAAGGGTCTGGTTTATGTGAGATAGCATTAACGGCCTTTTTCTACATAAATATGCCGTATTTCACTTTTTTCACGTAAAATTCCACCATCGAAGAGATCTCTGTTTGTAGAACACTGGGGTAATAGAATATAATGCGGGAATACCACGATGCTTCCTAATTTATTTTTACATTACGTTGATTTAATAATAGGTCAATATCTGGTAACTCATTTAAATTTTCTTTCATAAAAAAATACATTCGTTGGGACTTGGGTGGAGACGGTGGCTAATAAAACCAGATAACTGAGTAATAATGAGGTTTTTAACCCGAAATTCCATCTACGGTATCTAAATTTTTGCCAATATTTAACATTATGTTGATTTATTTATTTATTCAGCTCCACTTTTATTAATACATTTCTGCTGTTTCAATTGTCTATTATTTCGACAGGTCTTTTGCTAAACATATAAGGAATTTGGGCACCAAAAACAGCTTCTCGATGAAGGGCCAAAATAAATTGTTGACATTTGAGCTACAGGAGGGATTTCATTGACAAACATTCATTGAAAGTTTTGTACTCTAGCATTGTATTTTTGAAATTTATTGTTTGCTAGATGATTACTTAAACAGATTGACGATTCGTAGTTTCAACTATTTACGAAATCATGCGGTTTCATAGGGAATATTAAGTTTTCTTAAAGGTTAATTATATGCCTAATATTGTAACATGGATACGACGTACATTGAATTGGATATTGAGTTTAAGTAATAGAAGCAAGTGCCTCATCGTACAGACCTCAGAGAAAAATTTTCTTCATTCTAAGGTCAATTTAAATCATAAATAGGAGCTTATTAAATTTTTAACTTCATTAAAAAAAATAATATTGATTTAGATGGATATCTGTCCAAACTCTATGGACGGTAATTAATCCTTGAAAGTATGTGTAGAATCCCATACAATATTTTATGGAAACATTGCTTCAAAGCTACTATTTAAATATGATTTTATTCCAAACTTTCGTAGATACTAGACTGTGGGAAGATAAATTGCACATCATTTGGAGATATACCAATTAATTTGATTGCTGAACGAGTTGTGTTTGTTTACCGAACTTGTTAATATCCGTGTAGAATTATTTCCCTGGATCTTCAGCGTAGTCACATATGTTGCGAAGTGTCGGTTAACGTTTCGGCGAAGAGCAATTAAATAGCACCGTATCTTATGACTAAAGTATGTATATGGAAAGTTATTTATTTTATTATCATTATTGCACAAGTATTGTTTTTTGCTTCAGTTACAACAACGTACTTGGTAACGCCAAAATTGATCTATTCTTTTTTTCTTTACTACTACTATGAATAAATGCTAATGGTGTTCGCAAAAGAGCTACAGCTCGGTGTTTGTTAAGTAGCCTACAATCTTCCCTATCCCATTACTGAATTTTCGCCTAGTGCCATGTGATACTTCTTTGAAATTTTATTATTATTTTTTGAAAATAATGCATTCTGCTGATAAAAATAAAAATTTCAAACTTAAAACATGTTGCATTACGATAAGGTTATTTATTGGGAGTATTTTAGGTATGAATGTCAAAGCGGAATATTTTAGTTATTTTTTAATGACTGAATAAGTAAGAGCACTAAATCAAGAATAAGACGTTTTGATGGAATATTTAGAAATATTTATATTTTTCAAAATACACTCATGAAAATTATATTGCCTGGACGTTTCACGAATTTTATTGTCAGCATCGTAAGCTCCAAAGTGATTATAAACGTATTTATATATTCTGCATTCACATATGTATGCTGATGAAATGGAGCCAACAGTTTTATCGCTGTGGGATTAATCTAAAAAATTTGAAAAGGTTTCCTCCAAAATGTGACAACAGATGTTTCTTTTTTGCTGAAGTTTCTTGGCTATCTCTACTTAATCTTTGGAAATATTCTGTTTTCTGTTATTAAAGGCATTTTATATGATAACTTCCATAAGCATTGGGGACGTGGAATACAGTATTTCACTTTCCAATTTTATCTTCAATTATTTGCCAGAGTACGTGTATCTCCGGTTCGGTAACAGTAAAAATAAACCAATTTAGGAGTTTAAGTGAACGTCGAAAATCAAATTTCATGCGTTGCATGTTTTTCATTTTACCATTTCGCCTCTATTCTATGTTTTGAGAGCATTGACATCTTCTTAGAATTTTCCACAAACCCAGTCTGCATTCGTATTATAAGTACTTCCAACCGAAGACAGACTGAATTTGCCCCGAGCTGAATCCCCAACGTGATTGGAAAGAAGTTGACTGGGTACGAAAATTGTCCGGCTCCCGCGGGAACATTATTATTCCCTCATCTGCACACATTTTGCACATCTTCTTCCCTTTAGCGTGTGGCCTGAATGAAAAAAAAATACGGGGGAATATAAAATACCCCATTTCCTCGTCAAATTTGACACGGGGGTTGCATTCGCGAGCGCACATATACACACACATGCGCGCAGACGGATGGGCGGCGACACGATGTAAATTCATTCAGGAGATGAGTTTTCCAAGTCCCGTGTCTGCTGCTCGTAAACCCGTGTGCACCATCGGGGGAGATTGCTTCGCCTCTCCTTCCCCTTTGTTTGAGTCTCCGTGTCGCGATCGAGTTTCGCGCGCACTCTTCGGCCCGGGATGGGTGGTGGTGGTTGTCTGGCGGGGGGGGAGTTGGGGTGTGGTGCAGAGGGGCTGCCTGCAGATGATAGAGATGGGCGGAAGACGGATGCGGTGCGGGAGGGAGGGAGGGGGATCGGTCAGGGGATCTCGTTCGTCTGATTCGGACGACCGGGGGAGCATCGCGGTGCACGAGGATGCTGTGGAGGGCGAAGGGAGGAGGGGGTTGAAGGGAGAGATGGAGTGAAATGGGCCGTAAGTGCACCCCTACCCTTCCTGATCCCTTCCCTTCCATCCCTCCCCTCTCGCACAGCTCGCTTTCCGGACCACTCCCACTGACCGTGACCCAAGTCCCTCCGATTCCTTCGCATGGGCGGTTCCGGAGATGGTCGCCCGATTCCTTTTTACTGTCTTTTTTTTTCTCTCTCGCTCTTTTCCACCCGCCAACCCTCCGCACGGCATGCCTCTATTTTCCCTGTGTAGATGGCACGGCACCACTCTTTCTCCTTATGGTTCCGCTAGCCTTCCTCCGTCTTCTCCCCGTCCCTCCCCCCTCCTCATCGCTCTCTCGGGTCAAGCGTTTTTCCCCTACCGTCCCCGTCGTCGGCACGGGGACGCACTTGACGGCTTGTCAGGTCTCTTTATTTATTTTTTATCCCCCCTTGGCTACCGCGGGGGCATTAGATGGGAATTGAAGGGGTTGAGGAAAATTGGTGTGTTGAAGTTAGGGTTGCGCTCTTCTGAATTCGTCGCATTCTTTGACCGTGCTCTCTTTTCTCTCCCATCTCGTCACCTCCTTTCGTCCCATAGTCACCAGGCTGCCTTCACGGCGCACAGTCCATGGTCGAGGGATTGCCAAAGCAACAAATTCGCCTGGCAAATGCTTCCTAACTTGAAAACTATTTTCGGGATTAAGAGGATGACGTGAATGTTCCTCGTTTGGTTTTCTCCATTGGCATAGCTGTCTTTGGCTCAGTGGAAACTTCCGACGTTGAATTCGGCTTGCCTCAAGAGCAGTTCAATTTGTGAGGGTTTAAAATGCAGACAGTTGTTCAATTCCTAAATGGTCTCCAATTTTTGGTGGTAATTAGTTGCAAAACGTGGAGTAGGATCTATAATTTTGTAGAAGTTAGTTCGGTTGAGTTAGTTTTTTCATTTATCAGATGATACGGAAACTTCTACATTTCCGTCAGACGTATTTTGAGGATGGTTTGGTCTCTGGGAATACAACAGTGGGGGGGGGGAGAAAAGGAAAGAGCTAAAAATAATTTTAATATTAATAATTTTTAAATACTAACAGGAACGTGAAAAAAATCTCGGGAACAAAAAAGAACTGAGGAAATTTGAGTGGCCAAATAGTGTTGTTAGGTATACTGACTCTTCATGATATTCAGCGTGGACGATTTTTAGCCCCCCAGAATAATCGTATTAGTAAATGAAAATGTTGAGCAAAAACAAAATGTACAAAGTCGTTCTTTATCAATGTATTTACACGATACATTTATCTAACAAAAATAGTATTTTTTACGGTGCTTGTTTTTACTATTTTTTACTAAATTTACTGTTTTTAATTCATATTGACGTTTTTTAAAAAAATAAAACCACTTTGCTTTTCCACATAAACTTTTTATTCTCACGACCCAGGTTTCGTTATTGCATAACATCATCAGGTCCTTTCATCATCAGGTACCTGATGATGATATGCTATAACGAAACCTGGGTCGTGAGAATAAAAAGTTTATGTGAATAAGCAAAGTGGTTTTATTTTTTTAAAAATACGTCAACATGAAGATTTTCCACCAAGTTACGCCAGAAACTGTTTTATTTGTTTTTCATTCAATTCGTAACGAGTGATAAAAACTACACCTTTGGGGCTATGCTAAACATTTTATAGACTACAACTGTAATTATCTTTGTTTACAGTATCCGAAATCCGTCTCAGTCCTTGGTGTAAAATGTTTTTTTACCGGAATGGAAGGTAAATTCCAGGACTTAAAACTCCGCCAATGTTGATTGTAAATTTTCGATGGGATTAGGTGGTTAATTTTTGAACGAAGTACTAGTTTTTAATTTTGTTCGATTACTGTTCACTTCGTATATGTATGGAATCCTTAATGAGAACATTTATCACTTTAATTGAATATTTTCCGGGTGAAAGGTACGTTAAATTTCATATCAGTCATACTTTTCACAGTTACGTAAAAGATTATGTTATGTAGATTACATGGAAGATATGTAAAAATAGTGAAACCAAATAAGATATAGACTGAATTTAGACTCATGATAAAAATAAATAATTTGATTTTGATTAAAAAAATATTGGATAAAATTTATAATATTTCTGTTTGTTACCAATTGCAAAATATCGCATCAATGATCATTAATCGTACATCGAAGTTTAAATGATAGCTGACCATATCTTTGTTCACGAACTGTGAATTGCATTTACATTGTTATTACAATTTCTGTAATTCGATATATTTGTGCATTTCAGGATTAAGTAAGATGAGTTAGCTTGTGTGTTTAAATTAGTCACCTTCCTGTGCAAAACTGGGCGTTTCAACGATGTTTCATATAAGTTCCTACCATTAGTGAACGGTTACCTACGTGAAAATGGAAATATCTTGGATATTTATTAGAAATACCTTTAATGGCGACTGAGAGGACTACTCTGGAGCTGAATTATCGGTCGCATATAAGATTATTATCAATATTTATCCTCTAGTTATGAACCTTTGTACTTCATAGGACAAGGCAATCAAGACGGTTAATTTAGGCTCGGTCATTTTTCGTAACTTAAAGGGGTATTTTAGATTGCATTTGAGTAAGATATTGTAATGATTCAAAACGTGATTAACATTTGATGTGGCAATGTTTCAGCGTTATGTAATCCTCTTTCCGCAATTAACATTTTTATCATCTCAAACATTTAAAAAAAATCTCAGTTACGCAAATTCGTGGGATATAGTCGATATATTTTACAATATAGTGAGGGATTTATAATTTGAATTGTTCCTCAAGCATGCATAGTTCATATTTCATTAGATTTTATCATAATATCTTACACCGCCAATTATTGTAATATGATTTTACGAATCATAATTAATGACTGTGTACTCTGTGCCAATAATAATATCTGTGCATCACAGGTTTAAATTTTACGTCAGGAGGTGTTCATTTGAATCAAATTAGTGTGACCATGGAATGATTTATCTCCATATCCAAACGCAATTGTTATTTCCTTTTCGGGTGGTAAAATACTGTTAGCAATAAATGAATAATAAGCCTACAAAAGAATTAAATTTTTTGTAATTAGTGACGGAAATACGTGGCGTTTGGTACTCGAGTGTACAACTATTTGATTACATTTTCATGCAGAGGTTAGCTTTTGCGATTAGCTTGTTTAAATTCCCTTTCGTTGATGAAATTCCACTAACTGGAGGGCTTCAGAGTTAAATTTATTATAAAATCTCTTCCATTTTTCATTCATGATTTATGATCAATTAGAAAATCCGAAGAGAAACATTTTTATACAGATTAAAAAACTGAGCGATATTTCCAAAAAGTTCAATTCGTGGGTCTGATAAAACTATAAAGAAGCGGAACAGCTACAATTTGACGTGGAATACGAGTTATTCGAAAATTAATAGCGTAGGGATATAAAAACCGCAGAGTTGGGAAATTTTGTAATTCTCCGACTGTATCAAGTCTGCCCAATGAACTTAAATAAATTGTCAAAATTGACGAAGGGTGACGGTGCTCCATGTTGTACTCGTTCTAAATTCATATTAACTTTTTTTTTCCCTCGATCCCATCCTAAGTTTTTAGACGGTATTGGTGTAATTTTTTTCTAAGCACACATGTG
The DNA here is from genome assembly GCA_037158775.1 of Hetaerina titia. Taxonomy (NCBI): domain Eukaryota; kingdom Metazoa; phylum Arthropoda; class Insecta; order Odonata; family Calopterygidae; genus Hetaerina; species Hetaerina titia. The sequence goes on along the minus strand of CM073773.1, from coordinate 39,242,472 downwards.
AGTCGCACCCTAAAATGCACCCCAGAGCGTAACACTCCTTCATTAAGCATCACGTGCAGTGCATAGAAATGACAGCCCTTATCCAACGACTGGCGCATTTGCGAAAACATTTCCGGAAGGATGCGCAGGAAAACCGATTCAAGAGTTTATTCGGTCAGTTTTTTTCTCCCGGTTGCATCAAAGTAAAAAAAAGAATAGCGTGGCCATCGAAAATCTGACTTCTGAAACGACGATAGGGGGAGAAGAGGGTGTCTAAAACAGATGGACTGGAGCGGTAAAAAGGATTGCAAATCCCCAGGCTTAAACCCCCTTCAGCCTAATAAGTTTCCCTCGAGAGCACAGGTTTTCCAGACTTTGGTGTTTCCCAAGCCTTCGTAAGCGCATGCTGTCACTGGCTTAAGCCCAGTTGACTGTGTCTTGAAGTATTAAGTCCCGCTCTCTGCAAAGAGGAGAAAGATTTAAGGCCCTAATGCATTTGCTGTGTCCGTCGTAACAGTGATCGACTAGGAATTCTAAAACACCACTTAACCCCTTGGTTCAAGTGTTGTAATCAATCAAATAGGAGTTTGACTTAAAGATAAAACAAGTTTCCATGGTAGCATTCTGTTCCATGATTGTTCGAAGAAAAATTTGTCCATGAGAAACTTAATTTACTTGCGAGAGGAAAAGGGCAAGGTGCAGTATTGAAAAAAAAAGAAAACTACTCAACTATTTGACTGACCCTTCAAATTCGGTGCTGGAATTTCGTGGGTGAATTTTTTTTGACCGTTCCGATGTAACCCAGGGAAGTTAAAATCTCTCCCAAATTGAAATTCCGTGGATGTTCTCGGTCGCGGTGGCGTAATTTTACCTAACTTCGCCTTTTTTTTGCAGTTTTATTTGCGCATCGATCAATGACGACGAATATTACACGACACTTTACCGGTTTCATCGATTGAAGAGTTGATGAGTTTTTTTTTCTGAACTCTGCGTTCAGGTCTTGAACAATAAGCAGAGCGGGTAGTGGTTGACATTATAGAAATTATGAGTGATCGTAAATCGTAACCAATGGTAATTACTTTAAAGTTGAATATTTTTGCACTGTCGGCATATGCCCAATTTGTCATCCAGAGTTTGTGATTTGATTTGTTACCGGATTAAGATTAAAGTAATGAAAGCCCACCTGTGATATGGGCCTTAGGTTAAAAACGCCTCTAAAATGAAAAATTCGTACTTTTATGGCAAACGTTTCAGGTTTGCTACGGTGTGATGGGATTTTTCTTCATTGTAATACCATTGAGTTAAATTCTCCACTTCATTGTACGTCAAAAGAATGGTTTATGATCGTAATAACGGCGGAATAATCTGATGGAACGTTGACGCCGACCGAATATGAGGATTTGCATTGAGGTTATTTATTAATTATAATTTTTTTGTTTGATTTGGAAAATTCGCTGGAAAAATCTTTGGCGAGATAGACAAAGCGTTTAGGCTGACATGAAAGAGATCGAAGTACGAACTTACCGTGGTTTGAATCCCCGGATTGGCGGCCAAAAAGCCGTTGTATTAAAAGTTTATTAAATTGCACCCAACGGGAATTCTAGGATTGTGATTTATGAAATTTGCGTGAAATTTTTCTCTTTATAAATGAAAAATTTTATTTTCTGCCACAATATTTTTACTTAATTACTTAAAATCCCGACTAAATTCGAGAGTCGAAGTGGTCGATACAATTTCACAAAATTTTGAAATGAGACTCGCCTACCCAACGTGTATCAAACGGGCGGCCGGTGGTTAGAAACTAAATAAAAGAATGGGTGAATTGTCTTTAATTTTTATGAACTACGTTATACGTGTTTTTTTAGCACTCAGGATGTAAAACTTGAATTGCTAGGTTGAAAAGAAATGCAATAAAAGCATTTTTGGGCACTCGAAGGAAATTTGTACGTTACGCCACGTGTGGAGCTGACAAAAATGAAGGTTGAAACTTGCTCATCTAATGGATAAAAATTAATGAAAAGAAAATGAAATTCTTTTGGTATACAGACAGCTAAGAGTCCTGAAAGTAAGTTTTTAATAAGGAAATACGCATAGAATTGAAATTAAAAGGGAAAAGAGGAAGAAGATGATTCAAATAAAGATGAACGAGTTTTATAAAGGAGAATATTTTGAATGTAGCGTAGCAATTTTGGCATTTATGATCTATAATATTCTTAAAGTAAAATACAAGGTTTTAAGGCAAAAATGTTTTAAACAAATAATATGTACCTGTGCTTAGATGCTCATTATAGTAATACATATGTATGTATGTATTTTTTACACAAACACACATATATTTTTTTCGCCCTGAGACTTAGCATTTGCACACAGCTAATTTTGGCGAAGAATGGATTCAGTAGTAATTTTATAACAAAAAATAAGTAATTTCTTGCCATTGAGATTGAAAAATAAACAACTTGGCTAGAGAATATTTTCTATGTGGAAAAGCCATTTTGTTTATTTTTCAGTTTAAATATGAAGATTTTTCACCAAGTCACGCCAGAAACTGTTTTGTTTAATTTCTCGCCGTTATTGAAAACTTATTGGTCACGATAAATATCCTGGTCTTAATCTCAATTTCGAACCCGCGGCCTTTCACATTACCAAACCATAAGTATAGAGTTGATATCACCGTTGGATGTACCATACCAAAGATTATTCCGGTCAACATTGGCACCCAATTAACTTTCCAGGCCCATGAATGGTGTTATTAACATTTTTGCGAGTTTATGCAAAAACAATTGATAGTAAAATCCTCATTAATGAATGTGCGGATAGCACTGGAATGCGAAACTCGTGTTGGTAAATAATCCACCCGAAGCGAAAAGAAAAGGGCGATTTTTAAGTAGAGCGAGCTAATAATTGATTCCATCGGAACGTGTTTTCATGGACAAGTGCTCTGCGCGTCTTCGGAACCAGTACTTGTGCAACTTCACCCGATAAAAAAAAACCTTAAGCGGCCGAGTCGAGTTGAATAGAGAGTTTGCGGAGGGAGTGCGAATTTAAAGGAGGAATGACCGGGCAGCCCACCCGTTTCGGCATGCAAAGCAGGAAAACACCGGAGTAATCTCCGGATTTCCCAACTCCAATCCCATCAGTCCGTGGTAAAAGTGCCGCCAGAATACGAGCGCAAACAATTTAATCCTTTTCCGAATTTGAGGGATCGATTCGGTTTCCCCCCGGTTCTCTTTATTAAAGATTTAGGGCCATTGGCCTTTCCCTTAATTTGCACCCGGGAGTGATGGCGAAAGAGTGAGAGGGCGGATGGGGTAGGGAGGGAGGGAGAGACAGATGGATAGAGGGAGGGAGTGAGCGAGAGAGAGAGGAGGGGAGTGCGAGAGAGACGTGGCTGGAAGGAAGGGGGCAGGAGGAGGGACCTGAAGCATTAGAGCCAAGATGGAAAGTAACGTGTGCCTGAGGGTTGGATCCGACCCCGCGAGGCCATCGGATCCGGCTGTTGAGTTTATTTACGATGGAGATACCATCTCGATTTTATTGCACAAAATTTGCTTATCTCCCGCTGGGAAGAAGTCCCTAAATTACTCGCACAGTAGTCCTGGAGAGGTGCAAAAGATCGTGGTTTGTCAACGGCAACCTGATTCTAGAGTTTTGACGGGAGTGTCGAAAGTTTTTCCCGTTTTAATTTGCTATCTTGCCTAAAGCTTCGGGTAGCCTAAACTGAATAAGAGATTGAGTGTATCTCCGAATCAGTGGCCGTAACGAGGGTAGTAATTTCAAGGTGTCAAACGTAAAATAAGAATAAAATTTTCCAGGGAAGTTTCATGACATGCGAGTGCTTTAAATCTTCTACCGCCTTATCTAAATATATCGAATGATAGCATTTAGAGAGCTTCTTGACAACAAAATTTATGATGAATTGATATAAGTTAGTTCATTCTAATAAGTTACGACAGCATACCTTTCGTTGTTCTGTTGAGTTGCTCCCGGGGACAGCTACGAACGCAATGATAACCCCTTTCTCATGATAATCAATGGTGACAAAGAATTTTCCTATTTGACAGGCTTAAAAGACATTAGATTCTTTTGAAATTATTTATTGTTATTGAAAGTCATGGGGTCAAACGACGTGTACCATTGATGTCTAATTTATTGGGTCTGTACTAATATTTTTTTAAAGTAATACACATTTTATGAAGTCACGTGGTTAACATTCATGTAATAAGGAGACAAGAGCACGAAGGAATCCTATTTGGGGAAAACTAACAAAGTTGAGATTTAAGCACGTGGTCTCCAGATTGGAAAGCCTTAACCGAGGCCGGATATCATTTAGAAATTTATTTTGGAAGTGTGGTTTGTCATAAGTGGTCAAGGTCATACTTACACTAAGAAAAGGAAGGTCAGAGGAAATCCGGATCTTGAAAATAGCTTGCACTTTTGAAGAGAGGTTTACTTAAATATTTAGAATTCACATCACTATGGATTGTGTCCTTCAAAAGTGGACCAAACATTTACCTGAAATGCGGAATTCCGATGCCGATGTGTTTAATATTCTTTAGGCACACAAGACAACAAAATCAGATGTAAACATATCATACTTTTAGTGAACTCCTCTAGAGAGAAGTGGAAACGAGAGTGAGGTCGTTGCACGAAGGAAAGGGATGGGAGTTTGTGGCAAGAGATGCTGAGAAATGTGAATACATTAGTGCAACTAGAAATGGGGAAGGGAGTGCGAATGAGAGCTCGCATAGAAATCGACCACCTGCGGCTCTATTAAGAAATTCGTACGTCTGCAGTACTTGTGTTTCCGTAACGGCAGAAGTAAATGAAGACGTGTAGTTCGCTCTCAGATGAAAATGTAAATCACAATTTAGGTACAATTTCCACCAGATGAAAATTATGGAAATGTTAGCATGTTGAGGACTTGCGAGGGAGAAGGATTGATTGATATATTTAATACGTTCTGCCGCTTGTGAAATTACCGCATTCATGACAATGCATGAAAAACAAAAAAAAATATTCGTGACCATAAATTTGTTTAGATTCGAACGACCACGATATTCACATTTTAATTTTATAATTTCTCTGTCCTCACATAGGTGCCATGAGGTCATGCTAGGAACGTTGTGACTACACTAAATTGCTTAAATTTTATACTTGGTTGAAGATAAAATGCAAAGGTACTTCGCCAATGACACGAGCGGAAATCTAATTACTTGTGAGTTTTAGTTGTCGAAATTGAGATTAATAACTTTGATTGAACATTCTTGAAACATATTTAAAAGAAAGGTTGAGTTGTGAATAAACTGTGACAATTAGATGAATATCCATGTATCCGTGTAACTAGGAATACATTTCGCCAAGAATGATTTTCTTCAGGTCTAGTTACATGGAATCCTCGGAAATAACTATTTTACTTCCTAACCTTATAGCCATTAGAATAATAAATCTAACGAGTACGCTGGTAATAAAAACAATGCAAAGGCCTATCGCAAGGGAAGCCGATTTTTTATTTTATCTTTAGCCATATTTTAATTAATATATTGTTCGTGTTTTGTTTCTAACATAAATATCGATGTTAATTAGCTAATGAACAATTATTAGAGGATTTGCTTTGTTCCATATATCATCTCCAAGGGATAATGTCTCCTTTTCTGCCATTAATGACATATGGTTTGATATTACACGTTGTATGACATGATATGAATGAGGACCTCTGATTTTTCTTAAAGCCATTCCGTGGCCGCAGAAATATGTGCATTTAAGGAAATCGTATGATACTCCTAAAATTGGGTCGAATGAAGTATACAGACCCAGTTACGGAAACTCAGATTTCGAATTAATTAAAAAAACGCGAAATAAACTCAGCAGGTTGAAAAATATTTTGATTAATTTTTGTTTCCATTTGAAAATCTCAATTTATCATTTACTTCATTGCTGATATCTTTTTTTGTTTTTAAAAATGAAGCATTACATTTTTTGTTTGAAAATATTCACCTCCCATACCTTTCGAGTAATCAGTTATCCCTTTGAAGTCAACTGACACACTCCACCTCTGCGACCGCGTAGCGTGTTTGTGTCGCCAAAATGCTGTAACGTCCTCCTACATGCTTTCAAGCGAGCATAAAAGGGTATGTGGCGCCAGACGCTCAAGAGATCCATTAACTCCACAGAATGGGATGAGACCATAATTTCGGTACTTGGAATGTAATTTTATGGCATTGAGGGGCTCGTGTCGTTGAAGCTGAGGGTTGGGGTTCGATCAATAATCAGACGCACCCGGAAATTAAAAACGCCGAAACATACGGAAAGGCTTATCTTTCGATCAATCAACCAGGGATAATACTCCTTCCGTCCTCCTCCCTCGTTTATTTCCACAGTTCTCCCACGACGTGGCTTTTGAAAAGCACTCACCCTCTGTCCATCGCCGCCTACCGCCAGTGGACCGTTTCACTTTGGGATTGCGCACACACGAAGTTCTCCGGCCCCTAAGAGGGTAAGCTGTTTCCCCTCCCCGCGAACATCCCTCTTCCCTAGCTCTTTGCTTGATTTCGGCCATCCCCGTCCGATGGGAAAATCAGATCCTTTCCAACCCTCCTCAGTCTCATCTTGAATTCACGGCTCCCCAAAACATCTTTCACAAACATGCATCCCATTCGAAAGGCCATTCAGCTGCACGGATATCAAGAGGAGGAAGATCCGTGACCTTTTTTCTCCTTTCCAAAGCTGATCGCATAGTGTATGTCCCGGCAGTAGGGGAAAACCTAAAGGTCAGGACACTTCACGAGATGAATGAATGAATAGCGAATGAGGAGAGGTCGATTCGACTCCTGGCGTAAAAGAAAGATTCCACGACCTGGATCTCATTTTAATCCATAAGGGAATGACTAGTTTGAATAGCGTGGTTTTAGTTCGTATATATCATCCTGATTTCCTGACAGGATCGTATTCGAGACTTTTCTTACAAGGGTGCACATTAAGGACCCCGTGATAATCATTAGTTTGCTTTTGTAGTGATTGATATTTAATCAATCCTTGATTCGTCATTGGAGAAAAATTATTGCTCTACCCCAGTAAATTATCAAGGGAAAAAATATTCAAAGTTAGTATCGTTCAATGGAGAGAAGAAAACAATAGGCTGGTTTGAGTATGTAATATAAAATGAAAAATTTTACTCCACATTAACAGGGTTAAATTTTTATCAGAAAACTTACTCCCTGAAATTCTGCCTTTTTGGACTTTGGATATTCACTTGCATAACCTTCTCGCGGGTCCCTTCGGGGTTCGCAAAGTAAAACAAGCTTTACTTACCTTTTGCATCAAGAAATTAACTAATTTATTCTCTTTCGCTAAATTATTTCATACGGTCGTCACCTTGCTCACTACATAATTTCGTCCCTGTCACATTCATGCATTGTTTCAGGCATGCTCTTCTGTTCCTGAGGCTCACATAGTTCTCTTCGACCACATTCACCCATGACTTTCTGAATCTGCCCATTCCACTCGGAAAATTCACTCTTCTCTCAAATATCTGTTTGATGATTCGATTCGCATCCATTTTCTCAACATGACCTTACCGGAGGGCATGTTTTTTTAATACTTGGTCGTGGCCCTTCGATTCAATGCCCATTTCGTCATTACTCTTTCAATCATCCCTTTATCGTTTTCATATTTACCACCCCTCAAGTACTCATACCGACCTAATTTAGTTGACATTCATGTTTGTAACTTGTGTCGCAGCATGACACTACGGTTAAGAGGGATGAAATATGGTAAAAGTGGACCAGCGAGGAATAGAGGTTTTTTTTAAACATTGTGCTTGGGGACAATGAGGTGTATGAAGATGGAATGGATAGACAAATTGGGGAACAAGGATGTAAATAAAAGAGCAGAAGAGGAAGGACCTTATGGAAAACTACGGCAAAGAAGAACTAGATGGATGGGTGGACACCACCTACCATGAAGAATTAGTTAAAATCATCTTAGAAGGGAAGTTGTAGGGAGGATTTCACTCAGAAAACCAAGAGACATGTACATTACTAAGAACGTAAAACGGAGAGGTTATCAGAGGGTGAGGAAAATAACACTGAATAGAGAGGAATGCATAGTGCAATAAATCAATATTATGATTGAAATAAATATTGATGATGAAGTTTGTCGTGTAAAACCAAAGCTTCAAACCCTAGTTGATTTGTAAAATGGTTCATTTTTATATGCCGTTTTTTCCTACTTTCAGTGCCCGATTATGTTATGTTAGTATAGTAATGCTATAGGACACTACACATGCAATAATATACAGGTTACTACATACTACCTATATCTGTCGGCATTCTTACACTTACTTATCTCTTTGTTATTCTACTATGATTTAATGTTCATTTGGAGGCGATCTCGAATGATATTTTAGCACAATATATGCAATGTTAAAGGACTAATTGTATATTTACTTTTTCAATAATTTTTCGGAGGAAACCGTCCTTAAAAGCACCTGTAATTGCTGGTATTACACATAAGCAAATGTTGTCCACTTAAAGGAATTAGAACCCTGGAACTAACTCCTTACAAATCCAACTAGTTGTCTCAGGAGTACGATATTTTTAAACGCGATTGGATAACATGGATAGAATAAATAGTAAAAGATATGTCATAATTTCAGCCGGAGATGGCTTTATTAAGGTGATTTCTTGGCTTGGCTTTCTCCTGAAATTTGTGTTTATCGTAGTAATCAACCCGAAGGTTTGTTTCGAATGGTTAAGATTCAGTTAGCCCGAATTGAGCTATGTCATTTGAAAATCACAAATTCAGTGAATGATGGCTTATCCTTTCCCTGTGACCCCTTTCAATTTCCAGCGAAGTTATGGTTTCCTGGAAATTTTATTTGAAGGGTTGTCTAAAATGTTCCGAGATTTGAACCCGTTACCCTCCAGTAATCTATCGAATGCTTTCCAACTGTGACTGCTCTACAGAAAACTCTCCAAACACACCGCTCGCAGTTCATATGAAGAAGAATTTTTTGTTTTTCCGACAGCGAATAAATGACTTAGTCGTGAAATCCTGCTGCCGCATGTTTAGAGATTCGTCATAATTTCAGCGGCCTTTCATTTATATTTGTTAAATTAGGGCTACTGCGGAGTTGAGCTCCCAAACGCACTTAAGTGGGCAAAATCTTAAAGAGATGCACGCGGTTGATGTGCGGAGTGGTGCGCGCTCCTCTGGGAGCGAGGGAAATCGATGGAGGAAGCCTTTAAGGGCGCTTGGCTTCTACTTCCTCCCCTTCGGGCGGAACTTCGTCTGCAGGTCACCGAGTCGGGACAGACGTACTTAAGTGTACACATTCCTACCTACCTTCACTCGCTTAGCGCATACAGACTGGAGCGGTTGATCGCGGCAGACTTGAGTTCTTGCCACTTGTGCTTTTAGTCAGAGCCCTACGTTAAAAACAAGAATATTTTTGAAAAGAAGATTCGGAGGTGCTACTACAGCTTCCTGAATCTTTTCAGAAACGGATATGGAAAGAAATAAAAAATGGAACATTCGTTTTACGACAGTTCCCGCAGAAATAAAACGTAGAAATTTGCGAATTTTAGATAACTACCGCTTATTCCAAAAACGACTAGGAGTTGAGGTCATGATTAATTCCTTATTTTTTTACGGAACCTCGTTTTCACGCAAGCCTGTCAGGTTATAATGCAAGGAATTTTGTTTTTGCTGCAACATCCATGTGAAAAGGATACCAAAGACATTTATTTGCCCAAATGTTCAGTTTTAGATAACGTAATATGGAGTGTCGTTTAGGCTAATGATTTAAGTGCAAATATAAAAATTGCATCAATCTTATAGCCTTCTAAAGTTCGTTTTTCTCCGGAAATAAAGGGTTTTGGTAAAAAATCTCAATGAGGTCACACTACTTAAAGTTGCCAGTTCCGTTCACCGTGGGGGTCGACTTCTGTATATAAAAGCTAAGAATGTGAATTACTCGTATGCAACTGTACGCGTCGCACAAACAGTCACTGTCTATAATTGTCGGCACTCTGTCACCGGTCATTACTTAAAGCATGAAGGTATTATTGTGAAAATAGGCACACACATTCTGCCGCGGCGTTGCAACAATGAGGTTCACGGACGGCTGCCAATCTGTTTGCAGAGACGGTAGGGTTCGGTACAGGAACACTCAGCAGGAGGCGTGGAAAAAAATAATTTGATGACTATGTTACTTAGATATAGAAGGCACGGAAAAAAAATTAAATTATTATGGACGGTATTAACAGCTCATTCTGGATTTCAACCCTTAATTTTGTACCAGACGAAGAGGTTTAGTGTTATCTACATCTACGCAAGCCGCCGCAAGGGCGTGTGGCGGGGGGTGTTAGGTCACCACCCAAAAAAGGAAAAAAGAAATACCGCATTCAAAACCAACACACACATGCAAACCCCAATCCACAGCAGTGCACACATTCATAGAAACATCCCATCATTCCACGCGCATGCAAACACACATCCACCTACCTTCACTCCACAAGCATGCAAGTACATACGCTTAACTACAATAAATAATTGTACCCCAGGATGCAAGAAGAAATGTATCAGGGACGTGCAAGCTAGATTTTAGTAAGTAACTAGGCGAAATACCACCACCACAGGAACGTGCTACGTAAAACTCTCTCCTACCCAAGGTGAGGAATCTGGCCCAACGCTGCATGTAGAAGGAGGGCTCACCCACGGAGAGGGACATGGGATGGAAGGGGAAATTTAGGGTACCAGAAGCAGAGCAAACAATACTGTAAACAGCACTACATTACTTAATGGCATTCCAATGCGGGCATGCGGGAAGGGTTTTGACACAACACACAGGAGATTAGTAAAAGTGCATGCAATTGAGTAACTAATTGTTACCTATACGCCAAGGGTGGCAAGTGGCATTTTTGTTATCTCCGAGTGTGACCCTAACATATCGATAGATGTTATTTGCGAAAAATTTATTTATTTTTCTCTAAATTCGCAAAATTTGTGGGAAAACTAATGGCAAATTGGGCCAATTGTTTTATGTGTAGGAGGGCGCTGGATTTTAAATTTAAAACTTCCCATTCCTCGACCAAATCTAAAGTGTGTTAGCAGTACGAAAAGGAGTTATTCGTATTAGCTTAAAGAGTCATCTTTGGATTAGCCCCGGGTTGATTAAAAGTACGAGTTACGAGAAAGTTACCCAAATAATGATGACTTAATGAACAGTGTTAATACAATGATTTATGACCCCTACTGGTGATTAATGAAGAAAGAGACTTTAAAGTTAGATGATTTAAAATTTTTGAGAAGTTAACATCTAAGCAAGTCCATCTAATAATTATAATCTAATCATATTTAATAATTGATTGCATTAGTCCACTTTGCCCAAAATCTTGTCGATCTAAAAGATACGAGCACGATCTCGTATGTACGTTAGATTATGTGGAGGAAAAAGTGGAAAATATTTAAGTTTCAGAACTTCCTGCATTTGTGAGAAATATGTGATCATGAATCACAGGCAGAGTGGTAGGAAGGTGTGTTGCAAACAAATTTATAAAAAGTCTCATCTTCGAAATATTTCTAATTATAACGAACATTTACCGGCCTCGTTAGCGGCAGGGTAACGTCCTCGCATGCCAACCCAGAGGTCGCGGGTTTGACTCCCGCCTAGGTGCGTTTTCCTCCACCTAGGGCTTGGGTGTATGTAATTGTGTCAATTGTTTTGCGATATCATTATTCAAAGTCCGATGTTCAGACCGAAGTGCTGTCTTCGGACTAATGCAAAATAAATAAAGAAACATTTATTGAAGGATTTTATTAACACCAGGAACTTAAATCCTTACTTCAAATTATCTCCACTAAACGCCTCCCCGATTTAATATCCCTTTCCAGTACTGATTTATATTGGGAGAAGACTTACAGGGTGTACCACTAGATGTAGTTTCATGACGAGCGAGCTCAAACAAGCACGAGAAAGCTAAGAAAATGCGAATTGCGTATTATTTCTCATTCTCGTATTTTTCTTTTAGTTTTAATATGGATCCTCTTAAAATTCTCATGTAGTACTTTATATATATCATTACCGATTATTTGGTCACATCGAAGAATGGTAATTTTGACTACTTTGGAAAGATCAAATTTCATAAAAGACTTGAAATATGACTTCGAAAACACGAAAATCATGTATTTAATGGTTGGTTGGTTTGGTTTTGTTGGGGAGGTGACCGGCAGCTAAGGTTATTTGCGCCATTAGGGATGGGTGGGAAAGGAAGAGCGGAGAGAAACCCGGCGTCGGCATTAGCCTACTCTTGTAGAAAGGCGCCAAGGGGTCCGCAGTTTAACGTCCCATCCGACGGACGTGGTACTCACTCAAAGTGCTCTCCACAAAGCACTTCAAGTAGGGATCGGGATACCACTGAAAAATAATTGTTGTCTCCAGGATTTGAACCCGGTGGGAGGCCTGTACGTTAGCCTCCGCACCATCCCGATCCCCGTACTTCATTGGATTTATGATGTTTGGAACGTTGTTAACATCTGGAAATCTAAAATAATTTTGTGGACATATACCTATATTAGTGTTATTTATATATGGTAGTATTATTAGACTATAGTTTTGGAGTGTTATAAATTCAGGGATTGCTGTTCATCAGAAATGTCGATGTACAGTAGAAAATTGCCCATATGTGTGAATTTTCCGCCTGATTATATATTCGCTCCCACTTGAATAATTAACTTAGGCTGCCTACTTCTCCATGGTGTCATCTTTCATTAAAATTTTACTGCAGATTTTTTGCAATTTATATTCACTCCATACTTAAAACCAATAATTCCCAGCAATGCAATCAACAATTACTGCAGAACCACGGGTGACTAAATAATAAATGATCATCTCCAGTCTGACTTAATCATCTTTCCATCCGGCTTAATTTTTAACTCATGTCCTTTGCATGCCACCTAACATTTCCTCCGAATGTAAGTTAGAAAACGTTGAATGTACTCAAAACCTTGCCATATATTCCTGTCTGTCACTGGCCCTTCCCATTCTCATTCCGCGACTCCTGCTTTTGCCTCCTCATTTATACAAGTTTCGAATGTCTCTTGTCTCTCCAGGCCACTCCTATATGCAATGCTCTCATTACCTTTGTTTTCTCAGTCGTCAAATGGCATCTCAAAATCATCAAAGCACCCAGGCATCCTGGTTCTACATTCCTTTTCATTAATGTTGTTATTAATACAATAGCATCACGTGCTGCCGCTCCGTTAACAAATCCAAACAGATTTACTACAGATCGTCGTGTGCCTCATGGTGCAGTTTTCTGTTGATTCTTCTCAGTGCTAACTTTGCCGCATATGTAATTAAACATATAATGCTACAGTCTTCACATATTCCCTCTATAATCCTTTTAGGGATTAGTATCAATTTTGACCTAATGAAGTTTAGTTTATCGGTCCACTCCTTCATGAATTCTAAGGGAAAATAACTCTTCCCGTAATTTCCTCAAAGGTGAGTAATTGTAAGGGGATATTTTCACTTTATACTTCTTGGATCAATTTAATCTCGCTCTCTTGTATTCTCGGTACAAGCATTCGTATTTGATCCCATCGGATTCTATTGCCTAGATTGACAATAAACTAGCCGACCTAATCCTTTTTACCAACCACAATATTTTTCTATTTAGCCTTTCCACATTTATTGAATATCAATTATTCCATTAATACATTTACCATGCGTGAAATAGGGTCGTATCAAAAATGTAGAAGGGATAAAGGAAAAAAGTTTACACAATCATTGTTGATTAGGTTATTGAGAAAATATAAAGATTAGAATTGTTAAAGTTGATAAAAGGATTAATATTTTAGAAGCTGTGCGATAGATGTGCAATAACAACGAAGAATTTAAAGATTAACTGCTGAAGCACACGTACGAAAGAGGTCCACAAAGGTGCGTCACAAACACTCTGTTGGAATCCCTGTAATCTCCATTCATCACAGTTTCAGTTGTGTTCCTAATACTATTGCTCTCCGTGCTCCGTCGGTGTGATTCGTGTTTAATAGATTTTTATCAAGGGTACACGAGATGGGAATTAGCTCATATCAAGGGGAGTCAATGCACACCATATGATTCACGTAAATCATACACGGTTCTTCGAATTTTATTCCTCTTCGGCACAAATTCGAATCCACCTCCATCCACCCCCTGCGTTTCCTCTCCTCGTTGCGCCCTCTCGGATGGAAGGGGAAACAGTGGCTGCGCGCCGAAGCAAATCGAGGATATACGAGTATGTATAGTGTGCTGGCATGCAAGCGAGAATGCGGAAACAAGGTAGGAGGTGTTTCGGGAGGGTAGCCCCTAAGGATACACCTCTCAAGTTCCTTATTTTTTTTAAAGAGGTAGGACACTCAGCAGTGATTGGAAGTAATTGCGGGAAATTGTGACGCAGTTTCGATTCATGGGGAGAGTTGACGGGAGTGGTGGGGAAGATTGATAACACTGTGCCGGGGGTGGACCATTCGTTTGATGATTGAGATGTGGGCTAGGAGGGTGCAAGAAGGAGAATGGACGTCGCAAGTGACGGAAAACAAGGAAGGTTGCTATCGTGAAACGCTCCAAAGCGTGTTTACGTTGTCGAATCGGTATGAAAGTAAACCATTCTTAAATTCGATCCTCCTTGTAAAAAAATATGAATAATGTTGAGTGAAATTTACTCTTTAACCATTTCAGTTAATATATAATAATTCGAATACAACCCAGTTTCAGCGAAACATTGTCATCTTCAGATGTCTTGGTTGACGGATGACAATGATTTGGTAAAACCGAATTGTTTGTTAAAAAAGATGCTCGTTGAAATCGATACCAAGTCATTTTTACTCAATATTCACAATTTCCATCAAGTGACGGTCAAATCTTTTCTTCTTAATAAGAAATGGTAGAAGTAGGAATGTCGAGAAGTGCTGGTAGCATTGGGATGCATTGATACCGTCCATATGGGAGATATCGTATCTACCCTAGGGGGCCACTCAGTCAGGGAAATCTGGAAAATGTCTCGAATTTATTTTTCTAATCGTGAAAAAGTGGACAAAGGAGTAATTTTTTAAAGTGACCGGAACATAATATGCGATTATCGGAATATGCGGATATCCCGATATAGTCGTTGAATCTTTTAGCTATGAGAACAGTTTCATGTTTTGTATAGACTAATGAATGCGGACCCTGACATAAACCAAAACTTTATAGTAGGTCTGACTTCGGTAATACCAGTGGCTTGTGAAGCGATGAGAGTTGATCTACAACAAATACCTAGTGAAACACGTGAGAGAAAAATCGGATTAAATGACGGGATGTTATTCGGGAAAATCCAAAATGGGAATCTATAAAATGATTGTCGTCCTGCTTCCTTAAAAGTGTCATCATCACGTATAACTCTGTGCTAGATGCTGTCGGTTCACGGTAGATTGTCAGTATATCAACGCATCAGCGATATATAATTCACATCGCACAACCCTGCGTTAACACTGAATGCCCAAAATAGGGAAGAGAATTAGGTTAAACAGAGTGCAAAGGGAAAAAATATGTACTCACGTTCGCCTCCTGATTCTTCCTTATTGCAAATTGTTGATGTACAATAGTGGGGAATGCATTCAGATTTAAGGAATTAACCAAGCCACTTAAAAAAACTTGATTACACTGCGCAGTTAACTTAAACTTTAGTTTAACTAAATGATTTACAACATTTTTATGAGGCTGAAAATTTAAAGCGTTCAGGTGTGAGAAACATTGTGACATGAAAATTCTTCCGAGAAAAATTGTAGCTTTCCTTCCTAGCCCTAAAGAGGTAGGCTACGAAGGAAAGGGAAAATAAAGAAGCCTGCGACAGGGATGGACGGGGGAAGCATGATAAGAAAATGAAAGGTAAGGAAGGCAGACTTCCACCACTTTGAGGACCGGAGTCTTTGTAGTAAAAAAAGGGAAGAGATCGCCGGATATATCTTGCAATCAACGTCAAGATAATTGGAGGAATTGGGTGGTATGGCGTTAGAGAAGTTTGAAATCAAAGAGGAAGGTGAGTACTCTTGTTGTGTAGGAGAGGAATTGAGATTTCGTGCGGTGCTTTTGGTGGAAGTCTCATTCACGGAGAAGCAATCGAGACTTGAGAAATTGAGGTTACCTTTGGGAGGAATAGTAGACGCAAGAAAAGGGAGAGAATGATAAATTAGAGAATGACAACCAGAGGAACAAAGTCGACATCGGGAAATAAAGGGTAACAGGTTAGTTTTTGGAAACAAATCGATGTCAAATTAATCATAAGTGAATATCGGACTTATTCTGCGGAGTGATCATAATCATTTCGTAGTAATGGAAGTGATAATAATTGGGTCTTTTTATAGTTGCTCTCGATAATTGATGTCATTTCGTTCCGTTCACTTGATTAAAGGAGATACAATTCGTTACAACAAAAACCGATTCGTAAAACATTCGGGGTCGCGGCCTTCTACGCTAACCGCTTCGGCTTCGAGTTAACTTCCGTCCGGATAAATCGGCGTTTTATAACGATTATATGAATCTTCGGAAATTTTTTGTCGCCAAACTACACCGCCTGTAAAATTTTCGAAAATTAATTCTTCCGTAATGAAATAACAGAACTCGCATCATATTTCAGTAAAATTTGATGAAATCCGGACGCTCAGAGCATGCCACGTGTATTATAAATTTTTGGGACATCGACTTTAGGGTGCACGTTTAAATAGTATTTAATCAATATTAAAGACTTAAATGAGAACAAAATGCTTTATTTTAACTCGGCCACCATTTTTTTTCCATACGACGCGGAATTTTTTTTAGTTCCCTTTCCCTCTGTTAATAAAAAAATGTGGACAAAGTATTCTCACCAGATCTTAAGGCTTAAAATTTGTGAGACGCAAAAGGCAGGAGCAGGATAGTTTCAGGGGAGGAGGCCTTAGGGAAGGAGCCCGCGCGGGCGCTCAGCGTCGGACGCAGAGAGAGGGTTATAGAGCCGGGTGGAGGGAAATGGGAGAGAGGGTGAATGGAGGTGGGTGGGAGGTGGGAGTCGGGAGCGTTAGGAGGTATGCGGAGGAGGAGGAAGGGGGTGGGGGGTTCCTTTTGATGCCTCCATATACCTGGCAGAATCCATTGTTAATGACTGCCTTGGGAGAACAAAGACACTCGTTAATGAATCGCTTGCGAACGGCACCTCTTGTGCCGAGTAGGGAAACTCCCTTTTCCATTCCCCGTTTGGAAATAAGTGGCACACACACACACACACCCCTATAGGCCCTCCCCACACACACACACATTTGCGCACCCCCACCCCTTACAAACCCAACCCTCCCCGTCATCTTCCCCTGCACCCTCAGCATCCCTCCCTTCCCACCACTCCCGGCGCGTTTTCCCCTTTTAATACACCTTCGATCGGCTCATTTCGCTTCTCTTTTGCTTTTATCATTTCGGAAAAAAACGACGTCGAAAATCGGAAAGAGAACCAAAAGAGGATCGGAGAGAGAAAGAGATTGTTGGAGGATGGCGGAGGAGCATTCTGTGATTTAATTATTTAAATATTCGGTTTATATAACGCGGTCTAAAAAAAATACGAACGGAAGGGTATACCGTGCATATATCTAGGACAAGGGGGTTTGGGAAGGTGTGTGTTTGTTTGTGTGTGTGTGTGTGGTGGTTGGTGTAGCGGGAGAGAATGTTGAATCGAGAGGCGGAAAAGAATCGGGCCCCGTTGCTCTGTGTGGGAGGTGGTCGAGGGTGCTCGGTAACCTGGATGTGTCCCGGTATTCTCTCGCGGAAATCGTATAAGAGCTATGCGCATGTATTCGCAGTGAATTAAAACGGTTGGGAGGGAGTGGAGTGAGGAACTGTGTGGGTGTTTCAAGGTTATGATCAGGAGGAGAGGGGTGAAAATATGCCGGATATATGGGCGAGCGAAGGGGGAAAGTATAATTCTTTTGGTTGACTTCAGGATTTAATAAATTGAAAGATTTAAATTTTTTTCTCCATGGGCTTCCCTTGTGAACTGTGTTTACTGCGAAAATCCGCTAAGAAAGTTAATTGAGGTCGGAAGAGTCCTATCTCTTTCTCGAAAGGCTATAAATTAGCATACCATTTACACAAAAATAATTTCTTTGCATTAGATACTGTGCTTTCGTGCACCATTGGGAAATGAAGTTTCATTCTCGGGAGAATGTCGCCAAATGTAATGAGAAATTTATCAGTTCAGTGTGTTAAGTTCCGGTATAGGTCTTCCGAGTATACAGGCCTTTTGAGCTACATATATTTTCAATGACGCTGCGGATATACAAGGGTCGGGAATGTGAATTCCTATCAAGGCGTGATGAGTTCTGGGTTTGCAAATACATCAGTCCTTTAAATTCTTATTCCAAAATTATTCACATCAAAATGATTATTTTAAAAATAATTCGCTCACTACCCCCGATAAAAGGATGCTCATATATCTAGATTTATTTCATAAGCCCAAAACTGGGAAAAATAATAATCATCATTATTCGCAATCTTGTCCTGGAGAATGTAGAATTTCGATTTACTTTGAGGCATGCAGCAACACATGTATAACAACGCCGAGAGAGAAGTATTGAAGAATTTCACCATCAGTTGGTATACATTTAACTGAACAAAGGCCCTAAATAAAATAAGAGTGATCATAGGTGCACTTAAATTAGTGAAAATTCGGAGAAAAGTATGCTTTGATGGTTATTTGATATTTTACTTAAGCATGGAAATATGACTTTTATAAATGATCTTCCTTATGTTATTTGTATAATGCTCATGAAGCTAATGATTGATGAAACCGCCATAGAATATACATTGAAACGAATCGTTGTATTATATAAATGAAAAACATTGAATGGTTTTAGTGAATTTATTATGATAATGAAACATTTAATACGTATCTGAGGATTGAGCACATACTTTTATCAGTAAAATTTGTAATTCCTACGAATATGAAATGTATGCTACAGTTATCACAGTTTTAAATGAATGACATCTAAGAGCTTACTTATGGTGACGTAAACATTGCTTCAGTGTTAGATATTTTCGGAGGAAAGTTTCTTTTTATTACTTTTTTCCCTAATATTAAATGATACTTACTTTTGGTTTTTAGCAGTAATTTTACGAGTAGGTCGATAGAATAATCAGGACTGTAGGGTCCAGAGTTCGAATCTGGGTAAGGCCTTCGGCTACCTAAAGCTAAATCATAAGTGTGTAAATGTCTTGCTGCTAGGTATTTTGGAGAATTCGTAGGCGGCGCAGGGAAAGGAACTCCTCTCCGCACCATCAATGTGAAAATTAGTATAAATACACCCCCTACCCCCGTTGGTTCCAGTGTCAGGTGTGCTCTACCCTAACATACTAGTACCAAACCGAAATTTAATTCAAAGGCCGTTCAATAAAAGAACAATTATTCCGACAGTAAAAATGCAACTCTTTTTACAGGTGAATTGGCTTAGTTCTATTAGGTTATTATGTTCGAAAAAAAGCATCATGGATTTATCTCGAGAATTAACTTTGTAAAAATTCAGACATTTGTCACAACAAGTCATACATTTGATTTTTACACAAATTAATTACATTTTTATTTTTTTCTTGTGTAATTGATGTTCACGGCTGTAGTAATTACGTAAAATGGCTCGAGGGTGAATGCATGTAAAACACTTTGAATCAATAAAATTTGCGTGGAATACTCTAGAACCCTATTTTTTTTAGATCTTTGCCATTTACAATCAAACAAGTTCTAGTATTTCTCATAATTCCCTCACATAATGAAGGATAATAAATGGCTACTGAATATTTATAAATCACGTTTTCAGATCGGTCAGGTGCATCGAGACAAATTCAGCTTACATTTCCGGAACTCGCGTTTCATTGCAATGTAGAAATAGTTCCGACAATTGAAAATTAGGACAAAGGTAACAGGATAGCACGAAAACTCGCTCTCTTTAGGTGGGGACAAACTTGCTCCGGATGAGAGAGACGTGAAAAGACTAAATTCCGAAGGCGTAGGAGATTTGCGCTTGGATACCCACAAATATAGAATGCTGGTATTGTCTGACACATCACCGAGTATGATTTTAATTTGATGATGACGATGTTTTATAGAAAAAATTTTCATAGAAAAAGTCACAAAATTGATCATTTCTCAAATTAATTAAATTTTTATTTTTGTAATTTCATAAAAGTCTGGTGTGCAGATTTTATTATGTTAGAGTACGTCTGTGGAAAGCGTATAGTGCGTCTTTAGTTCTACTAAAGTCTGTGGAAAATTATAAACTCTTTTAATATGAACATCAAAAAATCCCACGAAGTGAAGCCTGAAGGTGTGAAGTATATGCTATAGTACGGTTTAAGTTTGGTGCTTTTATCAGTATTTTATGTATTAGCTAAAAGTGTAAAGCAAATGTAAGAGCATAAAAGCTCGATTATTTATTAAAAGCTCCTAGTGAATAGATAACATGATCGAGAACTTTTTCCGCCAATGGGAACATTTTTGTAGAGATTAAAAAAATCTGCAGATATTAACCCAAATCATCCCAGAAGCCTATGGCTTGAGCATACTATTCATTTCCGAGTAATGTAACTGATAATATTTTCCCTGATATAAAATATAAATAAAAAAACTTACCTATTTCAAGCTTGACATCTTTTATGCACGAAGAACGAAATATATTGATTGAAGTATGCGTCAATATTGGTACGTTATCATGGGGTAATTTATGGAAATTTTAATTGGCACTTTAAAGGCAATTTAACGAGTAACATGGACGAGAGCAGAGAATATTTAATTGAAAGAAACTAGTTTGTAGCTGACGAAAAAACGAAACTCAAAATATTGTTGTTTATTCCCATTTTCGAGGAATGAACTATGCAGCTCGAGTCTTTGGATTACATCAATTTTGACTATTGAATACAAATTTTAATCACCAATTTCACGTCAATGTAAGCGTTATAATGGAAAATTTGAAGTGTGTTTGAAAATTGATTCAGATATTGCTTAATTAAAAATGTTAGCCTACACAAACAAAGGCCTCTGCGTGAGTATTTGAATATCCGTTCACACGCAGAGTGTATGTTGTAAAAATAGCATATTAGCGCTGATAATGCCCAATGGAAAAATATATTCCATTTCATGATGAAATACTTTATTTTTATTATTAGGTAATCTACCGTTTAAGGTAGGTTTTTGGATGGACACAACTATCAAATAAACATTTTGTGACTCCCCACCTAGCAAGCTAATCTATATCAGATCCCTCTTCATCTCGGTGTACTTCTTTCCTCCCTTCATCCCGTCCAACATCCCTATCCTGTTCCTACCCTTTCCTCGTTTGCCTAACATTCTCCTCTCTACTGCCTTTTTCAAAATCCCACTGCCGCCCAATACGCCTTTCATCCATTTTTCCTGCCTCCATAGGATTTCTCTCAACAAACCCCTCTCCTCCCCCACCATTTCTAGTACTTCCTCATTTGTTTTCCTTTCGGTCCATTTCACCTTCTCCATTCTTCTCCACACCCACATTTCAAAAGCCTCCAATCTACGTCTATCCTCCTGCTTCAGTGACCACGTTTCCGCGCCGTACATAGCTACGCTTCATATCAGAGTTTTTAACTCCCTCCTCCTTGAGAAGGCCTCCTTGCCTAGCGCAATTCTTCTCCTTACGTCCCTACCACTTTGACCGTATTGGTCCAAAACACTTCCGAAATATGTAAATTGCTTTACAATACTTTATTAATATATGCATTAATAACCAAACCATCACCAAAATATCGAAAATTTTCATTATTCCTGATAAGATGGTCATATGAGTGTGAATGATTTTCAAGTGTTTCACACATTACAGAACAAGGCAGTATCTGATTGAGTGGCTTCACACACAAATATACTAATTTGTATGCGTCTATTCTTAACCTGGAAGGCATACTTCAAGAAGTGTGTCATGGCGATTACATTTATCTTAGTGGGAAGATATAATTAGCATTTGTTACAGAAAATATTATCGAGATACTCAGGAGAAAGTTGCTGGAAGAGTGCAAATTCAATGAAATCTAACATGTTCGAAAGATGAATATTCATTTGTTTATCTTTTTCTAAATTCATCTTTTGCGAGAGATGATTGTTTGCCTCAATAAATACCCAGATTTTTTCAAGTTTGGGAGTATTTCTGTGGTCATTTAGTCATCAATAATGCAGTCCTAGAAATCCAAAGGAGACAGGAAATGTGGATGAATTTGAATGGCGATGAAATAAGTATTGAAGACTTATTTAATGAAAAAGTATTGTTAGAAGGCAAGCGAGGAAGGAGTAGGAAAAGGACATGTTAAATGGAATGACGAAAGGGAGGAAATATTCGGAATTGAAGTGGGGCTTATTGTAGAGGAGGATGTTGGACTCTGTTTTGTTGATCAATGCTAAGAATTATGGAGATGTTAACTTTACGTCCATCCAAAACATAACTTCAACGGTAACTACCAAATTATAATCTTTTCTGCAATTTTATGCTCACGGACAATAAATTATTGGAGACAGTTGTTATTTTAGCTTGAAGGTTCAATGAACCCGAATGAGGCCAGAGTTTTTCTGAATGCATCCAAACTTTGCTGCATACTATCTTATTGTCATAATTACAGGCTTGAGATCTCAAGTGCATTAGTCTTATATAATTCGAAGGATTCCTGATTTTTTGGAAGGAGGTTCTGCTTTTTTTAGTTCATTTGTATTCGTTGAATTCCGTTTATCAGCCACTCACTTAATGGAATGTTTGCAAATAGATTCGTATGTAGTTTGTATTTTTGAATGTTCATATCACATTAAGAGGTAATAACATAATTGTTCAAAAGTAATTTTTATCCAATTTGCTGTTGTATGCAAGTAAACATGAAAGGTTGGTATCTTTGAGGAAGGCAAAAGGCTTATCCGACCTTTTTTTTTGCCCTCCCCTCTTATTTAATCTGCCTCAGTTTCAGTTTCCCCGTTCAGAGTTTGATGTTTTTTGTGAAATTTTATACTTGCTCGTTTTCTCTGCCCCCTTAACGCAACAATTCTTACCGTCGCAGAAACTATTTTTCAAGTACCTAATTCCCTGGTAGTGTCGGTTGATTTCTTGGCCCTTCTGGTCGACAAAAAGAACAGAAAACAATATGTTGATTGCTTACATCCGGAGTGGAAAATGATATTTTTTGTGGTAGAAACACATTCAGCTTTGATACCCACTCTTTATAAAGTCGTAGGAGATTTCGGAAGAATGCATTCTGGCTCTTTTCCCCGAGACGATGAATGAATTTTCTGCTAACGTTAAAAATTGTAGGCACACACATTGTCAGAATATCTATTATGGCACTTTCATCCTGGAGACAGTGCTCACGAGATTAAGAATATAATTGTAATTCTTGAGAATTTAAAAAAGTCCATGACTTGATTTTAATATATGAGGCCGAATTGAGGAGAATGAGCTAGGCAAGTCGTTTTGGATATTACGTTAGGCAGCCGTGGAGAGTCTTAGTTTCCTTTACATATAAAACTTTTGCTTTGATACGGATGACTGATAGTATCCTTGGACATGAATTTGAAATTAAAATATTTATTACTTTTTCAGCAGATAAGGATTGAAAATATTTTGACTGAAAACCGAATGATGTGAATTTCATGTGAATTTGACAGTACATTGGAATATTGATCCATATTATCCTTTGTTTGTACACATAATACGTAATTTCAAGTGGCATTCGAATCTTCTGTTAGTTGTATTGTAACTCGATGACAACTAAAATAAACAAATAAACACCCCCATAGTTTTGTCGTTAATTTCTCGCCGTTATTGTTCCTTGGGGCGGAGGAATAAAAATTGAGGAAAGAAGTGACACCCCTCAGGAAAGCTCTGCGACACAAAGCTTTAGACACTCCGGGATTCAATTCTTTGGAGCGAAAAACTCGAAAGCATCCGCCATTCAAATTATACGTGAAATAGGAGAAAAATGTGGGTGGCTGCGCGAGGGGGGCGGGAGGAGAATGACTTGCGCGCTTCTGCCGTCATTTTTTCCCCCCTCCTTCGCAATCAACCATTTGCTATTCCAATTTGCTCCTTGGAGCGGAGCGTACAAACGCGGAAAAAATGAAGGAATTATGCACCGACCGGCTGTCGTTTTTTTTTATCCCTTCTTTCATTTTTCCTCCCCACCAGCCAAGAAAATTTGGCCGGGAAAGAAAGATACATTTTCCTTCCGCCCAGCCTCCCCCCGCGTCCCGCCCTGCGCGAGAGATATTCCAATGAGATGTTGAGCTAAAAAAAGTCTCCAAGTTCAAATTCTCCTAGGCATTGTATTCGCGGTGAGGGAGGGGGTTGCGGTGGGGTGACGGCGGGCGTGAGGTGGGTCGGAAAGTTGCTGGGACCCAAGGCGGGATGGGCTGAGGTGGGGTGGAGGCCTTGAGGGTGGAAGAGATGGGAAGCTGGGAGGTCGGGAAATATAGGCATGAAAATATGCGTGCATAAGAAACAGAGGGGGAGAGGGTTGGGGCATATAAGGAGTGCGAGAGGAGTTTCTCAAGAATGGACAGAGAATGAGGAGAGTTTATCGCGAGCTCTCGCCAAAATAATACCTGATGGAAACCTTTTCACCCTCTTCCCTGGGAGACCGTTGAAGGGGAAATTGAAAATATTTTAGTTTCCTCCTCCCGGGGAAACCCATTTTAGATACCATTTTCACGCGCGAAATTCACGCATGTTTCTTATTTCTGGTCGGATTGGAAAAAGGCTATTCCTCCTTTTCTACGTATTGCTTACGCGTTCCGTAGGCCTGCCCCTCCTCCGTTACCCCGGAGAGTGAAGAAAGTTTGGTTGAATCTTAATATGAAGAAGATAAATGGTGAAGAACGAACTCTTGGTGCAGTATACACCGAACGTGTATCGATCATGGAGAGTCCCGCAGTCGATTCGACCTTCTTTAGCATGTCTACTGATAGCGGTGGTGCACAAGATCATTGAAACGGAGTGTGTGCATCACTCGACCTGCTGTAAATGCACGTATTTCGTTCGAACATAAGTGAAGCCTTCTCATTATTATCCTAAGGCGTTTTAAATTCTTTTTGGAGTTTTAAGTATAATTTAATGTTCAATGGATGATAATCGATATCTGGGCTTAATAATACATTCACCAGCCAGGACTGACAACAGTCGATAGATATTAGGCTTTTATTTTTTCAAGGTAAACCCATATTATTCCAAGTCAAAGCTTTTATGCGATGCTC
Source organism: Hetaerina titia (assembly GCA_037158775.1). Classification (NCBI taxonomy): domain Eukaryota; kingdom Metazoa; phylum Arthropoda; class Insecta; order Odonata; family Calopterygidae; genus Hetaerina; species Hetaerina titia. The sequence continues at coordinate 39,217,213 of CM073773.1, read as the reverse complement.
GTGTTATGCACGGATCCACGCGGAATGTAAATGGTTTATAACTACGTTAAATGTAAAAATGTATACACATAGTTAGAATGTAGAAATGAATGATCGAGCATTTTCACATTGCCAATCGAAGAAGTAATGTCAGTAATACATCTAAATTACAGACATCGTATACGGTTGTGGGAAAAATAATGATTTTGGCATTACTCCACGAAAAAACACCATTGAATGAAAACTATGATTTTATTCCTGTGGAAAAAGTTAAGCGATCTGAAAATGAATCCTTCTTGATGTGGTCACCTAGGAAAATATTCATCCAGTATTGAAATCGACACCAGGTTTACCGTTTGATTTAAATTATGCCTAAATTCATTCAGTATTTCGTTGAGTATCCCCTTTTTGTAGCGAATGAGAATCTTTGGAAGTTAAACGCTCGGTCCGCACCACCTGATGGGAGACGAAATTCCATCGCCCCAAATAATGAATATGCATGAAGACCAAAAAGCGGACACCACCGAACCTTAGATGGGCTTGCCTCTCATTGACTGATGAAGCCACTGGTATTTGACCTCCAGAGATTTTTGGAACGGCGGGGCGCGCGCCATGAGAGCGTACATCTTTCTAGAGATTCCTTTCTTGATTCCAATTAACTCCCGGACTAGAATAAACTCTTTCAAAAGGTATTTCGTTTTATTTTCATTGGGAGTTACTGTCCGGTTGGCATTATATTTGCGTGTTCTTGCGTAATTCTCAGTGACGAGGGGTAACTGAGTTACCGTTGACGATTACTTTTTACGTTTTTTGCGATTGCAATGGTTAACTTTCGAAATATTTTACCATTACCTTTAATGTTCTCATGATTTTCATAAAGTTATCGTATCTTTTTTACTTAGATAATGTCCAGGACGTTGAAAATTAAGCTTCGGCAAAATTCTTTACTCCTTTCGGAATCGAGCACTGTCGAAGTCTCGGAAGTAACAAGAGCAACCTTTTCCAAAATCCAAATGCCACTACGCAATACCTGCACGCCGCTGCAAGCGCATTTGTCGAGTGATGTTAACGTACCAGCCATGTAGACAGAAATATGTACTTATTAATAATAATATGAATGTACTTGTACACTGGCATACACACGTCTACACTTTTGTAAACACATGAATTCGTATTCACATTAAACTTTTAAGTACAATGATCTATGAAATGCCAGTAAATCACCCTTTTACTTTAGCATCTGAAGATGTAACTAAGCATATCAGTTATCAAAGTTTCCGGTGACCCGTGTTTAAAAGTGTTAAAATCTGTTAACTGGTAATTTTAAGTTTGGAAAACATCGTAGCAAAGACTTCTCGTATTGAACTCATCACTTAGGCCAGCTTCTAAAATTTTATCAAAAATAGCTCCACGTACTCATCGCTTAATGGTAAATAGTTACTTTAAAAAGGTTTTTGATACTAATTACTGATTACGAATTGAGCAGTGTATTGAGCCCTGTTACTTTTTTCGGTACTCTTTTTTACCTCTGGTCATTGTTTCACCTTTTGTGCGCTCGCTAAACTGCACCAAAAAGTATCTTGAATTTGCCATTCAAACATACGACCGTATTACTAACAATCAAACAAAAGATAACTTCCACTGTAGAAATTATTTGAGCGTTCACATTGTGGGTTGTTTGATTAAAAAATATTAAATAAAAATTTCTAATAGTTGATACTAGGAAGGCATTTGCTAAAATCACACATTATAAAACAATGATAAAAACCATTTAAAAAATCGGATTAATAAATGAAAAATTATTCTGGTTAAATTTACCAACGTTACAGTCGAATTAACGGAATTTGAGCTATCAAAGGATTTTTTATAGTTTTTATCATAACTTTAATTATTAAAATAATATTTGCAAAACAATAGATTCACTGTTAACGACAAAAAAGCATCTTTAAAGAAGACAAACCCTAGATATACCTGTACTTCAGAATTCAGAAAATATGTACTAAATTAATAAGGACTTATTGAAGGAGCATGCGTGTACAATCTGTATACGCCCTAACGTAATCACCCTTCTACTAAATTCAATACAAGTCATTTAGAAGATGTGCTGTACCAAAGGAAAAGGACCCACGGGCTCAATCACGAAGACAGATTTTAGGCATATTTTTTCCCGCGTACAATAAGGGATCATAATCTGAAGGCCTGGGTTCCTAGAGGGGGCAGCATTCTTCTGAGGTATCCCGATTCCTACTCAGGGTGAACGGCGTCACGTGAAGAGTATTTCAACTAGAGTACTCCGCCCGTCGGATGGGACTTTATATTGTGGACTCTTTGGCGACCATCGTTCGGAGAAGGCTAACACCGACGCTGGGTTTCTTCACCCTTCTTCAAGTCCATTAATATCATATACATGTATTAAATGGTTTCTGGCTGAACTTTGTGGAAGTTCATGTTCGTGGAATGAAGAACAATTTTGTGTTCTTTATTCAATCCTACCCATACCAAATTATCCACCTATTCCTAATGGCGCAAATGATCTTAGTTCTCGGTCGCCTCCCCGGATAGCTTATACGATAAGGGATCAGAGTAATTGCAGACGACGGCGATGGGGAGGAAACATGTGTATTTATTCTCAGCAACCATTATTATGCCATTATTTCATAAAACCCGTATTTTATTCTTCTTCTTACGGGCAGCCAATCTTGCATTTGCAGAAAAGATTTTTACACTTAGACACCCTCGTATTGCATGTCGCTGTAGTAAACATTAGCACCATTACTTCATTTATTTAAGTAATGAATTGTTAAACAGCGTTTTATTAACAATTATATTGATGTTGGGTACCTGATGTGGAATCAGACCAGTGGTAAAAGAAAGCTATCATGTTGAAGGATATTGAACGTCACAACTGATATTCGCCTTGTGACGAGATATTCTTAAAAAGGTGGTCTAATATACCATTTTAAAATGTTGAGGTAACTTTGGGAGTATTTTATTTTACAGTTTGACATGAGTAAAATCGAACATCAAAAGTCAACAATTCTGAATTTTTAAGGTTTGCAAATCACTTTTTCTTTCGATGTAGGAAGTTTCCACTATCACCCCATCGTCACGGTACCTAAACGACTCTTGTATCCCACTCCGACGCTCACCGTCAGTCGTCGAACAGAAAAAAATAACTCCTTCGCGTACAATCTTTATGGCGCCCCTCTCCGACTGAGCACTCACTCAAACCCGGCAATCCGAGAGGATTCGGAGAGGGAGAGAGCCATGTTCGCGCCGCCGCTGCCCTCGTCCTCCCTCGCAGGCCGCGTTGAAAATAAACAAAAGCCATGGACAAACAAAGCCAAGGGTTCTCCTTTCGACCGTGCACTTCCAGTCGAACCACGCGCGGGCCGCGTGTCCACATGGTCTCGCCATCCCGTACCACTCCTGCCCAGCACTAAGTGGAAGTCGAAGCGGTCATGGGGGAGGTCTTTCAGGGGGAGGTGAAGAAAGAGGGGGAAGAGGAGCAGGAATGCGGGGACGATTAAGGCGACAGGAGATGGTTGGGGGTGGGATGGATGAGAGGAGGGGAGTCGGTGGAGCTGTAGCAGGACGGAAAGTGAAGGGAAGATGAGGCGAGAGGAAGAAGGGATAGTGGGGGAGTTGTGGTGTCGGATAGATGTTTTGCTTCGGGAGAGTGCGATGGGGTGGGGAAGGGGTTGGACGGTCTGTCGGGCTGGTTGGAAATGGACCTCGGGAGGAGCGTGGGCCGGGAGGCCGGTGAGGGGCGAGGCGGGGGGGGAGGAAGGGGGCGGGGGGCAGCGACTCGGAAGGTGTTCGGCTCCGGCAGTCTCTCTTCTCTGCCTTTTCTTCGGAGGGGAGTGGAGAGGAGGCGGGGGCAACCGACGTAGATGATTGCCGCTCTCCAGCCCCCGAAGATGGCGTCCTTGAAAAGAGATGGGCCGAAATGGAAGGCGGGGGCAGTGGTAGGAGGAGAAAGGAGCGAGTAGTAAAGTATGGTTGATAGTGGAGTAGCCAAGGTGGCGGTTGGGAGGTGTGGGCCGCTCGGCCTGATGAGTTTTGGGAGACTCCGGAAAGTAGTGAGAGTCGAGTGGGTGAGGGGAGCGCTTGGCTAACTAGCGGGGATGGGTCATGGGCTGACAGCAGAAAGGTGTTGGAGTTACAGGGGGGATGGGAAAAATGATACTGGTGCTCCAAGAATATTTTCAAATTGAAGAAACAATGCAAGCAGTATGATACCGGTATATAAGTAGTACATCCACGTCCTGCCCTGCAAACTGACACGAGGGTGTGTGGCAGGGGGCGTTAGGTAACCAGTCCACGGAGTAATTACGTTCTGAAGCATCTTTTATCGCAACCTCTACTGTTTTGATCTCAAAATGAGCGAGGGAAAAGCGGTTCCTTGTAGCGATCGGTGCTGCGGTCAAATCCCGTTTAACCTTTCAATGTGGTCCCTCCTCCCTCCTAATGCGACGCTTGGATTTTTCCTTCCGTGTCAGCGTTAGAATCAAATGATTTAATCTTTTCCCTAAGTTTAATCAGCCCAGGGTCTCCAATAATAAAGTTTCTTCTCTGATATTTCATCATGAAACCACTTTTCTATGCATTCATATTTCCGTATTTAAGTTCCTCTGCGAAGGTTCCAATCCATTCGGCGAATATTCAAGGTTAGATCTAACCAATATGAAATTGTAAGTTAAGGTAATTTTTGCTTAGAACAATGAAGATAGAAGACCGTGGAAAGTATGCTACCTACTAGCAATTTTTTTCTCGCGCTTTATTTTAGAACCATATGAAGAAATAATTAACATTACTGATTCGGTTGGGTCCAAATATACATAAGCCGTGTCCCAAGCGATGTGGTCGGGGGTGAAGGTAAAATTTCATCTGAAATATCGGAGAGATCAGCAAAGATACCCGGAAAACGGAAATTTTGTTCTGGCGTTCGGAAAAAAATCACCGATTATGACAAATGTCGAACAGAACTTGGAAATTTGCAAATTTCAATGCGAGCATATACTGGTTCGTTAGCATAAATATTTGATAGTTTTATTGTTCCCGTACAGGTTTTGATTAATTCATTACTAAATGCCGTAGAATATTATTATTCACTTCCACATAATGTAAATTAACTAATTAAATGTATTGTAGAGTTGATTGCAATTTTCCTCAATGGCATCATTTGCAATTAGAATGGGATCGACGAGTGTTCATTGGGAAAGAGACCACTGCAGCCGCTTTAATGGGCATTGAGGCACTATCTTTATCGTACATATTTGCAGTGAATAATTCTTCCGTGCCATGATTTTTATTTACTCAATCATCGGTTTTACTGGTGACTGATTGCTTTTTTTTACGTCCAATCAGCAAAATGATAATTTTTCAGGAAGCATGCTCTATGATGATTTTCTAATTTTTTAAAAGGATGTGATCTTTTTACTCGGATCGTGTGATGTGGACAATGCTAATATACAGTTTCGTGGATTATTCATTGTAATAACGTTCTCTGGTTAGAAATCTACCTCCAGATTTTGGCGAATCACTATATTACCCTGAGTTCTAATATAATGATTGTTATCCCGATTGAGCAAAATATCACGCGAAAATTCTCGTCATATTTCAGAGCAGAGATCGTGAATTTTTATCTCCGAGTTTCAACCAGTCAAACTTTCCAGCTGCTGGTGGAGCTACATGTTATGATGGTCCATGTTTTCAATCTGATGCAATCAATAACACTTATGTTTTCTGGAAATTCGAAGGAAAGTCGTCTAGCGTCGTGAGGGCAGATTAGAATCATTCTGTAGCTGAATATTACCGAGCATTACCTAAGGGACGCTATTGAACAACTCAGGATTGGAGTAATACGTACATGTATATGTTGTCACTACAATTTTTTCTCCGAAACTGTCCGTCTCTTTTCTGTATGTTTTTTTTAGGAATTCACGGATATCAAAAGGATGCATTTGAATTCACAGTAATTGTTAGTGTGTAAAAGCATTAAATTATGTTTTCAATGTAGACAGACATAGCTTTTGTTCAATTAATTTTTAACTCAGATTTGGATGATTAGCTGCTTCTATCACCTTGTTGCAAAAATTTAACGCATATCTCTTCCGCAAGGCAGTGCTGCAAGCTATTATATGTGTAATGATGGGTATGTGGAATGGTTATTCACACTTTCTTGCCATTATTTAATGCCGAAACTTCAACAAAAACAATTTATCAGTTTATTTAGAAACGATAGTCCCTTACCAATTATTTCAGTTTTGCTACGTGCAGGATTTTATCGATTCGCCTCTGCGTTTGTTTCGCATGGTAAGGGAATGGTGGAAAGGAAAATGCTGTTTTCCTATTGAGTAATGTGTCGAATGTGCGCATTGGAAATTATTTCCGGGTAGATTCATTTAACGAAAAGTTCAGAATCTAATGTTGCCTATGTAATGAGTTTCACACTTCATGTCATAATTGAAACGTAATTCAATCAAAAGCCAATTTGCAGTTAATAGAAAGTGCGAGAACAAGTCTCGTAGTCACAGACTCGGTGCTGGTGGCGCCGTGATGAGATTCGATTCACCTGAGAGTGTCAGTTTATTTGCTGATGTAAGGTCGTTGAATACATACTAGCACGCATTTAGGCAATAGCAAGCAATCGAGGTTCATTTGTCAAATCATACATTTAACGGAAATGTTCCGAGTTGGTTGTGAATCGGGGCAAATGAGTCGTTTGAAAATGATATTAACCTTTTGTGCTAACATCGTCAGCATCATTGCCTTTATTTTTCCCGGTTTCCAATTTTATGCTTCCCAAGACATATAACTGCGGCGGGAAGCGGAGAGTTTAGGAGGGGCGTCGCCCGCAGTGATGGCGGACGAGTGCAGATTGTCTCCAGAGCATGGGATTTGATAGAAGTAAGAGGTCATTCAACGCGGGGAAGAAGAGTTCCGAGTTCGCAGCGTCAGGGGCTTCCGTGAAAGCAAAAGCATATCGGCGGTTTTTCCGGCGGTCGAAGTAGAGAGGACCAGAGGACGTCGCTCGGGGTCCGTCTTCATTAATGCATTGTGCTGGGGCGTGGGGGCAAAAGGGAAGCGGTGAGAGGGCCATGGGGGTAGGAGGTTACGCCCCCCACACACATCCCCCTTGGTTAGTTCCCCCGGAAAAGCCTTTGTGTCTCCGCCAACACTCTTCCCTTCTCCCTTTCTCTCTCTCTATCTCTAACCTCTCCCCCCCTCTCTCCGCCTCTCCTGCCCCATTCTTTGTGGTCACTCATCCATGCCCACGGGGCCGAAAAACATCCCAACTCCGCCCTTGTTGCGGTATCGCACCAAAAAAAGGAAAGAAACTTCTCAAAAATCCACTCGGAGCAGTCACCCGTCGTACTCGACTTGCAAAAGTTGAAAAAAAATAACCTCCCTTTACTCTGTTTGGTTAAACTTTTTTCTGGAGACTTCCCTTTCTCTCTCATTCAGTACGTCATTCTTTCCTGCTGTTTCGTTTGCTTCCTTCCGAATGATTCCCAGTAGTTTCTTCTCCCTGGGTCGTAGCATCTCTCTCACTTCTCCCCTATTTTTATTTTCCTATCCTTTTTTCCTTCCTTTGACAATTCACGCACACCCCCCAAAATCTCCCCCGGATCTTCCAGTTGCTGTATTATGTGCGCGGGATAAGAAAAAAACCGATCTGTTTTATTTTATGTTTCGAAATATTCTCGTTAATTCTGTATGAATTATTTCATGGTTTATTTGAAAAATTCACTTGCTTCTCTTATTTCCTACCCTGAATTATCATGGCAAATGATGTTAGTCTTACTCTTTGATGATTCAATCCAAACTCGAATTTGGTCATTTGATGAATTACACACTCGTATTTCGTTTCGGCATCTTCAGCAATAATGGTCGTCAATAACTAGTCATTAAATAAAATTCTTTTCTTTTCAGTATACTGCAGTTATTCCTAATCGCTTCTCCACTCCTTGATTATGTACTGAAAATGAGTCGTTATTGCTCGTTATGGAAAGGGACAGATCAGTATCCGCAGGAGCGGTTGTCGCCACCAAATAGATAGAAATATTGAACTGCAATATTTTTAATTTATCCCATTCAAGAAATTTAACATTCAATAAAAACTGAAATATTTTCTGAGAATTCATACCTTTTGAAGAAACGGATCTTTTGAGTGTCTTTACAGTTTAACCATTGCCCAAATCTACACGTCGCATATGTTAATAGTCAGTCTATACTAATTATCCTCAATTATTGCACAATGAATTGATGGGAAATGAATAGTTGCCAAAGGTGGTCCTATTCTCAAATTTTTTCAGGAAATTATTGGTAGTGGTGTTTGAAATTAGTCTGTGATTTCGACAAATCTTGTACGTATAATAATTTTTGGGGTGAATGGAATTGCCATGCTACAATGATTTGATATCATGGACTAAATACGTTATTGAATAATTATGGTACTATTTCCAAGACACTTAAATAGATGATAAATATTTCTCTGTACGATTTGTGAACAATTCATATTGTATTCACAGGCTATGACGGTATTATTTATGGAAAGCTTCACGCTTGTTAAGGCCGCTAGAGGAAAAAAAGAACTGAGTTTCTGTTGGTAGAAAGTAGTTAGCATAAAAATTGTATAAAATACTCTAATTCAAAATCATGCAATTGAATAATCCGAATACATGTATTAAAAAATGATTTAGCTATCTGGAAGAATACATGAGAATAGCGAAAGGGGGATTGATTAGATAATGTAAAGTAAAACAAGGGAAATGATCCTGAAAATGCAATGGAAGAAAATTTACACTATGAAAAAGAGGGAAGCCATCTTTATTATTCATAAGAATTCTTATCTCAAATTTCAATTATAATGGCAGAGAGTAGTTAAGTGTATCTTTTAGTCCCCATATACATACGCTAAAAATAATTAAAGACCTTATTAGGCAGCACATAATAATTGTTACCACTTAGCAAAATGGCTTTTGGTTTACGATAGCCTCAACTCTTCGTATACATGCATGGGAATGTAGCGATGAAGAGAAGTAAAGTTTAGAAAATAGGAAGGGAGGAATCGTAGTAATTATGGAGAATTGCTTTTGCATGAAGTTTTACCCTATCTTCAATATTTTTCACCGAGACGAATCATTTCATGCGTCCGCTACTAGAAGCCAACGGAGAGAGTTCAACGGGCATTCTTCCTAGTGAACATTAGTCACCACTTCCGCCCATCTTTTGGCTCTACTTACTGCCCTTAATAATCTTGTAAGTCCAATTTTGGAGTTTGAGGAGAAAGTTGTAATTTCGAGTCAATGTGCAGAAAGAGTTCGTCTTGAATCACCTCTTGAAATGCATTACAATGAGAATGATACCGAACCGCTCGATGTGACGGACGAGATTGTCACTGGATAAAGGTTAACATGATGTTTCTCATTAAAGTTTTCCAAGTTCCATGTTCAGAGGAATAGAGATGAAGCTATAAAATTAAATTGAAAATTACTTCATGTAATCGCAATTGTTTTATCTGTGGATGCAGACATTTCGCCTTGATTGCCATGTATTGTCTGCTATTGCCTAATATTTCACTTTGGGTTTATGTTTTTAAGGAATAGTGTTTTATAGATACATTCCCGTAGATTTTTAAGCGTTATTATTTAATTTTCTCTCTTTCGGGTCGGTGGTAAGGCGCAAACTCCTCAAGGGGCAGAAACACGTGACGGGAGGATAATTTTCACGGTTCATCAACGTAGCGGCCTTGTTAGGCTTCTGCATTTTCGGTCTATCGAATGTGGATGATAACCACCTTCCGCGTTTCGCGGCCGTTCTATATGTATACTACGCTTTCTGAGAGTCCATGGATTACGTGCACAAAAACAAAGGAAAATTTTTAAGAGGACATCCTCTGATTCGTGCAGTAACGTATTAAAGATCCAATTAGATATATTGCGGCAAAGAAATGAATTTGATCGTACGAGTAAAAATGGATTTCCGTAATACTTTGAATTTTTTTCGTCGTAAAAATTATCTGCAGTTGAAAAAATATGAATTTTAGTAATCCAGCTGATTCAGTGCGTTTTTTGTAAACAAAACTGAATTTCACTGAATTATTCTTACATTTAATTTTCAACGATTTAAATTCCATTCCTCATGTGGTTGTCTACGTCTAGATGAATTGGTACAGGTACCCGGTGACTAACGTACTGGCTTCCCACCCAGAGGGCCCGGAGCTCGAATCCCGCCGGTGGCAGATATTTTTCAGTGGTCTCCCGATCCCTGCTTCAGGTGCTTTATGGAGGGTATGTTGAGTACGCCGTCCGTCGGGTGGGACGTTAAGCTGCCGACCTCTTGGCGCCTTTCATTAAGAGTAGGCTAATACCGACACCGGGTTTCTTTCCACCCTTCATCCTTTCCTGTCCATCCCTAATCGCGGAAATGACCTCAGCTGTAGCTCGCCTCCCATAAATACTTCTACTACAGAAACAATGAGTTTAGATTAATAATTGTGCAAGGTTAGAAATAAATGTATCCATATTGTTGATTTTGTATATACTTGTGCGACCCTTTTAAATTACGATAATTCGAAAAATACCAGCAACCCAGCATACTTACAGATGTTTATACTAATGATCATTACTATTTAGTATTAAATTCTTTGGTAACAGATGCTAACTTTTATTTTGTATGAAGTATGCACTTCATCATGATACGTGATATGTTTGGCCTCAAGTACATAGCGGACCGTTTCCTTCTTGGTCTTCTTGCGCAGTTGTAAGTCACGACGATTTTAGGTTTCAGTTTCAGGACCCGAGTTTTTCTGAATTTCCACTGGAGTAATGAAATCTTGTCAAAATACGATGAGTTGAGCGTTTGCATGTTAATTTCCACTGCCACGGTCCACGACCCTCCGGATGGTACCGCCACCTGGAATATCGCTGTCAAGGTTGCTACGTTTATGATTCTATTTTGCCTCAGCAGATGGCGTAAGCGTCGGCTTCTCCTTCTTTAAAGGCTTCATAGTTGGGAGATATATCGCGTTTCCTGATTCATTTCAGCGATTTGCTTTCATCGCACTTAGTGGCTATTTTGGATAATGTGGAGTTTCACAACAGCATGCGTTGGTTAGTTACGCTTGTTTGTAGATAGCCCTCATCTCTTCCATATCGTAGTTGATGTCCATAGCATGGAGGATTTATAATGAATAACCAAATAGAATTGGATGTTAAAACTTTTGGGAATCATCATTATTGATGCAATAACCAGCAGACGAAATGCTTTTTCATTTGAAGGGGTATGTGATCGCGTTTTATCTATTTTATTAATTTGTGTAATAATCTGATACATAAGTACCGAAAAAATGAATATTGGAAAGAGTAGATAGGATTGTATGTGCCAATATATCGGCAAAACCAAAGGTATTGGGATCAATTCATGTTTATGAGCACCATATACATATTCAGGGTGCGATCATAGTTTTACAAATACGACTTTCCTTAACACTCTTACGGTAGATAGGCTGCCGAGTCCATAAGGTTTGATGAGGTACGATAGTTACAATGTTATTCACATTCTGTGCATAAATCAAAACTCCCCAAATTTTTTGAAAATATACCTTTATCAGGGTGGTGGCTACTCATTCGAGAAATTATTTTTGTATAGGATCGGGAATTCCCGATGAGAACAACGTACATCACAGTTTTGAGACCGGTTACGTGTTTGCTGTAAACTATCACCCGCGCAGGCCCTTGCAAAAACTAAAACCATTTTAGGGTCCACTTATACCATGCCAAGGAATTATTGAGGTCATAATTCACAACAAATACCTAATCAGATCTCAAAGTCGGGAAAAAGGGAGGCAGGTTCGTAATCGAGAATAGGGACAGGGAATATAAAGGACAATGCTATTTATAGATTCGGGTAATTCTGCCCAGGGTTTAAGCGAAACAAAGCTAACTCCGTTTTAACAGAAATATCCACAATTACGCCAATGCCACCAGCAATCTTGATTTTTAGTCTGACATGCACGTGAGTCCTTGGGTCGGACACACTCCGCTGTAAGGCCATGGTGCAATGAAAGAGAAGGCTGCCGTTCGGGTGGCCGAGGGAGGACGTGATCGTTGGCTCGCTCTGGCGGGCGTTGGTCCACGCACCCCCGGGGCATCCGATCACTCATGTCGAAGTGAGGCGCACCCAGAGTGCACACGTTGGGACCCACAAGATGGTGAACTATGTCGGGGACACGTATTCCACGCACTCCCGCTGAAAGGGCATCATCGTTCATACCGCTGTGCAGAGGGGGGATGGCGCTGAGTTCGCCACAGACAAGCGGCGAAACCTATGTTTACAGCAGAGCCGCGAGCGTGCGTGGCTGTAAACATCATCAGCACGTCAAACAGCATTGTTTTACAAACAGCATCGGTGCACGGCACATGACGGACCGGGAGGTGTGGGTGGATAGCTCCACGGGAGCTTTCAGGCGGCGGCCACCACCCTCTCCCCTTAAATTGTTGACGTCTTGATCCCACCGGGCCTCGATTGCAGGACCCCTTCCCCCCAGTTGACAGCGCATGTTTCTGGGACCCTTCGCCTGGCGCTTCTATGAAAACGGTCACAGCCGTAATATAAAACTTAACTGCATTTAGTGAAATACAGACCCAATGATAAGTGTACCAGCAAATTGACTGTCTAAGTACGTGGACTCTCTACATTTTCTATATTTCCAAGAAGATTTTAAGAATCCGACACCTGGCTTAACTCACGTTTAGTGTCAGGCCTCATGTGTACTTATTAACTATTCGAGCGCCCATGTCTTATTCTGGGTATTTTATTGAAGGACATGAAATATGCCTACCTATTGAGATTTTGATGTTTCTTCCCGCGGATGTGTTTAATGCGATATTTCTAGAAGTTCATGGGTAAAAGAATTCTTCACCCTATTATGAATATCGGCAACTGTAATTAAGTCTTGCTAACGTTTTCTTCGATGGCTCGAAACTATGTTTACTGATTTCGAAGCGACATTAATTCAGATTTCGCCTTTTCACATTCTTAACGTTTTTTAATTCGCAAAATATTACTCCCCTGGCATATACATGCATCGAAATTTCCATGTGCATATTTCAAATATTTATAAGATTCCTTTGAACAATAGGGAAAATTGCAACATATATTCTCTAAAATATCACTAAATTACAGGTATGAAATCTACACAATCAACGGTTAAGTGTATTTTATGCATTAACACTCGAAAAGTATTGATTTTAATCCTCAAATGAATGCAAAATCAGAAATTCTGCCAATGATGACGTTGAATGTACGTCTGCACGCTACCTTTAATTAAATCCGCTGCATTTTGTTAATTTACGAACTTGCAGTATGCATCTATATTCATTTCGTGCTCTCCGGATGCAGTTATCTCCGTATTACTGTAGGAGAAAAAGACATTTCAATTTATTTTAACGCACACATCGTGTGATTAGGAGAGAAGTATGAACGAGATTTTGTGACCTAATGAATGTATGATGATTTTCACAATTGCAAATTCTTATTAGCCCATCCCATTCTTATGAACTCTATGTTTACTGTCCATCACTCATAATAGAAATTTTCGAGCTCTAAACCTATATTTCTTCTTTGTTTTTTTGCATCCTGAGACAATGAAAGCTACATTTGCCGTTACAGTCGCGCAGAATTTTAGGGCCCGTCCAAAGGAACAATTAGGTCATATTCGAGGTGAATAAAACGAATGGGAGAAATTGAATGTCGTCTCATAGTGGTGAAAATATATTCATGTAGTGCACGTTGACTCTCAAAATACTTTGGAATGTATTGCGACAAATAAAAGGTTTAGTAGTGACCAGTAGCATGAAGTTCATGTATACGAATAATCAAATTTATATTTTCACCATAAACCTTAGCGTTTGTTTTTATAACTATATATTAAAAAGCTATAAAAATGGTCATTTTACCTCAGAATTTGAGTTTTTCATCTATAGACGTTATAATTCATTACAAATGTTGGTATTGTTTCGATGTCAGGTGTCTAGGTAGTATTCTTGGTAAGCTTGAAATTTTGACTTGGTGACCACTCGGAACTTTTCTGCAAATAATTTGCTATTCTTTCCAGATGAGGGTATCATGCTTTCATAAACTATTTTATTACTTGAAAATACATGGATAAGTTTAGGTACTATGTAGTTTTATTCCTAAGAACGAGTCTCTTTGAATTAATTATTCGAGGAAATCCTTTCGGTTACTGGGAATGAGCTGAATGCCTAAAGTCATCTAATTTGACCAGCTACTATTTTAGTATTTTATTGAAGGGGAATATTCCGTTGACTTCGTATACTGAAATGAATACGTGAGCTCGTATGGCTGATACTATCCAAGAGGTTCTCGAGTTCTTGAAGAATCTTGGGAATTATCACGCTTTCTTCGGTCCACAACCTCTTTAACTAAAATTTCTTTCCTTCTTCTTTGTTTACTCTCCTCATTAGCTTCCATCGATCCTAAGATAATTTAGTCGTTAGCAGTAATCAACCCGCAGCTTGGTTTAGTAGGTGATGGTAGAGCCCACCCATGTACCAAGCCCGACGGCGTGTGAATATTCACACATCAAGGTAGGGGGGCCAGTTCCTTTCCCTGTGCCGGTTATGGTTTCCCAGGAAGATCTGGTACCCGAAAAATCAACTAGCTTGGGTGGAGCTGCGGGTGCCCAAAGTGCCTTGCCCGGGAATCGAACCCGGGACCCTCCGGTCAGTAGTCCAACGCTCTACCCACTGGACCACCGCGACCCATATAATTAATCGGAACATATATGTTCAAATGAACTTCTTTTCTTTTACACTTTACCCTCCGGTTTTCTCAACGTCCTCCTCCTTATCGGCTGATTATTCGATGGCATTTATTGAAACCTGATTATCGATTTCAAATAAAAATTTGAAAATCATGCAATGTGCAGGGTCCTTCAACGATGGCGGCTAAGTTCATTCGAGCTGGCAAGACTCTGGGATTCTTTGTAATAAATATATGTAATTAGTAACTAGTAATTAGGGACGCTAGTAATAATTATTAGGTGATAGATAGTTAATGTCATTTTCGCCTGTAGGGAGAGGTGGGTAATATGGTAGGGGTAAGATGTTCAGGGAATGGTAAGAAGCCTTGTTTTGGATAATAAGAACTTGGTTGCAATTTTCCAGAATTAAAACTAACAAAGAAAATAAAGAAATGAATAAAAACAAAGAAAATTGCAACAAAGTTCTTATTATGTCTCGATTCCACAACATCACCCCTGACTCTTCACTTTTCGTGCCTTGTTTTGGCTCTAGCCTACTCTTAATGATAAGGACCAAGGGGCTCACAGTTTAACGTCCCATCCAAAGGACGGCATACTACACTTGAAGTGCTCTACACATAGTATCCTAAGTAGGAATTGGGATACTTGATACTGTCATTTAGGGGATTTGAACCCAGAACCTCGGAGTGGGAATCCATTGGTTATTCTGAGCTCCAACGCAAAGCAGTCGATACAAAGTCGCCTGTGTGCGCGGGGCACGTGAGAGGTGAATTTAAACTTCCATTTGAAGTGAAGATGGTGAAAATCCTACATTCACTACCAATCGGATGTGATTTTTCGCGCCGAGGTGTTATGAGGAAACATAGGTCGCGCTGGACCTATGTTCCGTCTTTATTAGAAATAGGTGGTACGTATTGGGAAGCGGCTTCTAAGAGAATAAAAAATAAAAACTATTCTCCCACTATGGAGAGGACTAGCGGACGTAGTTTCACGGAGGAGGGAGGCAAAACCGCGGACTCGAGTATCTAAGGGGCATCGTCGCGTTTCACAGCCGGGAAAATCTCTCCCTCGTGGGAAACAAAGAGCAACATTCGAGATTTCATGGATTCCGGGAGAAATTTCCGGGGAATCGAGTGAGAGTGACCATACGGAAGGCTATTCGTTGGAACGATGGGGTAGGGACGGGCTCACGAAAGTGCATCTGTGGGCGAATCGGCTCAATCCCCAGCGGCGCCTTTCCGCGAACGGAGGCAGGGGCGCCTCGCGAATGGGGAGGCGGAAGGGGGGCAAGGCGGCTGTTTTAGCATGGGGGATGGCAAAAAGGGAAAAAGTTAGGGGAGAAACGGCGAGGGGATGGGAGGAAGAACGATGGAAGGTATTTATTTCTAGATCAAATCGAGACCATATGGTCTCGTCCTACTTCCTACTCACCATAACGTGACTTCGGAAGAACCGCCACATAACGATGGCACCGACGATAAGGGAATAATTCATTTAATTAGGTGGTAGTATGTCTTTTTTTTTAATTCGTTCCTTCGGATGAAGCCAACCACGCTGTAAGTTCGAACCAGTTTAAAAACGATATCGCAGAGCTTCCGTGCCTGAGGCGAGATTCGAATCGACTAAACTGGTAGGCGGTTAAGAGTATACCTGAATATGTGATCTTAGCTTAGAAATAAATGTTAGATCAGCGTGGTAAACAGACTATTAAAAGAAACAGCCAAGTTAATGATATATTTATATAGTTCAACGGCCATATTAACGATATTTGTATAACGCAACAGCCATGTCAATGATAAAGTTATGCAACCATTAATAGTATAATTTGTAGCGTTAATTGTTTTAGGATTTGTTAGTCCTAGAAAGTTTTCCGTTAAGCCGGAATAAGTTGTGGTCGTTGCTATAATTGCTTTGACAAGGCCAGCCTAGGTGATCTTTACGTTTTGAATGCTTTTGGGATCAGCTGAAAAGTCAACCACTCTTGTGTATTTACTATATTGATTAGTGCTCTGATACGAGTATTCCTTACAGATGTATTATTATTAAACCAAAGTATAACTCAATTGCTAATTATTCCGTGGTAGCCGGCAAGTTTCAAATGGCCGTTAACCTCATGGAATTAACCCTACCATTGGTTGCTCATTTTTTTCCACATAGCTAAGATCCTAAGACCTCCAGGAATTAAACTGGACAATCAGCTGTCGGAAGAAGAGGTTCTAACTTGGGAATTGCGGCGATGTCTCGCGGTTGGAGACCGATTTTTTTTATGCCATTTCCTGCGATATTTCATAATATCCAGGAATAGCATCCGAGCCGAAAGAAATGAATGCGGAAAAGGTTTGTGTGGGCCGTCGTAAAATTCTATCGCAGCAAATATATCGCGACTAGAACGTAGCATATCGCTCGCCAAAGCGGAGCCAATGGAGGGAGTGACGCGATGGGGATGGGGGATGTTGCGGGGCGGGGTCAGGCGAAAGAGCGAGTATGCTGAGAGCGAGGGAGGAGAGGAGAGATGAAGGCCAGGAGATTCGAAGGGAAGGGGCGCACTCGTCTGCATGCTCACCGCCGCCGTTCCGAAAAGACTCAAGACCAATTTTCGTCCCGTGCAATTCAAGTCGCCACCTTCCCGCGGGGCTTCTACTCCTCGTTGTCGATCAGCGATGACATTCGCTGCCCGCGCTCTCGTTCCCCATCTTGACATCCAAGTCTCTCGAAGTAAACATATTCCTCCGTGGTTCTAATGGTGTGCAAATCTTTTTGCTGTGGAAAGACGTTTTTCTCGTGCCTTTCACCCATTGACACTCTCAGTTTTAAATGATGAGTTTACCTATTGACTTCTCTCCAAAGATGCAATATTCTGGTTTTTGACTTCGTATTTTTTATGTGTTATTAATCGTAATGCTCTAATGATGTTCTAGGTGGAAGTAAGACTTGGCTGTGGTGCGAGCGTTATTATAGCATTAGTTTGCGTAGCCATAGAAACATCGAGGAATAGTGGACCTATATCTTCACAATACCACATATCCGCCGTGAGGAAGAGTGGCAAGGTTGTAAGGGAGCGAGACATTCACTCCTAGGTAGGCATGAATGTCCCGCTTCTCGCACCGTATTACAAGGCTTACACGGAGAGTCGGCGGTGGGCTTGCATGGCTCTTGGGTTCTATGTCTACACAGTTCTCCGCAAGCCGCCGTGAGGACATGTGACAGAGGGTGTTTGGGCACCAGCCATACTGGATTTGTATTTAGTTTCGGAAAAATAGAAAAATTTCATATGTTGCGACAAAGCCTCAAAATTCTTAAAAGTACATCCCTTGAGCGTCGATACACTTTTGCCAGCGGCCTTTCTACTACTCGAAGGTTTCTTGGTAGGCCGATTCCTTAAGGAAGGTCCGTAAGGGTACGCGTGCAAGCTTCTTTGACGGGATGGTGATGTCCTTTGAAGGAGGATTTCACTTCTGGGAATAGGAAATAGTATGCTGGCGCCAAGTCGGGATGGTGAGAGGGTTGGGGAATCGTCGCGATGTCGTTGCAGAAGGTCTTCGCAAGCAGACATTCCGTCTATCTCTGCATTCCGAGAAACCTCCCTGCTCAGTTCGTGAATTAAGGGCCTCCCTACCTAACACCTCGAATCTTCTATATATCCATCACTCTTACTGTCTTTTCGGAGCAATTTTTGACATACGTTGCGTATTTTCTCCGAACCTTTCCAATTCCTTTAATACTGTTTTCTTCCATTGTTCCCAAATATTTGCCACGTATTCCAAATGCTGCCTAACATAAGCGTAGTAACACATCGTTCTTACTTTTTTGTTACAATTTTCTAGACTAGATCTATTGAAAACTAGATTAAGGCTGACCAACATATTCTTTTAATGTGTGCATCTCATAAAAGGTTAGTTTTTAGTTAACACTCACGTATTTGACCTTTTCTGAGATGCTTAACTCGATTCCAAATATTTTATAATTTTCATATTGATAAATAAAACAGTTTCTGGCGTAACTTGGTGGAAAATCTTCATACTGACGTTTTTATAAATCAAACCACTTTGCTTTTCCACATAAACGTTTTATTTTTCATAATTCCGTACCTTCAGTTCTGTGCATTGCTAAATATTTAGCTCCATCTTTTTTTTCTAACCCCCATTCCTTGCACCACTCCGTTATGTCGTCTGAATCGTTAGAGTAGCATTCGGTCTGCCGGTGTCCCTATTTCTCTGTAAATGTCTGTCGTCTGCAAATAATTGAAGAATGCTGCAAAATTAGGAACTTAATGTATATCAAGGCCCGTAATGTGTATCAAGAAGAACAGGGACTCTTCAACACCTCTCTGTGGCACTCCTGAAGTTGCGGCTGCCTCAAATGGACTCACCCCATCGTCGACAACGTTTTTTTACGGTTAGATAAAATAATCAATAATCCAGCTGATCAATCTCTCATTAATGTCAAATCTTTTGGTTTGTGTATCAATTTCTCGTGAGGGTTCATTTTCTTACAAGAGGAAGCTTTCTTACAAGAAAAATCTGAAAACACAGTATCCACTTGTGTTTTGAATGTTCTACTTTTCCTAAACCCTTTCTGGTCGCGGTAGAGTACGTTCCTATTATCAATAAAGGTGTTGCTAACAATGTTGGTTACATTTTGCTAACAATGATACTCATGTTCCATGATTTACCAAGATATCGTTGTTAAGAAAAATGGTCTGCAATCACTGAGACCATATCGTAAACTTTGTAAAGGGGAATTATGTGAGCCAGCTTTCAGGTGGGAGGTACTTCGTCTATTTACTTGTAAAACTCTGTTTTTAAAGGTGCGGTGTCTGCGAATGTCTTAAATATTCTCGCGGGGATCTATTCTGAACTTGAGATATTTTAATGTTTTATATGCATGTTTCGTAAATGTTTTTCCATTCCATTCTGGGACAGTAATATTTCGCTCCAGAGCTCTTCAGGAGTGAGGGACTTCACTTTGTGATCTAATATTTTTACCTTTGACGTCATATTTCAAGAAACTGCGGGAGATGCCGCAACAGTAACTTTTAACGGAGTCATTCGCTAACATGCATTTCTTTGCAACAATTTCAGAGCGTCAAGGCGAATGATTTTTACGCTCTGAAATTGTTGCAATGTTTTGAAGTCATGATATATATTGTTTAGAATATTCGTCCATATTCAACGTTTCTGTCAAAATGTCTTCATTTTGTGACTTTAAAAAAATGTATGTTTGGAAGTTGGACTTTGTTTTTCCCTGACTAACGCTATAGTGGGTCACCACAGCGTAGATTGCTTGAGAGATAGAAGTCTCGCCAGTAGTTCACCAGTGGTCTGATTGATGTGAACTGCATTACGATCAGATGTCATCTGGAATCCCGTTGAAAGCATTGTCATCGGAAAGGACATACTTTTCTGGAATCTGTTATTTATCATTCAATCCAGGCGTAGCGGTGAACCGATAGTAATAACCGAATATTCATTGGTTACATAGAATGTTTTTCGGGTTCTACACGACGTTTTAAATAAGGTACGATTCTCGTAATGTGTTTAAATCAGATACAGAGGATCAGTGAATAATTATGCAATGAATCAATACCATGGAAAACTATAAAAACAAATATCTACTGGCCCAAATATTACAAAATAAAAACACTTATCAAGCATTGAATTTCGGAAATACAATGGTTTTTACCTAAAGTTATACCTTTTAAATCTAAGAAAGTCATTTTGCGTTTCTTTTCAGGGTTGATTAACTCTCATAATTCTGGCTATTTTCTTAGGCAAACTTTAAATTTTACCTTGGCGTTCTGGGTATTCAACGCGCTCCCTGCATAAACCTAAGGTCATGTCTTTGAATCCTGAATTTATTATGGATAATTTATTATTCTGCAGTATTTCCTTGAAAGGGCGGTGTAACTTCAGCTCTCGGATCCCTTCAAAAACCGAATTAGTCCTATTGAGTCAGCCGCTTCTAACGTGTTCGTTCGAGTTCACGACCCCTGGTCCTTTTAATCAGATTCTGAGAAGCTGTTCGTGGATTCTTAATAAAATATTGAGAACCTCTGGTCTACTGTGCATACATACTAATGACTCCATGATTGAAATCTATAGCAATTGTGTTTGTTTTACCTTAATAATTCATATATTAATAACATTCTCGAATATGACAAGTTATTTCTTCTGCTCGTTCACTTTTAAAGATTTGACTCGCAGTAATTATAATCACGTCCTTGTAAAAGAATTCGGGAAATTCGCACTACTGTTATTGAGCGCTAAACCAATAAAAGTGACTCAAAGATTGGAAACTATAGTATTTTAAAATTGATATACGTGTACCGTTATGTATACAGTCACTATTTGAGAGAATCGGAAATGGAAAATTCAGTGATATATGCATAAAATTTAATAAGAGTAGTAAAGATATATTTGGTAAAGTTCCGATTTTATTGTTAACATTTTCGTTAATGTCAACAATATTTTACCGTATATTAATTATTGGTATCTTTATCTAATGCTTTACTGAGATGTCTCAAGATATTTTTACATCAATTTTATATTATTATTTATATTTTTATATTCAATATAGACCTATTTATATTATTTTATGTCAATATTGACGTACATACATTTGCAATTGCACACGTTTACATACGTTTACGCAGTTTGTATGTGAAGCGTAATTGTCATTCTAATGTTTATATGGCCATTATTTAGATGCGTCTCATTTTTCTAAGTGGTATTTTATTGGCACTGGTGAGTTCTTAGGCCAGAACGCTTCTTGGTAGTGATCTCATTCTAATGAATATTTCAGGGCGTAGCTTTGTCAAGTTGTGTAGCAGTAAGGAGTGGTGAATTTTGTGACAAAAAGAAAAGAACTTCCTTGGTATTGGTCCAAATTGAATTCAGCGCAAGCGCCTTAATAAATGGAAGGATGGAACTGAAGGACAAAACATGCGTAACTAAAGGTAGAAAGGATGATCTGAGTCGAAACTAAATTTTTAAAAAGTCTTACGGATTAAGTGTGGAACAGTTCAATTTCCTTGCCGATCACTTTTGGAGGGTGTCAATTCTTGTTCATCCCCTTTAATATCTCTTTTCCAATTTGATTTTTGGCATACATTTCACCATTACCGAAGTTAATGCAGTGTTCTTCACTCATAAATGAAATACGATTGTGCCTTTGGACCAAATTAATGCCGTTTTCCCATAATTTCAGCCTGCGGAAAGATCTTAAAATTTCGCCAGTACACTCTGATTAAGCACGCTGCACATGATAAATATCCGTATTTTTGCGATTTCTTATCGCAAACTGATCGAAAACAAACCCTTGGCACGGCACTTATTATGACGGCGCGCCTTCTTCTGTTTGCGTGTTGCGGTGGCAGAACACAATTTTATCGCGTGTCAGATAGCCTCAACAATCCTTTTAAAGTAGCTGCGATATGAACTTTATTACTCATTTAATATATATTGGTGCCATTAAAAACTCAAAACACCATCTTTCGTCTATCGACCACGACTCGCAAATTGTTTGTTTAATGCAGTGACTGGAGCTGTTCCTTTTGTCAACAATGAGATATGACGTAATTATATTTTGCGTGACTCCATAAAAAAAAATTCTGCGAATAAGATTCCCTATCGCTTCTTCGTCGCATTCATTAGAAAATTCCTTTCATACATTTATTTGAACCACAGGAAAGACTCTTTATGGAGATTTTTTCAACATTATCGTGGGATAAAATTAAAATGTAGTCGGTAAACGAATAAAACTCCCGAAGCTGTTGGAAATTCGTGGGAAAGCTATTTGGAGCGCCAGTTTCTTTTTTATTTTATTAGAAGAAGCTACGCAAACAGAAGAGGAAAGGAATTTATTTTTTTTATAAATATCTGAACTTTGAAATCAATTTCTGAATAAATCAAAAATACTAGAAAGGCCGAATAATCTCGGACGGAAACGTTCATTATAGATTTTGCGGCTCCATGTGTTCGGGTGACCTCATTCCTCAGTTAATCCACTAAATGGGAAAAGTAAATAGACATTCCTTTTTTGTCTTTAAATTTCAAACACAAACGTCGAACTGAAGGCAACGTTTTGTGATTATGAAAGTAACGCTTTGGAGAAAGCAATTCCGTTGTTAAATATTAAGAGAACGCACCTGCTTATACTCGGACAATATGACTTCTTAATCTGCCATTCTCCCATTTTGCTGAACAAATAGAACGCGCGCCTTTACTTCCTCATGTTGATTCTTTAATTTTTAGCATTCCATGTCTGTAGAAATCATTCCATTTACAATTCGGTTTGCTCACATTAAATTTGCTTACCCTCAAAGTCAATTGATGTCTCTGAAATTAACTTGATGTTATATTAAGTTAACTGAATGTAGCTTTGAAAAACAAATAATTTCAAATATCTATGGAGTCCGTTTCACTCTGCGTAGGAGTTTTGATTTCAATTACTGAGCAGTGAGGCGTAAAGCAGTGTGTACTAAATTAGTGAAATCGATCAGAATACTTAGCGTACGATCGAGGAAATTCCCTCAGAAGTTCAACGCAGTGTTGAATCCTGTAATCATTTTAAGCAGTGAGCATGTAATTTCATTAACGCAGTGGCTAATTGTTAACGGGAGCAGTAAGCTGAATCAGGGATTAATAATGAATTGGTGTCGATGTCTACTGTTGACTGCTGCTTATGCTGTTATTTAAGTGCTAGCTTTGATAATTTAATGTTAATAGTTTTTAAACTTTCTTCAAACACCCAGTTAACGGTACCTTAGTGTATTTGATAGGAGAATTTATTTGCAATTTAACAGCATTCGGCAACCTGAAGAAATGATACACCGTTTTCTTTATTAGTATCTGAATTAGTTTAACCTAATTCCCGATGCATCATGAATGCATGTCTATATTTATTGTGCCTGCGAATTTCCACCAGCGTTCGAATAACTTATTTACCAATTAAAGCTTCCAATTAGGTATTTCCGTACCAATAAGGGCAATTTAAATTTCAAATTTTTTGCAATTAATGTGAGTTGAAATACATTTTCCGTAATGCTCACTCATTTTATTACTGTATTGTGAGGATATGCCAAATATCGGATAACTTTCGTATTCACCTGAATATTTTATCGTGCAATTGCGTGGCAATGAGGTTCATTACGTGACCAGGTTAAAGATAATGTCGTCAACTTTTTTCGGTATTTTATTAAATTATGCTAGCATTGAAATAAATTGCACGCATTTATTTCTTTCTAGTATTCATTGAAAACTAGTTGTCGTCAAAAATATTCTTTTTAAAGTCGGGGGACGACTTTATGTTAAATATATGGAAAGAAGTACACAGAGATGAAGAGGGACCTATATAGATTAGGTTGCTTGGTGGGGAGTTACAAAATGTTTATTTGATAGTTGTGTCCATCCAAAAACCTACCTTAACCGGTAGATTACCTAATAAAAATATGGTGTCTATAAAAAGTATGGGGAACAGTTCCGGAAAAATGGATTTATTTCAGATATTCCTACATTACCTCATCATTCTTCCGAGTACATCCTTTGAGCGTCGACACTTTTGCCAGCGGCTTTGCCACTAATCGAAGGCTTCCTAGTAGGCGGATTCTGGAAGGTCCTTAAGGATACTCGAGCAAGCTTCTTTGACGGAATTTAGGATCCCATGGGGGTGTCCTTTGAGGGAGGGTGGTATCCTTTCACTTTTGGGAATAGGAAATAGTCTGCTGGTGTCAAGTCAGGACTGTAAGGGGGTAGGGGAATCGTCGCGATGTCGTTACAGAAGGTCTTTGCAATTAGACACTCACTCTGCTTTTGGTCTTCCGTCATGATCCTCAGGATGAGTTCAGCGCGGATCTTTCGCATCACCAAATTTTCAGTGATAATAGTCACTGTCATCTTATCAATGCCAATCTGCGATCTGCTGCGAAAATGTTGCGATCATGCGCACACTTAACCGGAGGTTTGAATTCAGCACTTCATGCACACGAAATGAAATAATTGTTACCGATACTTTTTATACAAACCTTGCGTGCTAAAATTGTCGTCCTCATAGAAATTCTTACCGATAACTTTAGTCTGTTTATTATTCCCCGTAGTTTTGCGCTCTGATGCGTGTTATTTCCCCATCCGGCTATTTTTTCCCTTAGCGAGATCAAATTTGGAAACTGCAGCAAATATTTGAGATCAATATTAGTAAAAGTTGACTTGGGAATTATTCAAGTTCAAGGTGAATCAGCAAGAGCCTTGAAAAAAGGCCACGAAAGGAAAATAAACATGATAAGATGACTTGAAAAAATAGGATGGGACTAACTCCAGAAACGAAGAAAAAAAGTAAGACATTCCGAAAGGTACATGACATTCGCATGAACTAATTACGTTGAAGGAATTATTTGGTTTCCCTATCAATCGGCAGGTCAAACACCAGGATAAAATGGGAGAAATGTCATTCAGCGCTGTAATATACTAATTTTCTTCCTTAGCACAGTTAAAAAGTCAGTAGTCATCACCGCCAAAAACATTGATCAAAGCATTTAATTATATTCGCTTATTACGTTCGCATAGTGCATGCATTTCATTCACCCGAATTTACGTAATAAAGGTTTGGCGTCGTAACACTCCCTCCTCCTGTGGCAGCTTGCTAGAGTAGATGCAGACGTAAAGCTGCAGAAAAAAATGTATAAAGGAATCCCCAATCGTTGTGAAGCCGTGAAAACTAACGGAGTCGCCATCCTGAGAACGCGAGAGAACCTTTAGAAAATGTGTGCAATAAGAAATTGGCGCTCTGTGGGCGCTTTCATCGGGTCATCTTCATTTCCACATCGCCGGGGAAGATCAAAGCATGCGAGCGGAGCATTACTAACGGATCCTTGCGAATTTGGTCTGCTAGGGCACGGTAGTTCTCACGAGTGTGCACATTAAGCTCACGGAGGGAAATCTTCGTGCTCGTTTTCAACCCAGCCCGGTCTTAAACCTCGGGCATTTTGGGCAATTCACGGTCGTCCCCCACCGGGGAGGGGTGGAGGAGGAGGGTGCATTGGGGTGGGGATGGCGGAAAGGCGTCTGCGCTTCCCTTTTCTCCCCTCCCTCCCCCAATATGCCATTAGGCGCCATTCGTGCCGACTCACTTCGCTTCTCCGATATTGAATAACCACTCCCCCTCGTCCACCCCCGCCGCTAGGACACCTTTTGTTTTGCCGAGCCACGGGTTAATTACCATCGGATTTTCAGCGTTCTTTTAACTCCTCCCCCTCCCTCCCAATTCTTTCTCTTCCTTCCCCCCCCTCCACCTCCTCTCGGTTCAATCTGTGCGGATGAGGAGGAATCCACCTCGTTCGACCCTCCTTCCTCTTTAAGGCGTCGTTTTCCTTTTGCACATCTAGTCCGTCCGTCCCCCCTCCCAAACCCCACCCATCCACTTAGATTCTAGTAATGTTTTCGGGCACAACGTTTCCACAGGATCTTACGGAAAAATAATTTATCTCCGATGATTAAGCTGGAAATAAACTTGTGGTAACGGGGATGGGAGCGAAAGAGTATGTTACTCCTAATATAATTAATAATCTTTATGGATCACGGAGATTATTTGATGGCTGGCGGTTTATCAATGCCATGATCTTCTCATTAAAATTGGGGATGAACTTGTTTACGTGATAACCAGCCCAGTAACTGAGGTCAAATTATGTTTCCAAGTGAATAGGAGTATAAGTCAGATCGTCCCGAGCTGCCAATTCCCTACATCGGATCGACGCTGCAAGAACCCGTGAATATACTCTGAACAACCTGAAGGGTTGAAATCCTCCGTTCATTGCACTTATGGAATTGCTTCCTAATACGATGTGCATTTTTCTTTAATAATTTTACAAAAAGTTTTCTTGAAAGGATTTATTGTTTTTCATTTAATCCGCTGTTTACTGCTTATATTCGCCTTTTATTTCCATTGGTTTATTTAATAATCGATTATATAGTCACATGTTCATCGTAATGTCTAATTTGTCTGTGGATGAGATTTAAGCAAACCTAATTATTTTGTAAAAACCAAATAACAGCGAGATCAGGAATGAGTATGTGCGGAATCCCAGGCTCATACCATCATTTTTCATAACGAATTAAGAAGCGCGCAAAATGAATTTTCGAAAACATTCTTTGAGTGATGATACTCAATGAGTAGTCGCAATGTCGGCGAATAGAGAACACCCGGATGGACTTAATTTATCGATTTATCTGACACAGTTTTGAAAAGTGATATTTTGATTTGCGCTTAAGTCATAATTTTTATAATATTGCCTCTACCAACCCAACGGAATTTGACTATGCCTGTACCCTGCTGGTAATGTCGAGAGCAGTCGTTAAGTAAAACATTACTTGAACTCGGAAAAGAGGAAAAGGAAGAGCTCGTTGCTAGCGATAATGCAAACGAAGCGTATCTCTACCGTCCATTGAAATTTCACATTCGTCATTATGCAAATGAGCACATATAAAGACTAAGAGATTACTGGCACGGAGAATAGAAGATTAATTCATGACATTTTTTTCTGCATTTTAAGTTTGCAATAGCGCCATTTCCTGTTTTCGCCTGGCCAAAGGAAATTAATTGCAGCGATAAATATACAGAATGACCAAGTAGCGTAGAAAGAAAAAAAACTTTTACTTTTAATTTTTCCTTTGTTAAATTCTTGATACAATGACCTTTGGACAATACATACGGTGAGGAGAGTATTGTCGCAAACATTAATTTTGGAGATTGAGAAGTAGATGGTACTATTTAATGGTCTTTAATGCAACCTCGAATTTGGCAACCACCAAATATTTCAACGGCAAACTATACAATTTAGAGCAGTTTGATTTGTGATAAAAGCATTTTCAGTCATGGCAGGATGGTCGCAACAGCAAACCTAATTTGATAAAAAGTACACACGGATTGTTCTTCAGAAACCGCCGGTGAAATGAATAATTGGGTGCGAATTTCTGCATCATACTGCCGAGATTTCTATGGTATAATGTTAGTTAGGGCAACCCATATTTAACTAAACAAAACCTGAAGCCTATATGGGAAGACTAACCTGTATTACATAGTAACGATGGACTCCCTCCTGTCATGAGCACATTGTTGGCATACGCGAAAAATTGCTTAAGATCTAATTCATTTTTGCCAAACAAATAATTTCATACTTTTTTAAAGGAGAGAATTAATCTATAGTATTAACACTTTATTATCGTATTGATTGTAAGAGTGCTCAGTTTTCTCATGAATGACAAATGTTTCTTGTGGCCTCCCCTGCTCTACCGTCAATGCAATTTATCATATTTAGAGAGCTGTTATTTCCCTCATATCGTCGGATTTTTTTTTTTAAATTTGGTGGTCTTGAGACCTCAATTTTCTTTAGTGTATATTCTTAGGCCTTGTTCATAGTTAATGAGGCATAACACTACCCCTGTATATGAAACGACATCTATGGTCTTAATTCTGTTATGTTACACTCCGTTAGCTTTTTTTCGGAAGAAAACATTAAGGATTTGGATAATACTAACCTTAGTCTTCAGACCAAACTCCTCCGTCACGAGGGCGGAATAATCCATTAAAACTGCTCATTCCGTTATTTCCGAAACCCTCGCGCATTCCCTCCATAAGCTATTCTATCTCGCTATGTATTACTCCTTGGTCCAAGTTACTATATTCTTATCTGCGTCACATTCCCCTAACCATATCTCAGATTACTGGCTGACAGTATTTTCTCATAAACACTGCGCATTTAGCCCTGAACAGTAGAGTGAAATAGTATTAATGGTTGAGTATTTTGTATATATATATATATATATATATATATATATATATATAGATGATTTCTTCGAAGTAACACGGAAGTGTTGAATAAAAAACTTAGACAGTAACACACAGCACGAGAACACATAAAAAGAACACTCACAATAATATCTTGATAATTTCGACGGACTCGAGCTCCGTCTTCTTCGGAAGATAAGATATGACTGACTGATAAACCATAAACACAGTAATCAACCCGAAGGTCGGTTTAGTAGGTGATGGTAGAGCTCACCCATGTACCAAGCCCGACGGCGTGTGAATATTCACACATCAGGGTAGGGGGGCCAGTTCCTTTCCCTGTGCCGGTTATGGTTTCCCAGGAAGATCTGGTACCCGAAAAATCAACTAGCTTGGGTGGAGCTGCAGGTGCCCAGAGTGGCTCGCCCGGGAATCGAACCCGGGACCCTCCGGGACTGACTGATATATGTATATATATATATATATATATATATATATAAAAGTGTTTTCCTATTCCCTTTCCTTATATCTATTTCTATGTGTGAATGAATATTTGTTCGCCGTATGGCGGGATTTCGTATTTGAATGTGTGTGTGTATATATATATATATACATATATAAACAATTCCTATATATATATATATATATAATGTAAATTCACTAACTAGTAGAAAAACACAGAAACTAAAACATATAAAAGAGGGAGTCACTGTTTCTCGAATTTTCGGTGGTGCAACCACCTTTCTCAAGAGGAATTAGGAACAGAACTCAAGTGACTTTATATATATGTATATGTATATAGGAATTGTTTTGGACCAAGATGACCAAAGTAGTAGCGAGAAAAGAAAAAGAATGACGTTAGCCAAAGAAGCTTTCATAAAGAGGGAATGAAGGACGTAGAATAATTAGGCTTAGAAAAGATTGGTGAAAACATTGATGTGGACCGTGCTATTGTATGACGTAGAAACATGGTCTTTGATAGGAGATTGGTAGCTTTTCAGATTTTTTCATGAAGGATGGAAAAGGTAAATTAGGACGGCAAGGAAAACAAGTGAGAAAGTCCCAGGCAACGTGAGGGGAGAGAGGATGGCTGGGAGAAAGGAAGGAACTACCTTCCATAGGAGGAAGGAAGTTTGATGCGGAGAATTTTGATTGGCGATGGGATATTATATACTGGCAGATGACGTTATCCCGATGACGGAGAAGTTTAGACAAGCGAGGAAGGGGTAGGAAAAGGATAGACATGTTGGATTGGATGAAAGGTGAAAGGAAGTATGCTGAATTTAAGAATGGTTTATTGTAGTGACTTAAGCCTGGTTGTTTTATTTGGAGAGTCTAGGAAATGTGTCGGTCTTCAGTTTTTATCCATCCGCCTTAAACGGTATAATACCTATTATAAATAATGTCTTTAAGGCTATCATAAAATATTTTATTGAGTTTAAGGAAGGAATCAGTTCCATTTTTAACGAGCTAAACTATTGGAAGATGTTTGCCATTTGTTGGACACTGCTAGGTTGGTGGGAGGAGGAGAAAGGCAAATAAGTACTAACGAAATTAAGATTACGGAGGCTTAGGTTTCATTTGTTTATCAAAATATATCAACTGTGATGATGGATGTGGCTGTCTAAAATATTTCAAAACCCTCATCTACATGATTGACATAGGAGGAATTTTAGCCATCGGAGTTACGTTTTTGACTGGCGCTAATAGCTACGAATTACGTATTACGAGCTCGTACGTATCCCTTCGCTGACGCGTTGAATCATTTTGTGTTACGTTTCGCTTGGACCTTCTCTGCAATTGACTAAATAAATACAATACCATAAAATAGATCATTTTTATTCTCTCGTTATTCGTACTTTATATCACATTTCATTGCGTACAAGAAGCCTATTCTTTTCCTTTATCGTTCCCGCTTACCTAACGTTCTTTCTTCTATAACGGTATTCTGCATCCCACTCACTACCTTTTAGTTTCTCACCCGATCATTTTTTTGACATTTTTTTGTGTAGCAATAAAGTAATTATAATCCTAATTATTAAAATATATTTCTTGAGTGATCCCTGGTGGTTCTGGTTGATTGATGGAAGCTACTCCGACGGCTGAGGTCATTTCTCTCCATACACGCTCCATTCAGCGAGGCAATTGCATGGCAACACTAAATACTCGCCCGAAACGGTACCAGAACGAATGGATGACCTTTGGGGTTACCGTGGAGTTGTTTTTTAAACGCAACCTATAAGACTGACGGGGTTGGTAGGCAGCGTAGCTGTTCTATTAAGATTAAAGCCGAGAGTTGTTGGAATATTGTAAACTGGAATATCGTGCGAAACGGAAGCTTACAGGGGAAGACCGCATGTGAGCTTAACTGTAACGATAACTTTAAGGAATGGCGTCCGTGTTTCTCAAAATTTTGAACTCTGAACACTATTCCAACCCTTCTAAACCCTGAATATTGCCTAGTTACCCAAATGTGTGTGCCAAATTAACTCAATAAGCTCAACGTTAGATTACTCCTTGTGATTTATCAATTGGATTCTCTCGTAATGATGGTACAATTAGGCATATTAGAAGTATCAATTAAAAACGTCACTTTGTGTGACTTAATTAAAAAAAACTTAATGCTTGGTGTGGCATAGAATATCATTCCTTTAAAAAATAACGTAAAAATTAAATTTAAAGTAAATAAATTTGATGAACAAATATATTTGGAAATTTCATGGAAAATGCAAATATTTTGGGACCGTAAATGGCTTGGATACGGTAGTTTTGTAAACGCAGGGTGGGAGTGCAGTAATTTCGTAGAAACATGTAGATTTTTTGATTATGTCATGAACAATGTTTCTTGTTTGTTTACATACATATTAGCGGCTTAAGTTATAGTTAGAAGCATAAGGATAACTCACTCTTAAGTTTGACGCCAAATGGACGCTAATTTTTAAGTAGCATACGGATTTATTTAATTCCCTTTCCTTAAGCTTACAATTGTGATAAGTAGTGGTTGCTTCATATTCCTACTGCTGGTGAATTTTTAAACATAATTTGCCTCGTCCAACTGCTGAAACAATGTTAACAACAAATTTAATATCCGTTGAAACGAGGGGTTACATCTACAGAATACCTTCCAAACCACCACAAAGACGTGAGGCAAGGAAGGTTATGACGCCCGCCTTTTATGTATGTGGTATTCACTTATTCACTAGTCCAATGACGCTTGTGTCAAGGGGAATCTCGAGTAAGCAGAAAACTCTCATATCCGAAAAAGATGTTGGTCCCAGGCTACTTCATAGGATTTTTATATATTCCTACACTTCTAACCGGAAGCTGTCTAACGCATACACGGAATCAATTTCCTTAATCACAGACCATTGTTTAGCGGAATTGTAAGACGAAATCCGGTTTCAAATTTCAGTTTTTGACTGGGTGGAAGGGGACAACAGCCTCCCCTGAATTTCTGCAATAGGTTTCTTCCCTTTCTCATTATCCAAGAGGGTGCAAATTAGATAAAACGTGAATAGATACCCTCTGCTGTATTACAATGTTAGTCGAGTTTAGTTTAGTTAAAATAAGTCATTTACGGTATAACAGTCGATTTTGTGATTTTACAGTGCAAATTCGCCAAGAGACCATTTGAGTTGACCCTTGAGGGGCTTGGATAGTCCCATTGTAGACAGACGTTCCTGCACTCGGTCATACACAGTGGGAAGCAATCATGAACTCAGAACAGAGCGAAGGCAGCCGATCGACAAATTATTGTCTTAACAAATTATTGTCAGTCGCTTCCATTCCCCGCCCCTTCTCGTTCTTGGTCTCAAAAATCGAATTCCCTGCCGACGGCGGCTCCCTCGTCATCTCCTTTGCTTGCTGGGTGATTGCTGAGACCTTTTACCTTGGCGAGATGCCTTTTGTGACCCCGCCGCCCTCTCCCTTCGCGCCCGCACTCAACCACGGCGCCCAGACTTCACGCCTCGTCCCGGCAACCCTTCCTCCCCCTCTCTTCCTCTCGCCCCTTTGCATAGACTTCTCTCTCCTCCTTCCACTCTCGTCCGGTCCACCCACCTACCCTCTCCCTCTCCTTCAACCCAACTCAACCCCCGTCCCTTCCATCAGATCCCACCGAACGAACAATCGAACCGCATAATCCGCCTTAATCGAATTTGCCAGTTGAATCGAGAAGCAATTACAAGCGGCAACAAAGTACTAGTCGGCGGAGTGGCGCTGCGTCAACTCAATTTTCATGCGCGAGCGGGGGTCTTTGGTTTGAGCCCCGTATGAATAAGACGGCGATGGGAGGTGGGAGGAGAAAGAGAATTAACTTACGGGTTGAGCGAGGCGTGAGAGGGTGCGGGGGTGGTTTAATCGATTTGGAGAGTTTTGGGGCGGGGTCAATGACTCGCCTGGGTGGATGGGCACAGTGGTGAAAGCGAATGTCACCCGTACAGGGGCCCTTACTCATCTTATGCGATCAGGCCCTATTTGTGGCCGCACGGAGTGCCCCGGTGAAAGAAGAACCTTTGATATTCGTGCTTCACGAACTCGAAGCGCCACCCGACGGGTGAAAGACGATTAGGCACTTCATAATACAGCGATTACTCAGACATCTTTATTGCCAGAGGCGGCTTTATCATCATCTTGCCAACTCCTTAGATCTTATAGAAGGAAATCAATGTTAAATTGTATGTTAAGGTCATTTAAAAGATTTTATGACCTGTTTCTAGTGTCGTAATCTGACACTCACTTCTCCTCTCCCAATAGGGATCTTAGAAGAGAATAAATACAAAAACGGTATTTTTTTGCAAGCAATTTGTAAAATAATTTAGAGAGCAGTATTAGAGCAACGTCAGCTTAAACGAATACTTTACTTGGCTCTGAAATATTTCAATACACACACACACACACACGAGGTTTGTAATAAAAGTATCGGGAAAAGTTTAGAAAAAAATAGATTTATTTCAGATATTGCTAAAATACCTCAACATTTTGAAGTTCGAGTAAAGTACGTACAAAGTACTTCCCTTGAGCGTCGACACACTTGCCAGCGGCTTTTCCAAGACTCGAAGGCTCCCTGGCCGGCGGATTCCGGAAGATCCTTAAGGATACCCGTGCAAGGTTCTTTGACGGTATTTATGGTCCCATCCCATGGTGGTGTCCTTTGAGGGAGGATATCACTTTCGGGAATAGGAAATAGTCTGCTGGTGCCAAGTCAGGACTGTAAGGGGGTAGGGGAATCGTCGCGATGTCGTTACCGAAGGTCTTTGCAATTAGACACTCACTCTGCTTTTGGTCTTCCGTCAAGACCTTCGGGATGAGTTCAGCGCGGATCTTTCGTATCACCAAATTTTCAATGATAATGGTGTGAACTTTAATAATACCAGCGCAATACGATCTGCGATCATGCGCACACTTAACCGACGGTCTGAATTCAGCACCTCCCGTAAATGTTGCATGTTGTCGTCGGTTCTTGACGCTGACGGTCGTCCAACTCTTGGTCACCTTTGAAGAGCTTGTTCCACTTAAAAACCGCGGTTTGTGACATGCTGTAATCCTTGTACAATTATCAAATCATGCCCAACGTCTTCGTACCCGATTTCCAAGTCCAACAAAAGATTTGATGGCGTACGGCTGTTCAAACGTTCGCTGTATTTTGCGCTCACACGAAGTCATTCGACAGGGGTCCACTAAAAACACGATTTAGCCTGAACGAACGCTCGAAGGCGATTGGCAGTTGGTTCTTGTTGAAGGTCAGAGCCCCCACCACCGGACCTGCGTGCTGCGGCGTACAGTCGCATTATGAAAAAATTGTCCACGATACTTTTTATGCAAACTATATATATATAACTTAGACAGTAACACACAGCACGAGAACACATAAAAAGAACACTCACAATAATGTCTTGATAATTTCGACGGACTCGAACTCCGTCTTCTTCGGAAGATAAGATATGATATGAGTCATATCTTATCTTATCTTCCGAAGAAGACGGAGTTCGAGTCCGTCGAAATTATCAAGACATTAATGTGAGTGTTCTCTTTATGTGTTCTCGTGCTGTGTGTTACTGTCTAAGTTTTTTATTCAACACTTCCGTGTTACTTCGAAGAAATCATATATATATATATATATATATATATATTATATGTATATATATATTTGTGTGTGTGTTCTTGTATATAAATGCTCTAATAATTTAATTTATTTGATTGACATTACTTCTTTCAATATTGTTAAAACATAAGGAAGTACACATTTTTTGATGCAGGAAAGCAAAAATCAGACCCTTGTGTGAAATAGCTAAAATTCTAACTTGAATGACTCGATTGAATAATGTGTGAGGTAAAATATTAATGCTAGATATAAAATGGCTAAGATGATCATTGAAAAAAGGACATGGACTGAAACATTTAGATATATTTACTTATTTATCAAGTGTTTTAGAATAAGGTGGCTAAAGTAGTAAGGAAATCAAAAGAAATATTTCGTTGGGGTTTCAAATAGCAGTGAGTACATGAGAAGAACCATAAATATAGATGCAAGAAAAGGACAAGTGAAACTTAACATGAACCGTAGTATTTTACGACTCAGATACCGTGCCATTGAGGATAGAATTTAAGTGTAGTTTGCTTTTCTAGATTGTAGTAGGACGTTTTTGAGATGTTAAAGTGGAGGATGGAAAGAAAAAAATGGATGTAAATGAAAACGACCTTGTCATGGTAGGGTAGGGGAAAAGGTTTTTGGGAGAAATTCAAAGAAGACAACAAAAATGGATGAAGGGTAGATTGTTTAGAAATGGGATGTTGAAAAAGGAAATGGAAGGTAGAACGTTGGATTAGCGATTTATAGGTAGGAAAAGAATGGACATGTTGGAGAGAATGAAGGGAGGTATGAAGTGTTGTTGAAGTTGGGTTTATTGTAATTCAAAGATTTTAAAGATTTACAGAATTTCGTGTGAGTGGTAACTGAAAAGGGTTTGCTGGTGAATATCTTTTGGATCTGTCAAAAACTTAATTTATCAGGTTTCGCGTAATTTTAATATTGAATCTAAGTAGCTTCAATAACCCTTGATCATTCCTCACATTTACACGAGTCATAATATATATAATGCATTCTCCCAAATGGTCTAGGGGGACGTTAGCCTTCTAACAAAGAGTAGTGAGTGATAGGTTATAATGGACATTTCCACCGGGTGACGGAAAGTGTAATGGAACTTCTCATCTTGAAACTAAAGCGAGGACGAAATACGTCTATGTCCTAGGTACGTAAAAATCGGCCCGCGGGTTTAAGCGACCCGAAATTTCGAAAGGAGACCCTCGAATTAGCCACTCATGTTTTTCTTTAAGGACGGTATAAAGTGACCGGCGCGCCTGTGTTCAATGGAGGAAATATGTACTTGTACCTTCCAAGATGTTAACGACCATTTTGTAGTTGTTTAAATCCCGCATTATTTTTAGAGTTAATTCTTTTTGAGAAAATAATTCTTTTCTCAATAATGTCGTATGTGGAATGGCAGGGGTCGCGAAAGCGGTGGATTAGTTGGGTAACATGAGAATACGAATCTATCCTGAACACCTTCTAGGATTATTGTGTGGAATCCAGAGAGTCAAATTTCCACAAGAAATTCCTTGCGGATATTGGCTTGTATTCTCATAATTCTCGCACTTTCCTCTAATACGGTCCTCAGTACATACGGCCGACGAATACGCCGCCCGAATCCCATCGTCCTTTCCCCGGGTTCTTATATGGCATTATTCAGCTCTCGACGGTGAAAATATGAATATCAGTCCGCTGGCCTCATCTATTATGTATTCATTCCACCCTCAGGGCGTTTGTATTCACAAGTGACGCGTTTTTCGTCGTTCTTGATACGAAATCCATCGTACTATATGTCTGAAGGGCAATGGCTGATAGCTTGTCGCCTGATATTCACTCTATAGGCACAAACTCACTCCTTTCGCATTTATTCATCCCAATCTCTCTCCATTATTGCACGGAATTATCTCCATTGCCTACTGATTTTTGTTCACGTGAGAAAGCATGTGGAAATATCTTCGCCTGAGCGAGCAGTATGAGTTACGTTTGTAAGTACGGTCTGTCATATTGGTTTGTTGATAAGAAATGAATGCGCTCTTAAGATTACCTTTGACTCAGTTCAGTGATCAGTGTATTTTTCAGAATGACACAATTTCGAACATTAAAAATCGGTTTATAAAATATGTGGTTTACTCACCTAGGATTTTCCCGCTCCATGAAATCACTGACAACTGCGACTTAATTAGAATTTTTCAAATATCATGGCATTACTCAAACCTTGATTTACTCAAGAGAACGTTTTAAATTCCATGTGAGCTATTTGGTGCCTCGGCAATGGATATTTTGTCCACATGTGTTGCGTGAAATTTCTTTCCTTCACAGTGCAGATGCACAGACGTGACTTGTTAAAAGTTGTTGTTCATAAGATTGGAAAACGATAAAAAGTACTGCATTTTTCTCTTATTTTCTTCCAGTTTCCTGGACACTTTATGTGATGAGGTTGAGAAGTAAGCATTGATATTGTTTTGGGGTTCGTATGCGAATTCTATCGGTAAAATTACGGCTCCTCTTATCTTGCTGATACACAACCCTCTTGTAATAAACCTTTATGCTACAAAAGTCGTCGTATCTACACGTTAAAGTGTGTGCAACGGTAATAGTGATCTATGTTACATTAAAAAATATTTGAGATGACATATCAATTGACCTTTAGCTTTCAAAAACGGGCCTTGGTGTTTTAGGCTGTTTTGTAATTTTGCAGGAATAATCATTTATTTCTTTTTCTCGAAATTTCATTCCATTTCGATGAAGAGCTCGAATAATTTCGTCTTTTCACATAACGTAAAAAAATTAGCTATAAGGTGATGGGCCTCCGTCTTAACTTCACTGATGTTTTACCGTATTTATGAAACCCGTCGATGGGAGCTTAAATTATAGTATATCAAAGGAGATGTTGCGTAGCATAAATCTTTGATGATGTGAAGTCAAGAGGAATTCTGAGAAGGCATATAATTTTCTCAACCTGCCATGTGTTGCTAACCCGGCGGGAATAGAGAGTTCAGCCCTACTCGTGACCGGAGGTTCTTGGGTTCAAGTCCGGGTGATGCATTTTTAAGAGCCTCTCATCATCACATTGTACCTTTTCTCATCTTATAATTTATAATATGCTTCGATAGATTTCCCAAAAAAATGTTCTCTTAGGTTGTTTTCTTTCCATCAAATAATGATTCGCATTCAATTATATGTTCTTTATGAAAGATTGAATTAGAATGTTCGTCATTTGGTGCTGAAATTCCCCTAGAATTTCCGAATTTTTTTCCAATCGATTTCAAACCAAGGAAGAATGATCTTCTCTTCGAGACTCTATAAATATATTTCTGTCTGCTACATCCTCGATTGTTTTCGGCAAATCCTTATCTTTCACGTCTCTTTAACCACTGTTAATTTTATCATCTGTGCCTTTTTACTTCCATTTTTAATTTGCTTTATTCGCGCTGCTCCCGTCTTATGTTTAATCTTATCCTGTCATTCCGCCCTCGGGAGTCGTCCTCCGTCCCTCGTTGCTCGTTTTTTACAGAAATTCCCTCCCTAACCCCTGCTTCCTAAACTGCCTACCGCCCTTTCCCCAGGATTTCTTCCCTTTACCGAGTACTTTGCTCCTTTCTCATTTTCTTTTTCCTCGCTCCACTCCTCCCACCGCTCCTTCTGTTTTCACTTCCATCCCTCCCATCCCTCTCTTCCACCCTCTCCCTCACCCCCCCCCACACACACCCGGGTCCCCATCCGCTCCCCATTTCTTTCATTTTTTTTCCCAAACAAAGTCTTGCGGCGCTGCAACTGGTTTTGAGTTGTTGTTCTTCTGTTCCGCTGGAGGCGCTGTTGTTAGCGAGCGAAGAGGAAGGTGGGGGGTGGGGGTGTTGGAGATCGGAGGGTGAGTGAAGAGATAGAGAGAGAGAGAAGCAGGTCCGTGGATGTGGAGAGAAGAGAAACGAATGCGACGGAGGAAAAGGGAAAATGAAAATCGGAGAAGGATGAAGGAGGAATGGGATTTTGCGAAGGAAAAGTAGAGGTCGAGGAATGAGAGTCAGGGGAGGGGGGGGAAGAGAATGGGGTGAGGACAAGGAAGAGGGACGAATGAGCGAGAAGAACCGATTGTGAGTGGGGAAGCAGGGCAGGGCGGTTTCGGTTTGAGGGATTGTGAGGGCTTGGAAGAGCAGTGTGACCAACTGGGAAAATTTTTCACGCCGCCTCATATCTTGCAACCAGTACTTCCTCGGTCATCATCTCTTAATTTCGTGTGAAATAATCCCGCTGTCCCTCTGGGTCGACTCCCGGGTGCGGAGGGAAGGCCAACTGATCTCGTCGGAAAGTAAGAGCGGCCAACGTCGAGTGCTCTTAACGCGAAGGATGCCGCACTGTGACGTGGAGACGTCAGGAGGGAGGGGGTAGGAAAGACAGGAGATGAGGAAAGACGGTTGAGGGAAGTCGGGGTCGGAACGCTTTTGTTGAATCCGTTTGCACCATTCCATCGGGGAAAAGTGGGTTTTAGATAGCTCACGTACGGCTCCCGTAAAAGGTCGCGCGGAGTGAAATATATATTTTTTGCTCCTCTCACGTTTTCCTTTCGAAAAAAATGGAGAGTGAAAATGAAGAAGGGGATGGAAAGAGAGATAAAAAGCATTGAAAAAATGTTTATCTTAGGGGATATCAAATGCAAAACAGTTTATACTGCCAATATATTTTTTTCTTGCCGAAAGGGAGAAATATTTGCAATGAGTACACAGCAGCAGATGTTTCATTTACTGGTCGTTAACGAATGGTAATTTCACAACATGCACTCGCTTGGCACATAAAGCTATAACACAGCGTTGAAGACGAAAGATATAGTGCATTTGGAATACCGGATCTCAGATTGATATATAATTATTCGGTGAAATACTTCTTTACTGGAGAATGGGAGGGGA
Source organism: Hetaerina titia (assembly GCA_037158775.1). Lineage (NCBI taxonomy): Eukaryota > Metazoa > Arthropoda > Insecta > Odonata > Calopterygidae > Hetaerina > Hetaerina titia. Next base: position 39,177,675 of record CM073773.1, on the reverse strand, counting down.
AAGTGGAAGTTTACAACTTTGCGGCACTTGGGAATACTCTGAATGAATATAAGTTATCAAATTTCGACTCTGAAAATAAATGGAATGCATGACGTATAAACACCTTGCATTAATGTTCTTATACTTTAAACGACTTTATAAAACAGCAGTGTAATACGTCTTGGCTATTGTGAGATGTATAACTATATTTCACATTTCATATGGTTGTTTGTGTTTATATGCATGTTATATATATATATATATATATATATATATATATATATATATATATATATACACACACACACAAACACTAAGATAATAAATATTACACACACAGAAACATAAAAGAAGGACACTTACAGTAGATAATTACGTTTCGACGGCACGGCTGTTGTCATCAGAATCAGACGGCCGTGCCGTCGAAACGTAAATATCTACTGTAAGTGTCCTTCTTTTATGTTTCTGTGTGTGTAATATTTATTATCTTAGTGTTTGTGTGTTTGTTTGTCGCCGGAGAGCGTCATTTTCAAGATTATATATATGTATATATATATATATATATATATATATATATCTTTATGTGTTCCTATCCCCTTTCCTTATATCTATTTCATGTGATATAATCATTACGAGATTATATTTATTCGTGATATACTCGTGTATATATACATTTTTTTATATACAGATAAATATATATATATATATATATATAATATAAACACAGATGTGTCCTTTCTTTGTGTTTCTATGTTTTAAAAAACTACATCTGTGTGTATATATTTTTGCATCACCGAAGAGCGTTCCATTTCGAAGATATATATGTATATTAATTCACATGGATATTGATATAAGGAAATGCGATAGGAACAGATATAAAAGACAAACTTAGGAGAGTTAAGGACGACGTAATCGAGAAGATCACAAGCACAAAATTATTTCCTTGACCGGGATTTGAACCACGGATCTTTCGACTTGCCGGGCCGATGCTCTCGTTTGCTATCACATGGTGTAGATTGATATGAACTGAATATTTGTTTGTCATACGGCGGGTTTTTCGTGTTTGAATGTGTACGTGTATATGTGAATGCTTATGTTTTGGAGTATATTTTTTAACGGAGGTTTTTTGCTTCTTGATTTCAACAACGTTATTTTGACGATTATAATATGTGAACACTGTAAAGTGTGGTACATTAATGCTGGAATATTTATATTTAGTTATAGTATAATCACATAGTTGTCATAGTGTTCGACTTTCATGGTCGTCGGTGTCAGAGTAGAAATAAAAAAAATATGAGAAACCAGTGGCTGTGTAAAGTGGAAAATCTCCGGCATATTAATTTACTGTCGTGAAATGTAGATTATTGCACTCTGGAAAGCGTACTAATTGGTGTAAAGTGTTTATGTTGGCGAATATTCATGGAGAAAAATTACTATCTCCATCAGGGGAATCAGATCGAGAGGCATTTGATCCATTAAACCCAGAGCCATAATGAAAACATCTCATATCCACATTTTGTACGCCAATTGTGCACTTGGTATTTACCTAATTTTCATGTCCGCTATTAAAGTGCGTATCCGTTAGCAAGATAACAACGTTTAAATTAAGCAATTGCTTATTATTCGTGTATTTTGAAATACTCTGCAAATGGAGGCTAGTAATTAAATTGGATAGTTGGAGTGGGAGAAGGATGTAATATATCGAGTAGTGATTTTGCAACTAGTTTTTCTCAATGGCTTTTAATGCTAATAACTTTGCAGTTACATCAAATACCTAGAATTTTCCCCTCTTCGTTCATCGAACGTATCGCATTGTTGACCTTATATGGGCTCATTTTTTGAAATGATCCTGTTACGTGTTGCATGATATTTGCTTTTGCCAATTTTGGCAAAATCTCATCCAGTATTTGTACGGCCACGAGCTGGAGACGAAAATTCTATTTTTCTACGATAATCACATGTTAGCGGATAAGGGGTTTTGAAAGAAACCACTCTCTGATTAACGCGCGAAAAGATGAAAACGGCTGTAATTACAGTAGCCCGTCTCAAATCGAGTGATTTCTTTGCTGTTTTTTGAGATAACCGTTCTAATTTACCTTTTCCGTTCCTTTATAACTATAATATGTGATTGCATTTTTATGCATATACTCGAGAGATAAAATTAACATTGATGAAGATCCTGGGTATGTATGTTTGCAAATAGAGGCCTATCTGTGGTTTCATATTGCAAAACGCATGCTAACTGCCAGTTCCCTTCATTTCATATTCATAATTCATGCGGATGCGGACCTTTGCCAACTAATAAAAATTCTCATTCTGCATTGCTGCCCCGTTGTCGCAGGGGACCATTTCGATCTATTTAAAATGGAATGATGGAAGATTTAGCGTCCGGTGTATCATTCAAGATTTATGTTCTCCGCAGCATCAAGTGGCTATGACGGACGGCTTCGATGGCAATCATTTGAAATGCGCTCAGTCGCCTGTTGTGGAGTTTGGGTGCATTGCGCGTAGCCTTGGCGGGAGGTGATTCCGCCCACCTTCCCCTCCAACTCCCTCGCTCTGCTTTTATTTCCCCTCCTTCCCTCTCTTTCTCCTCTTCCTCGGTAATCATCCTCCATGAAGTTTTCCTCGCTGGTGGTGATGTCTTCAACCTGACACGGCAGAGCCCGAAGGTTTATTTAGCTCGCGGGCTCGGGATCACAAGTGTGTCTATAGTCTGTTCGCCATAGGTTGCCGGAGACGTCACTCACACGTATTCCCCCCACCCCCCCTGCGTTGCCAAATCATTTGTCGTTCGCTCTCTTCCCCAGCAGACTGCAGGGAATTCAAGGAAAGTTTGGCGTCGAGACTCTTATTGCGTTCTAGTCTTTTGCACATTTTGATCTTTTGTAGGTTTTACTTCAGCAGTTGATTCATTCAATTAAGTTTTCTTCTGAGAGAGTGTGGTTCAATACATCGCAGACTGTGATAACTTAATTATTTCTCTATTTCGTAGAATAGGTTGGGTTTACTCTGGAACGAGTGCATTCACGAAATGCAAACATATTTGCATGCCTATATTGTAAATTATTGTACACATATGCTATGGAGTTTTTAGCGAGTCCGGTGTGATTTGCCCAGAACATTTTCAATATTTGGTGATCATCACCTATTACTTAGAATTTAATCTCGGACAAGTGTTGCTAAACAAATATTTTTCTCAAGGTAAGCAATAATTTAAATTAGATTGCCAATAATTTCTTCAAAAGTAATTTTGACTCAATGTTGCATTGAATATACCTACATTGTCTTATATACCCAAAATTCACAAAGTTTAAAATTAGATTACTTATTAATTGCTCTATTATCGTGTAACTTTGAATATCACTGACATTTCCGATGGTAAAACGTTATTTATGGGTCATTATGGATAAATTTTAGCTACCTAATGTTAACCGTTATTTGAATGAGGTTTGATTTTAATTCCTAACAAATGGAAGAGCCTTCTGCGAGCGTATATTAACCCACATGCGCACAAGAGCATTGATTTAGTTTTTTTTTTAATTTATGAACCTCTAACGCTGGTCAATTGTGCGACTTCTTTTTATCTCAATGAAATCTTGTTTTTTTATACTATGAATTGAACTGGTGCAGATAAGAACTTCTTCTTTTAATATTTTTTTCTGCACTGGGGTTCTTAATTGTAATAAATTTCTAGGGAGACCCAGTTTGCCTCTCATTACTAACAATTCTTCCGCACCTCATTCTCAAGACGAAATTTTTCACTCCCCGCATCCGTCTCGGAGAAATCCTTAGTGGAGTGTTTACAGAATTGAATTTTGAGCATCTGGGTCAGAAATCGATTAGTCGCTGCGGTAGGTCGCTTGCCTGGGACGGTGGGGTCATAGCTTTGTTTAGGATGTTGGGGATGCCAAGACAAAGCAAGTTACTGTGCCGTTACTTGAATTGCACATCAATTTGAGACTAGGCTTCGTTTGCGTCGCATCCAGAAATAATTTCAAAATCTAATAATATGTTAACTCCCTAAACTTTTAAAATCGTTCAATATGTGAATAATTAAAAGAACGATTTCAGTGTTTCAAAATGTCGAAGACTTAAAAGTCCGCATTATCCCATAAAAAATGACCAGAATGTATAAAATCAATATTTAACATGCAACTCGAAACATAAACAAACACATCAATAAAACTGGGGTTGCAACAAAAGGGCTTGTGCGATCATGATGTCTAATCACTTAATCACAGCTCTTACATTTAGTAATGGACGTTATTAGTAATTATATCTTCGTGAATCACTCTTGATCTTAAAATTCTCGTAATATTTAACAAGCCACATATTTCCCTCTTATTTAAATTTTTTTCATTTTGCTCAAATGAATTTTAAATCAGCTGCTTTGTTTTAGTTCGCATTAAAAAACTACAATAATGGCCTCTACCATCTTTTTATTCGTATGTGCAGTACGCATGAAATGCCACATTGGTCCATTAGGTGATAGGTAGTTTCATTGATATTTCATAAAAGAATTCCCTATCTTCAAACCCTACTTAGGTTGATGAAAAGCATTTTCCACGAAGGTGAAATAAAAGAATGTCTCATGGTGCTTTGTCAGGGCCATACTGAGGATATGGAATGCACTTCACATTGAATTTGCTGAAATAATTGCGATTTTGTGGAACAGCCGGAGCCCAAAAACTTTTAATTTACAGTTTTTGTTGCTAATTTGTCGACGGTACCCAATGAAATGTTGTGTATTTGCTGAATTTACATGCAGAAGTGGATCTTATTAGTAATCATATCTTCGTGAATCGATACAGTGCTACAATTCAGTGTTATTAACGCCATTCGATGATCTTATTTCACAATCGCAGCAGCGGTGTCAATGTTTAGTTTCATATGAGGAGAAACTGGAGCTCCGTGCCTGAGGCCCTTTCAATTTGACTTTCCCTTTATTAAACATCTACATCAATACACTATCCATCCAAGAAGTCATCGTGACAATGTGTGACAGGAGGTGTTCGGTCATCATCCATTCTTATTCTACTTCCAAACTTCCACATACACAATGAATAAAACTGTTTCTGGCGTGTCTTAATGGCAAATCTCCACATTGAAATTGAAAAATAACTAACCTGGCATATTGTATCATGACATAGGACTTAGCCCGCGATTTGATCAGGAAAAAGCAAAATTTTAACGCAGCGTCGCGCGTTACTACGTGCTATCGTTGTCGTAGGCGAACTCTTTCTACTTGCAACAGCTGCCGTTGCTACAATACTGGAGTAAAATTAATGAAATATCCAACAAATATGCATCATGATAAATTATAAATATAAAATACGATTAAATTTTTGCTCAAAAAATTATGCTGTAACAATTATGATTATTTTTTATAGAGAAGCCCTCTTAACTTGTTTTGGCACCAAACCATTTGAGAACTCGATCGAGAGATCGATTGCAACGAAGGGCAAAAATAGTTGAGTGAGATGGTGTCCCGTTACTGGCTCATAATTGGCGGCAACCAATGCGTTGGCCTTCCTTGATTCCACTCAAAGCATAACGGCGTTTCTACCACTAGACCTGTTCTCAGAGAAATTAATAAATTTTACTTAATCATATATAAACGAAAGACAATAGGCAAATTCTATGGTAACGCTTATGTCGTATTGCATCTTAATTTGAAGCCCTTTTAATATTTCCATATTTCATCATCTGCTGTATTTGCTTAGACTCTTCTCTTTAGGATTTTTCTAGTGCCGTCGTTCAAGTCACTGTCAATTTTCATTGACTATCATTGTCCAATTTTATTTAAGTTGAATTTTTTACAAATGGGAGTCATCTGATGCGAATATTGGTGGAGAATATGGCTACAGATCGAAATCGAAAGATTCCGGGTAGCGCCTTTACACATACTCAGCTGGCATTCGTTGAGTTTTTCTGAATGCCATGACTTAGCAGAAAACTACAGGCGTGCGCATGCATGTTGGCTAACCAGTAAGGGAAAAAGTCGGGAGTTATGTTTCCAAAACTTTGGGAGAAGAGGCGAAATAAAAAAATCGGGAATATAATGTACAAATGTGGGAATACGACACAATATAGCGGGGAACCGAAAGGTGATCAAAATCAGAGTAGAGCACTGGACTCCCGGCTCATGAATTTCACGCGGCGTACCATTGTAGTTGATGCAATATGAGCCCTAACCCATTGAAACCAACCAAAGAATTGCTGCGTGTACTAACCGTGGTGTGCATGAATCTGATAAAAATTTTTGTCGAAAAGGAATGAATCCATATTCTTCAAAACGCGCATGAAGTGTATTACCTCCCCTGCATTCTTTGCGAGTCATTTTATTTATCAAACAAGCATTCGCGTCGAAGCTCCTAGTTTTTAAATGTATAGCTGTGGAGAGAATACAATTAACGCGTTTTCAGGAATATAAATACGGTTTATTTGTCAAAGAAATTCACGAAAACTCGCCCTGTGTCTCTTATTGTCAATCTCATTGTATATTTTAGTCAATGGTTTACCTGCCTCTTGTGTTCTTATATTTCAGGAATAATATTGCACCCATCATTAATTATAAGAAAAATATAAAATAATATTTTTATCTCAAGAAGAAAGCTTGATCAGTTGACTAATAAAATTTCCGTTGCTGTACGCTGCCAAATCGATTAACAGGCATTATGTTACACAGACATGTTCTTTGTAACCATTCTATTCATGGTAACGGCTATTAGTTTCGAAGGTACTTTGGCGTTAATGGTTTTCATATTCTAGCATAAGCCGCAAACATTAGGAAGCTCCCTATGTGCCTGAAATTAAAATATTAATTTCCAAGTCGTATCTTCTGGAACGGGAAATACCGTGATGCATTCCGTTCGTTTCAGCAATTCCTAAGGGCTGTTCGTAATTTGGAGCGACACAGGACGTGTATTTAAGGGCCATTCTTCAATTACGAAAGAACATTTTCAAGGTTTCAACCTCACCCTAAACCTTTGTAAGGACCTATAAGATATGAATACTATCTACTCCGTCCTAAGTAATTAGCAGTGCCATACAAGCTTTATTTAATATCAGCTGTCTTCCTTTATTCAGAAAAATAAAGCAGCAACTAAGTTTGGTGTAAGTTTTGTTCACTACGATCATTCATAATGTCAATTAGGCGTTAATACTGTACTTATTTTAATTTTACTGATATTGCAATGCATGCACTGTTTTGAGGCAAATATTTCGACCGTCGTAAAGGATTGATAAATTCTTAAATAATTTTGAAACTAATATTCTCATAGTATTTTGTAGAACAGATTTTAGAATTGTGCAATGTCTTCTTTGGTGATCAACCATTAATAAAATTCTTTCTAAATAAACAATGGATGGTATTATGCAACAATAAACTAAAAGAAGAATATTCCTGATCCCCTCCTCCATCACTCCTTGCATGGAAACGAAATAAAATGGCACTCACTCAAATTCCAAAGTCTTTACACAGTACTAAAGACCAACCATGAGTTAGTTCACACTGAACGCCGAAAATGAGCTAGAGAATAAGGCAGTGAGGCGCTAAATGCGTGACTCGATTCATTTCCGCCTCTCTATTTCAATTCAGCACTCCTCTCTGGCTGGCTAGCAACAGCTCCCGTCGTCTCCTCAACCGGTGTTGCCCAGGGTCGATTTCCTCCCTCGCCCGCGTCCGTCTCCGGCTTCTGACGCGTGGACTCGCGCCAATTCCGTCGCTGCATCGCAGCCAGGTTCGTACGCGAGGGGATCCAACTTCCCTCCCCTCGGCCGATGCAGTGGAAGGAGGGTGGTGAAGGTACGCGAGTTCTTCGGTGCAACAACTCATGGGTATCACGTAAAAGGGAATGCGAGTTGGTTTTATGAACACACGGGCGTCTCGCCGTGGCGGCTTGCCGGCGGGAGATGAGAGGGAGAGTGAGGGGGTGGTCGAAGAAGGAAGTTCATGGCATCTCGATATGCCGATGCGAAGGCTCAAATCAGTTTTGGCGGGAACGGCGCGGAGAGCATTGCGCGTAGCCTTTTCAGTCCGTCTCGTGATGACCATAAGTGGTTTCGAATATAAGACTAGAACAACTCGCGCTGTTTGCCTCCCATCTCAAAGTCGGAAGTTAGTGCGTAACTGCTACTTACATTGGTACTCATATCTCATTAATATTTAACAATTTAATGATATCTAAGTTCTAAACTCACAAAATGGTTTTTTCACTAAACTTACTCTCGTTCTTCTTCAACTGTCTAAAAATTATGTTAAATATAGGTACTGTTTTGCTCTGGACTGTGAGGAAGGGACAGTATTGTCCCATTCATGGTGATAAAAAAAACAATAAATTCAAATATAAGAAGCTCACAGATCAAAGATCCTTAAAAATACAATCATCACGAAATTATAAAACAAAATGCATTCTACTTCGTCTTTCTGCCGTCACTGTTGTAGACAAATTATTTTCAATCCTAACATCACATATTCAATTCAAAATTAATATGCTATGGTTATAGTTTTCATTGCACATGCAGTTTATATATTCCTTCGCGAAATAGTAATTGAGATCTTCGCAAGGTAGCATGCTACTTAAATCAATTATTAAGGTCTGTACTGCCATTTTCCCAAGTTTAGTTGTGCTAGTGGTTAATGGTTCAGCAAGTATTTCAGCATCAGCTGTTGGCATAAGAAAATAAAGTTTCGATGGTTATACACATAGATATGAACTGTTTATCTGCGCAGTAGTATATGAGAGTGCAGAACTTATTTTATTAATTGCTAAAACAAATGTGTTCATTGAGTGAAGATGGAGAATATTTTGTTTGATGAGTGTATGAAGAAGTTATTGTGCACGGTGTAGTGTTTATTGTTCATATCGACAAAAGTTTTTGCAGCTGAATAGGTTTTACCTTTGACCTGATTATTGATTGAAGTTGAACTATCAATTGAATCGCATGACATCCTATGTATGTCATTGGAGGGTTTGGGTTTTGGATTGAGTTTGATTTGTTCGTGTTGAACAATAGAACCTCTTCCTCAAATTTGAAACTAGGTAAAAAATGTTAAACTACTACACTAGTTGAAATAGTCCTCGTCAATAAATAATGCTTTTTTACCCTCCGCAGTAAGTAAATTATAATATATATATATATACTCACACACACACACACACATATATATATATATGTGTGTGTGTATATATATGTGTAAGTATATATATATATTTATATACATATCTGATTTAAGGATTATTGTGTTGCTTAGCATACTGTATATACCTACTGCCTTTCTAATTCATCTAGCAAAGGGTTTCCAATCATAGGATCGCCCTCTTCTCCCTAATGGCCAAATTCACCAGCGTAAATTTTGAACTCAAAATGTTACCAATTGGTTTGAATTATTCGGTTTCGATGCTTTCATGATGAAATTACAGAAAGAGCATGAGCCTCTTTAATCCTTTTTATCCTGAAAAATCAACCAACTGACGTAAATTTATAGACCTGCTAATTATGGTGATTGCACAAAGTGGTAATTGTATATGAAGTATATGACTGAATATTGATATTATTAGCTGATTAAAGGTATATTAAATCATTTCCCTCCAATTGCAAAGGTTAATGAAAAAATATCTGTCTAGCAGTTGTATATTAATATTATTAATTCAAAACTTCAATTGATTCCCTATCAATTTATATGATAAGTTATCAGTGTATCACGGCGTTCTCGATTGATTAGCATATTTTTAAATAAGGGCCTGCGTATTTATTCCCTGCATATTTACTCCACTGATCCAACTGTAGCTTTAAAAATATAAACAGACTATCGGATGCGCATGGAATAGCGTTTCAAAACTTTATGCCATTCATATATATTTATATATATCACCCAGATAAATACTATTTCCTCCTTTTAAATGGCTATTCACACAATAGCTGTCGTGGTGATAATTTCTCCTGAAGGAGCACCGCTTTGAAAGTGAATAAATGCATTTTGTATGATTTAATTTGTGTTGTAATTAGTGCATAAAAATTGTATTAATATTTTATTTTACGAGAGAGCACAATAAGTTCATAAAAGGCAAAGGATTAAATTAAAAAAAACTGTTCGCTAGGCTAGTTAGCAGCAAAAAATGAAAAATATGAATTTCCCACTGCAAATAAGAACATTCTTCGTTGACCTTCCCGAGAAATATATAGTTTTATCGGGGTTAAAAAGAAGAATAAGTCTGCCCCAGGTGTTGTTTATATGTCCTGAATTTCTGCGAATGTGGTTGCTTAAACATACAGCTACAGTTACAGCTTTTTATCTATAAAATTATATTAGTGTTTGGGGAGAGGGTGAAGAATGATTATGCTTGAAGACATACACGTGTCAGTCAAGATATATGTTAGAACCCCTGGGTTAGCGCCATGGGAAATGAGTGGAATAGTATGTCAAAACTACTCCTATGAATGGCGACTGACTGATAATTAAGTAAAAACAGCGTCGAAAGAGGTGCTGAATCGTGCTCCACGAATTGCTTCAATTGCGTTCAAACGCAGAGGCTCGATGGCAGTTTAGGGTGTCGAATAATGCAAGAATGGTTGACTCGACTCTCGCTCGCCCGAATTGGATCTACTAGGCAAATCCTGCGGCCTCAAAATATATTTTCCAACCCGCCGCCGTCACCTTTTCCGAATGCGGATTCAGTAGAGAGCACGGAAAGAGACGAAATGAGGTTTTTATTTCCCGACTTTCGGCGGTCGTGGACGCGCTCTTTTTCATTCTCTTTTCCTTGATTTTTATCAGAGTTTTGGTAATGGCAATCGTTTCCATGTATGAGACGTGGTGCAATAAAGCAGGTCGAACGTTGCCGGCCGGGGCACGTCGACGGCCCCCAGCCGTCTCGTGCCCAGGGCCGGTTAGTCCACCGCGCCGCGGGACAAATAGTCGGCTCGTGAATTTCCTCTATTTTTATCTTTGCACTAATACACTCCTTTCGCGTCTGCTGTTTTTTTTTTCCCGAATTTTAGGACTGAATGTCTGCGCGGTTTATTAAAATTCACATAGCACGTCCTCCGCTCGTTAAAAAGTTAAAACGACCCCAATGCTTTTTTAAACTTTGAACAATGTGATTGTTCATTTTCTGCATATTACATTTTGATGGATGACGGGACGTAGGAAATCGAGTGGTCATCATTTCACCCAATTTTTAATAGTCAACTCTTTGATTCTGATTTCACGTCCGGTGTGACACTTTAACGCATTATTTCGATTGCTTTACTTATGTTATATGAAATACAAACATCACAATATGCAACTCGAAGCCTGGGTTGATAGGTGGCCTCACCAAGGTTTATTTTGTGTGAAATTCATGCCACTGGGTAGCGGGCTCGTCCCTTCTCTCTTGTGCAGCCGACTGGGTTTCCTAGGAAAATATGTTACACGATCAAGTTGACGGTGGAGCAACCCGGATATGAACCCGAGCCCTCCGCTGCTGAGACAACCGCCTATTTATTTGATTCCTTAAATTCGGAATTTATTGATATCGAAAACGGAATTTTTAGACTCAAACACAAAGTTGGATCCAATTCAACCTTCTTGAACCAGATTTGTCGCAAAACATCTTTGAATTAATCTCATTCGTCTTCTGTACCGTTGTGTACTCAATGAAAGGCATTAAGAGGTTGCAATTGCTTGAAGAGATAATATTGTGCAATAGTGAATAGTAAAAAAAAATAATGCGAATTATGAACGAAATTTCGAAAATTTCATAGGAAAAAAATTACTTGTGAATAATGTAAAAAATACAGCTTCTGTTGAGTGGCATTTTACAGCCCTTTATGAAATTAGTGTGTTGAAATAATGCAAAATGTATTCTATATTTTGATATTCTCAATCTTTAAATCATAAAATTCATGTCAGCTACCTAAGGATTATCATTCATAATTAATCTCACGGCAGCTTTATCGTTTTATGACTGTGTGAAAGAGTGCAAGATATTAAAAAAGGCTTTATCGTAGGGTTTTATAGTACATGGCCATAAAAATATTATCCGACGAAGGTTATTGTCCATTACATTCAGAAAGTTACCGTCTATTGAAAAAGTAAGTATCAACGTACAATGTGGATTAATCTCAATATTATGAGACTGCGACTACTCTTCTTGGTGTGGTAGAGTTAATCAAATTATTAATTGAAGTGTCGATTTTATCTAGAGAATCAGATCGATGAAACCCTAATATTTTAAAGTTAAATATACAATATATTTTTAAGTTAAAAAGGGATACCTGCTATTATTTAAACGCATATCTCTATAAGTTTTTTTTACGAAGTTGTACATGGAGTGACAACATATCCAGGTTCCATAGCTATATATCCATGGGTTTTGGTCGTAATGGTTCTTCAAAATGTACGGTTTGATGACACCATTCGAAACTATTTTGGGCGTGTTCATGCATAAATCATCTAGAGTCAACTCTTGAAAACAATGTTTCTCTCCTGTATCAGTGTTTTCCTTGTCCTGAACTCATGGTAACATATTGAAACGCGATTCGGTTTACATTCCATTTTCTATTTCAAGAGCGTAATTGTTCCATAGACTTTTTTAAACCTCGAAAGCAATGGTGAAATAAATGAATGGCAAGTTTTTACAAAACAATTTTGTCAAACGTTTAACTCGGCAGCCAATTTGCGTATTGACTGACAACTGTAAAACATTTTAAATATAGATTTTTTTGATTTAGGATTGTCTGAAAAGGGTTGTCTATGGAAAGAAATTTTGCATAATTTTATTTTCGATACAGTGCCTATGCACACACATATTATTCAACTACATCTAATTCTGAGTCAATAGATTTCAAATTTTAGGCGTACAAGTATGCATAACAGACTCTCGCGATCTCAAACGTTAAATGACCAACAGGTCTTGCCAATGTCTTATTGGGGTTCTGCTTACGAGTCCACGGTTTCTTATCACTAAGTGTCCTCTCTAGATCTAACATAGGCTTTTCGTTTCAGTTGATGATTTTCATTTATTAATTATTTTTTGCCTTATTTCCATTTCCATGTGAATGAGTATATGCTCGCCATAAGGACGGTTTTCGTGTTTGATTATATATATATATATATATATATATATATATATATAATCAAACACGAAATCCCGCCATATGGTGAACAAATATCCATTCACAAGGAAATAGATACATGGAAAAGGGATAGGAACTGATATAAATGACGAAGACAGTAGAGGTGGGGATGGCGGAAGTGAGCAGATCACAAACACACACATTTTGTAATATAAAATTAATAATTGGTAGCGCATCCGCCCGGCAAGTGGAAGGTCCGGTGTTCAAGTCCCGGTTAAGGGAATATTTTTACATTTGTGATCTGCTCAAATCTGCCTTCCCCACATGTCCTGTGTTCGCCTTTTTTGTGTTTTTCTATCCCCTTTCCTTTTATCTATTTCTATGTGTGAATGTATATACATATATACATATATGAATACATATATATATATATATATATATATATTCATGTAGATATAATATATATTTATCTATAGCTTTGGTTTTCTCGCTTCTCACATCCTAAGCGCCGTTTTTACTTCACGTTATATTCTCCTGGTCGTAGTCAAATTCAAGTGATTTCTCTTTCTAAATTATCCTGCCGTTATTTTCATTGGTCGCCCTCTCTTTTCCTTACTGTTGGCTGCCGGCTTCAATCTTTCGGTAGCGTTCTGTCGTCATTCATTCAGAGCAGTTGTCTATACTAATTTAGCTGTTTTTCATTTAATATTTTTAGATTTTTAATTGGATTATGGTAGAATAATTAATTCAGTTGAAATCAGGCCAATGTCAATTCTGAAACTCGTTCAACATCCATCTTCAACGTTCAACATCTATCAAAATCTTTGGTCGCATACAAAAGTTGCTCAAAAGCCAACATAATGCGGTGGGCGTTAACTGCATGAATTAATTTCCCATACCTGTGAAATGTAACGCTGATAGCTGTTCGCCTATTTAATGTAAAAAATATAGTTTTTATTTTCATTAAAATGGTTTTAATAGGTAAAATGGCCTGGTTTGACCGCCTTCCATTGGATTTCGCAAGTAAATAATTTGTGCTAATTAGCTATAATGATCTCGATTCCAGTATTATTATTTAATTCGGATTTAATGAGGCAGCCTACGTAATCGTAGGAAAACACTGAACGAGAAATATTTTAATGAATGCGGGCTATGCGTTTAGTCGAAACATTGAAATAGATTTGAACTTCACGTTGTACCATGCATATGATCACTCTAGAAACAAAGTATGATGCTACTGCTATCTCGAAAAACAACCCATGGACATCACTTATATTATGGTGGGCCTCTAGCTTGTAGAGTTTCAGATCATTCGTTTGTCGTTAATTATAGCATCCTATTGAGGAACAGAAGTAAGACGGGGCTGTACAATTCGTGTAAATGTAGAAATTATGATTAAAATTGATGTTTTGGAATACAGATCCTAAAAAAAATGCCGTGTTGCTGTGGTAGTATATGCATTAATGTATGTTACTACGTTAAGTTATAAATATTTGGTTGCACTTTAGGAGAAAGGCGTGTTAATAGTAATAATATAGGTACTCTTCGGCACGTTGGAGTGCGAATTTCCAATTCGATTAATCACTCGGTCAGAAATATTCGTTTGAAAAAATAAAGATTTTGTCGTGGAAAATTCATAAATATAGTACAGTGAAGCAGCCGTAGTAAAGGAATAATATATCCTTATGCTTGAAGATTAATATAAGAGTAAGAATATTTATTACTCTGGGAATCAATTAATTCCCATGGAGCATGGTATACGACAAAGTCATTACAAATTTGTTACGAGCGAATCAATGGCCGTTATAAAACTCTTTCAAGATTATTATTTACATTACATCTTATGGAAAAATGATCATTTTCAATTAATATTAATGCATAATAATATAATAATGAATTCTATTTCAGAAGTGCATATTTATATACACCCCCAACAAGACATCAACGTAGATACTGGAGCATTAACAGAATATGAAATTTATAATAAAATTAGTGCTCTTCGGGCTGGGAATTAATGTTCATGCTGATCTAAGGTTAAATCAATTACAAGGTTAAATTAATAACAGGGCTAAATTAATAATAAGGTTAATTTTTTCATTCAGTTTACATGCTCGGAGAGAGTTTACATGAAGCCACACAAGAAGATTTACCGTATATATTTGTACGGAAGGGAGGAACGTATGTACAGCTCCTCAAATTTGTGGCTTCCTGTTTTTCTCTTTTTTCACATTAAATATTGTACGTACAAACAGGAAGGCACTATTTCTGATTAGTATATGCAATACATATTTTTTTAAGGAGTTATATCTCTTTAGTTTCAACCATTGCTATTTTTAATATAATGGAGTCTCATGCCCATCGCATAAAATGTTAATTAATCGTACCGTAACGACAGTTCTAGAGTCTTAGAAGTTCAATATTTAGATCCTGTGTGCAATCAGAATATACAAGCAAACAACAATCTAGTCTTGTAATAGAACATTTTGGTATTAATTCCCATGAGAACATCCAAACAAGTCAACCAGAGCGAGGAATGAAGGAAATTGACTTCCTATGCATGAAATCTTTTTACCCCTGCACAATTCGAGAGCACAGCGATGGAAAATATCACGAATCGAATTATCCAGAAGTAACTTTAAGAATTATCAGAAATACCGATTACGCTGATGGCGTGTTACTCGCTACCATATGCTAATTTGGCGCAGTTCTTGGTAAAATGTAAGCGTAGTTTGCTGCATAAAATGGTAATGATGTTTGATCTCTAACAAATGTTAATAGAAACTGATCCTCAACCAAAACTATAATTGTGTACCGCAAAAATCCCCAAAAAATGTATGAAATGATATCAGCTCCGAGAAATTGACCTGATCCGGGAATCACACAGAGATATATGGAGTTTTAAAGTTCTTGAAAACTCGGTTTACTATGGAATTAATGGATTGTAAACTAAATTGACTCTACCATTTAGGCTTAATGCATGTATGCCATGCTAATACCTGACTTAGAATAAATGTCTGAGCTGATTATTTATCATTCCTACCTCTACAGCATACCCCGCAAGCCACCTTCAAGGTGTGTGGTGAGGGATGTTAGGTCACCACTCGTGTAATAAATAGGGTGTAACTACATCCAAAACAAAAAAGAATATGCTAAAGCACACCCAGATATACATATATGACCATGAAAAACTTTTATTAACTTACACACATGCAACTACATATACAAGCAACTAATATACACAAGTAAATTCACCTATGAACGTACTGGATATCCATATTACGTTTTATCCTGTCCTAGCTGGTAATGTGATTTTTGATTATGACTTAGATTTTTTACTATCATGATATCTGATGGTCCGAGGAAAGAACGACTATTTACATCTATCTGTACTGGAGTATTTCTCCTTGATCTTATCTTTGAGGTTTAACTCACCGAAATAATGTGGGATCATAATAATACCCTTTCCGTAATTGTTAAACTCGTGTGTTCTGAAGCTTGCAAAAAGTCAAATTTCAATCTCTTGGTTCTTTGGATGTTCACTCACTTGTAAAAATCTCTGAATTTTAACGATTGGCTGTGCTGGAATGGAGAGTCAGTCAGCAACCTATGAGTTAGTTTGATAGAGGATAGGATAGAGCTCACATCGTATTAAACTCTGCGATCTGTGAAACACAAACAATGACCGAAGGAATTCAGTCCTCTCTCTCTGCCATCCAGCGGTTTCCCAGGTAGTTTTGGGAGGAAGAAAAGCACAAGCATTAGGTTTGGCAGGAGCATCAGCTGTATTGAAACACATGGCTCTCACAAAAGTGCTTAACTATGCCTGGTGGACTACCACTCCCTTGATTTTAAGTACCAGGAAAATATTTCAATGCCATTTGCAAGATTCTGTCACTTGCTAAACGATTTATATTTTTTCTCGGTAGTCGGGAGTTTTAAATTATTTTAACGACATATTAACTTCATTCACATAAACTGGTTTCAGTAGGAATTGCGAGTAAAAAAAAGTGTTTTATGTCGTGGGAATTATTTCAACCAATTTTAATGTCGCCATATCTGAAGGAGAAAATTAATTGAAAATTCAGTGTCAATTTCCAGTGGTCTGATAAAATGGGAAACTGAAGTTTGACAGGTTGGCTATCATTTTTGAGGAATATTGGTTCTTTGCTCCGCCTCAGTTAATCTCTGGCCGGCCCTGCAACGCATTCATATTTTGATGACCGTAATTACGCGGGAATCGACGCAGGCGGAAGCTATTCTTAATTCTATAATTCACGAAACTAGAGATTCGCGCTGTCTGTATCGCCCGTGAAACGACAAAAGAATTGAATTTATTGCCGCTAATGGGATCATTAAAATCCCTCTTCGCGTGGTCATAAAAAATCGTTCGGAGGTGAAAAAATTGGTGCGAATTTTTCGATTGATCTGAAAGGGGGGTGGTTTCATTGCCGCGGCCTAGCGTCGTTAAAACAGGCCGAGTTTGATGGGTGATAATTACATTCCCTCCATGCCGTATAAACAAGCGTCAATGATCACATTATGTGGAAGCGCGCGCGAGGACGCGCAGCATACATTAATGCTGATTTGTTTCCATTTGTCAGCGGCGCATTTCCGGTAGGAGCTACTAAAAATACGCACTTGCATGTAGTCACACAAAAAAAAACACTCTCCCAATCGCTACCAGATTTTTGTGCCGGAATCTAGGTACCGATAACTACATAGTATTCTTTCCTTAGTTACATGTAGCGATATTCGGCTACTTAATTTTCCTACTCTAGTATCCAAGCCCTTCTTTATTCCTATCAGCATCAGTCATCATGTTAATGCGTGTAGGCCACTGTTAAATCACGTGTATGTAGAAGAGGATTTTTATTCACCGAGAACGGAAATTTATGCTCGTACTTTCGTATTCTATATATGAAAGATGCGTACTGTATTTAGCGGGGTTCATTGCCACTAAGATTAACGAAACAAACGTTGAGAACTATCCAATTATTCATGTATTTAATGCAAGCACGCGTTTCAACGCCAAGGAGGCATCGAAATGGGTGTTTTTCCTAAGAAAAGTTGTGCAGTAAGAATAGCGTTACTCATTAACTGTACGTTACCTAATTCATCACAATCTTCTAGCAAGGTTGAACTAATTAAATACCACTCCCAGGATACGGAGGATTACAAAAAGTTTCAATAATAACCGAGTTTCAATAACACCCAGGATTATTGTCTTAGGCACGTTACTTGTACGGAGATACGGTGATTTTATACACGAAGTAGCAAACCATTGTGGCTCCAGAGCGGGCGCGCGCATCGAATTCCTCGGTCTTCCTAGGGACCGTTGCCGCCGCCTCTATCGCGAACCTTTCTAGTTTCCCTTCTCCTTTTGATCTTCCGCCCCGGCGAAGAGGACAAAACCTTCCATCCAAATCCCGCTCCCTTTCACTCTTTCCCCCCTCTCGGTCGGCGGGCGGCGCGTAATGGAAAGGAGTCCGGTGCAACATCGGGCGAAACGAACGTACGTATTCCGCGGCGGTACAATGCGCCCCTTTCCCACCGCCCACCCCGCCCAGCGTCACCGGTAGTGGGATCCTTGTGGTCCATAGTCGTGAAGGGGAGGGGCGCATCAAGGGGGGAAAGGAGTAAGGGAGGGAAGTATCGCACACGACGCGCGGAGTCATGGTTGCGAGGCTGCTCTCGCAAGGGGGAGGGGGTGTTGAGATGAGCGGATGGGATTGGGTTGGTAGTGGGGGTGGGTGGTGGTGGGTAACGAGATGGAAGGGGTGAGGGAATGGAGGTCCAAAACCCAAGACGCATAACAATAAGCGGGGCACATCCGGACTGCCGCCACCCCTCCCCTTGGCCCTCTCTCCTCTTTGCCCTTTTTACCCCAGCTGTTCATCCCCTCTCCCAACCTCCTCTCCTTAACCTCAGCCCGCCCTCCACCTTCCAACCACTCTCTCTCTCTTCCCTTTCCCTATGCAACCCTCCAAGCCCTACGCCCCTTGAATACCCCGCAACCCGCAGCAACGCCCCCCCCCCCCCGCTTCATCCTCCGCCCCTGCCCGTCCGCGCTCCCTCCGATCCTCTCTGCCCCTCACCCCCCCGGCACCAAAACCTCCCCAACTTCCAGGACTACCTAACAACCAACGCGCCCGCCGCCGCCAGACAAAGGGATTTACTTTCCCAACAATCAAACAGACAGAATAGCAATGAGAGAGAGGTAGGGTGAGAGAGGAGGGAGAGAGAAAGGTTTCTCCTTTCCCTTCCTATTCCCCAGAATCTAAAACTTCACCGGCGCATAGTATGACTTCTCCCTTCCCTCGATCCCCTTCGCCTCGCGCGCGCCGTTTTGTCGTGCGCCACGTACGCGAGTACCTACGTGTACATACCTACTATACTCGCCGACCCCTCTCCCATTACCGATTCTCCTTCCCCTCTCCCTTGAACCCCGTCTTCTCCGCTATGTACAGTATAAGCCCCATCTCTTATCCCTTCCCTTTCCCTCTGTCTAACCCTCTCTCTCTCTCGCATAACGACTTATTTTCTTCATTCCCAGACGGGAGACGAGGAAAAAAGTAATTAGAGCTCTCTGTCATTTTTTTTATACTCTCCACGTGCTCATTAGAATGGACGGAAACCTGTATGCGGATAACCCTAAGCTGAAGTGGGGACTAATTATCTCACAAAAATATTCTATTCATCAGTAACTGTGAGGAGTGGGTTCATTCGGTCTTCTTTAATGTTCTGATGAAAGCGAGATCCATTACACGAGATTCGCTTTCCCATTAATAATACTGGATCTAAATTTGCGATCTCTCGTCGGAAACAAAATTTTGATCAGAATGATTTTCCCCCGCTGTGAATAATGATGATACCTCTGATGCGTAATGTTTTTTATGAAAAAATGAGTATTAAAAATACGGTGAGGGGGGGGGGAAGTAACTTTCGTAGTTTGCGTCATTTATGATCATAAATTATGGGCTCTGCAAATTACATTAGTTGTATTTGTTGAGTTTTGTTTGAAGAATTTTTCCCTCCTATGATTACATTTTTTGGAATAAAATGTGTGAAACTGACCAAAGTCAACGAAGCAGTGGTCATTTTATACGCTCATAGATGCTTAGTAAGGATTTCATTCTGTTTGGAGTACTATTAGACTGCTGAGGAGTTGACTATGATTTCATCGCCATTGATAGTACAAATATTCAATCTTATTCTTTTTATATTAAAATATTAATGACGTTGAATTATTCGGTGTGAAGATGTAAAATAGTCTCAAATACTCTTGATTCGATTTTATTCGTTGTATCTCTCACCAGATACAGGACAAGTGTATTCAAGTAGCTTAGGATATGTTAATTAGTTTGCAAAATCTAAAAATAAATAAATTATTTCTAGAGTGATTTTGTCATTCACAAGAAGATAGTAAGATTAGTGTGATTGTTAATCAATTTACTTTTTTCCCTGAGTTACTCAGTATGTATGTATTGAGTGAATGTAATTGGTTAATACATTTGGGTGTAATACATAATTAGTTGATAATGAATTCAGAGTACCTTAATCTTTCCCCACTTTTTATATTAAACCCTCAACTAGATCAATGGTAGTATCTGTGTGTTTGGCTCAAGAATCGTGTCCGGAAAAATTTAGATGGTCAACTAATTTATTATTAAGTGAGGAAAGCGCGATTGTATTAACTTTTTTACTTCTAAGAATTTATTTACCTCTTCCGCTCGAATGGATGTTCTAGGTTTTATTAATTATTCCACTCCTTCAGTTAGTGCACTATATTTTGCGAAGTTACATCTTACAGGTATACCTACCTATTTGGCATATCACTTAGTTGCTCAATTACTCAGCACGATTAAAAATACTGGAAGTATACTCTGTATCTTGGAAGAACGAGAACTGTTTGACGGAGTGCTTTAGTACTAATTCTTACTATATTCCGCACTTTCGGCGAACTTGTTTCCCTCTCTTCCAGAGCTGCATGAACTCGACCTCCTAAGACCAACCATTAAAGTGCTTAAGCGGAGGACGATTAAAGCTGGAGACTCCCGAACGTAATCCTTGGGCCTTTTCGAGGGATTTTATGGAGATTTATTATTTTGGCAATAATGGACGATACGCCTAGGGCGGAGGAAAAAAATCTCGAGCTTCATTTGAGCAAAAAAGAAACTCCACCCCCTCCCTCTCATAGATTTTTTTCAGGTACAACTGCACCTTGACTGTAATTTAAAGGCAATTCTGACGAGGCCAGGGAAAAAAAACATAAAAGAGGAAGAGATGGATGTGTCCAAGGAAAATTCGCGAACAATGGGGCACACACGTCCCTGGGAGAGGAAGACTGTCTTTGAGGGAGTGTAGGAGACATGGGAAACAGTGGGGTTGCAGGGGGAGGAGGCTAACTACGAGTTGGGAAATAAACACGGCGAAGGGCGTTGGGGGAGTGATGTCTCAAGGAGCGAGCGGACAACGGGGTTGGCCGTGTCCCTGGCGATGGTGTTTTTGCGTCGAGTTGTGTGCAGCGGGAACAATGACTGCGGACGGAAGATGGGAAACTGTTGAAGACCAGGGCGCCGCAAGCGGGAGGAAGGAACATTCCAGAATTAATGTTGCTAAGTAGGGGAGTGTGGGGAAACGAAGTGAGTAAGGGTGCCACGGGGGACTCAGACTGCAGATTACTTTCCGCGCGCGGAATGTGCTCGACGAAACAGATTCGCGGCGGATGAAAGAAAAAGGGACAAAAGGTTACGGCTCAAACCTCTCTGGGAGTGTCGTAAGTTTACCATACGTTTGAATGATTAAATTCATCAAGGTTTCAGGAAGGGCATGAACGATTAGCGTTCTGCGATCTGTGATGTGGTGTAATTTCATTTTCATACGTTATCTTCGAAGGGAAATGATTTGAGACGATGGATATGTGGTACTTTTGTAGGATGGTGGAAATAAAATCAATGAACCGAGTAAAAAGTGAAGAAGTGTTTCAAAGAGCGAATTCTCATTGTCTTGGTTTATCAATAAGAGGATTGGTTTGTAGCAGTTCTCTAAGCTACAGTATACCTGTATATTGTTATCTTCCAGTCTCTTCATTCCTTCATATTTACTTTCGCTTATATCTTGCCATTATTCATCATTGTCATTTCTCTGTAGTCCTACGCTTGTGAGGTTTCTTTATTGTGATCTTCATTTAACTATAGGGTCTCAGAATGTGTCCAATTGGTTTCACTCTTCCAACCAAGACATCCATTGACTCTTCTGTATACTCGCCCTTCGAGAGATTTTCAGTAGTTACTGCCTGCGCATTTAATTTTTCCTATTCTTCTGTAGTACAATATTATCATATCTTTTAATTATTATTTCATGATATATCTTTTGTCTACTCCTGATAGCCATTGAAAATAGGTTCTGCATTCAAATAGAGCCAAATAAGCCTGGGATTGACGACACATTAAGTGGTGACCGCTAAGGTTCTATTCTATCTAAGGGAACGATGTGCTTTGAAGCGTATTTCAGGCCTCGAAGTTACTCGAAGACATGCCTTACCTTGTTTAAGGTTTTCAGATAAAATGTAACGATTATAGGCCTGCTGGACGTTGTCGCATTTCCCTCTGGCGGCAAGGGGAGGGGAGTTGGTATCGATTGGTGCGAACCCTATTTGCTTGCTAGTGGCGAAGGCGTTGGGAGATTCCGGTACGTCCCTGACAATAATTTAATGAGTTTAAGCCACTATAAAATCCAAATTAGATTTTAAACTGAATAAAATTTACATGCATCAACGTCTCTTCCGCAGAGAAGATGCCTTTAAATGAATAATACTCTTCCCAAAATATTCAGCGGCACTTTTTATAAAAGGTACAGAAATATGCATAAACATTTTTTACTCGTAATGACGTAAGTTAAGCATGACATGAAATCATCGCCATTTAAACACATTCATGCCATCTCGTGGAATATTTGCGTTTTCATCGATGTTGAAATACATTTTCTGAGATGTTACCCAGTACCAATTATCTTTTATCTATACTCTTCATTTTATTCAGTATTTTGAGGTGATCAAATTTAAAATTAATTGTAGTTTAATTGGTTTAAATTTTAAAAGGGTTGGAGGAGATTATTGCATTGTGGGCTGTTATTAACATTGTCGAATTAATTCGTAGTTACATCATCCACCCAGACGTTTTGTGCGTATGCCTTGCATTTCCTGTTTTTAGCTTTTTCTAATTTGAGCGCTGAGAAGAATTCAAGCCCTTCAGCAGATTATATAGTTTTTCGGGAGATTTTAACGAGGAAATTTGCGGAACTAAAACTCTGAAAGTGCAAAAAAGGTGGAGATTATGAAAGATTCTTATCTTTCATATAACATGTATGCACACAGCCGGGGATCATGAGGAGAAATTTGAGTAGAGATGAAGTATTAATTAACATTTTTTGCTCAGTGTTTGGTATTAAGAATTTTTCAAGTGCACTAAAAGAACATGTACATCTATCCAAGAATCCTGAAATGAAAATTTGACGAAAATTCCTTATTGAGGTATATTTCTTAGAAGAGAAACTTTTGCCTCCCTGTAAAAAAAATGAGAAGATATTCTCTTTGAATAACATGTTGCATAATCATTAAATATCCTTCGGCGAGAAGAAAATAAAGCGCTTCAAAATTTAATAAAAAGTACCAGAAATGGGGTTATATTTACATACTCGGGAAAATAAGCGGATCCAAGTTTGGATCTTACTGAAATTCATTTCTAACATCAAAGGATTCCAAATATTTGCACTGTCACTAATTAGTCTATGAGATAGATTATTTGTTTTAATTACATTAGATACCAAATCTTATTAGATATGATTATATCTTTTAATTTATCAAATAAATAATGTTTTCTTTACATTTATAAGGAGAATGAATTTACTCTTTTCATCATCTCCGATTGAGATTCCATTGTAGTCATTAACAAGGTCCGGAACGTTTGACCTTTTCATGACGTTGGTAATAACTGTGTCTAAGAACATGAGGCGCCTTGTCATCTCTCTACCGTAAAAATTCTGGGGAAGGTGAATAGCGCCTACGAAATGTAAGATTAGAAATCTGAGGGATTTATTCTCGCTAACTCATCACTGATGATGAGAATCGGACAGTTATTTTCAGTGCGATATTTTAACAGGTGGAGTAAACAGCTATGGGCAAATTACTTATAATTAGTGATTGTGTTCTCCTTTAGTTACTTTGACTGAACTTCAGTGGAATAGGATGACCTATTTTCCTAAAATATAA
This sequence comes from Hetaerina titia, assembly GCA_037158775.1. Taxonomy (NCBI): domain Eukaryota; kingdom Metazoa; phylum Arthropoda; class Insecta; order Odonata; family Calopterygidae; genus Hetaerina; species Hetaerina titia. Next base: position 39,153,362 of record CM073773.1, on the reverse strand, counting down.
AATTGTATTAGGCTACTACAGTGGTAAAAAAAATGGTCTCGAGGAAGGGATTGGCATTCTTACTCTGTGCCTATTTTAAATGATTCTCACACAAGCTTACTTAATTTTAAGATTTATTACAAAATATTTATTTGATAGTTGTGTCCATTCAAGAACCTACCTTAACCGGTAGATTACCTAATAATAATGCATGAAGGATGTTCAAAATAACTGTTGCCTCTTTGCTTCTAGTTTTTAGAGAATATCAAAGGCCTTATAATTGAATTTTATGCCCGCTAGAAGAATTACCAATTGGACATCAAAGGTAGAAAATCATTACCCGTAGTCATTATTAGGGAAAATATGTCATTATTTTTCTCCCGTGTAAGGGAATAGAAAAACAAAAATGGCATGTTAATAAAGGTAGAACTTTCGAATTATTTCTGCTATATTTATATTTATTTTTTAATTTTTCCCACGATATTATCTTCACCATAGATGGAAATTTGGCCAATGTGGAATAATATTGTTCGAAAGGTTTTTTACGAATGGAATTAGAACGCACCGATTAATGCTTTTCTTTAAATAAATCCGATTAATCCGTCATATCTCCTGGAAGTGTCCTTTTCAGCAATCGTGATATTCTCTAGCTGGACAGAAAAACGTTAAGGTGAGATATGAATAAACCTTAATAGATTCTGTGTCATGAAACTCGCCCTTCTGCCATGCATCAAATCAGTATCTTTTACGATTTGAATTCCCACGGATTAATGACATGGTAAGATTATGTCAGAAGAGCCTTAAAAAAATCATAAGTTATCATTCTCGTTTCGAAAGTTCATGACAACTTTCAGATTCGTCGTACAGCAAGGTACGACTTCAAATGGCGGACGAGCATTTGTCAGTAAGTACATATAACAAATATACAATAGGCATACTTGACGACAGGATTATCAAGGTACATTTTACAAGAATGATGGATACTGAAATTAAAAACCATTTGTGTGGAGTTTTCCATTTAATCCATTCTAGCTGTTGAAACATATTTTCCCTAGAAATTTAGTATGATATTTAATTTTATTACGGTTGAGATGGTATAAACTGAGAATACTTTTTAAAGCGAAAATGTATTCCTTCGCTCCCCAGGTTGACGTAAGATGAAACGCTTTGGAGGACCATGTTCCGGAGACTAGAATGATGAAGACAGAAGGGAGAATATATGGTGAACAAAAGAACTGGAGAGGAAGAGAATAACCATTTTGACGGTGTGAAGGGTATGTACGGACATGAAGCATGTTTTTTGTTGATAAACTGGATGAGTATTGGGGTTAATAATTTTTATGATTATAATTTTTTATGTGGTTCACAAAACCACCCCCTGAAGTGAAATACTCATGATGCCAATGCTAGATATAATCTTTCACACTTGATAGAGAACAAACCTAAATGCCAGCATTAATAAATGTAATAAATTACCGGAATTAAATACCATTATATCCATATTTTCCTGTAGGTGGTACGCGCAATGCTCAACCGTTGACCTTTGTGCACCTCAAACGTTTGAAACTCTTTTAGAAACATAAGTTGAATCTTGGTCTGCGGAAAGATTTTCGTAAAGATAACTGGAGAGGAACTATATTTCCATTTTTACAAACTTCAGAAATCAACTATTACGCTCATTATAATTTATTCCTATCACCACTTTAGTATTTAATTGAAAAATAACGGAGCATCTTAGGATTTTTTTCGTTGGTGAGAAATATCACGTGAAGAACCTGTTTTATTATATTGTGAAATGTTTATCAATATTTATTTCTATTTTTGATGAGTTCTTTCGTGTTTTGTTTTGGATGCATATAATATGAAACGGGTTAAAACCCGTTACCAAATTTCACAGTATATTTTTAGATTTTTTCCTATTTTAATTGCCCATCATTCAGTTTTTGGTCCCTTGTAATTGCGACAACATTCCATTTGCATTCAAAGTGACGACATGATGAGTGGAAAAAAACCTTATGTTGAGATTCTTGACCACCAAAACGGAAATACTTACGCAAAACCTGTTACGAGTTAAGACAACGGATCAGATGGAAGTGGAATAATGTGCGTTAAATTATGACGTATTAAAATTAGATCGAGTAAGCATCCCCAAGGTAGACTGAGTTAAGATAGAGATTTAAAGGTGATTTTAGGGTTACTGTAATAACCTTTTCTGTTAGCATTATCAGTTCTTGTTAATGTCTTTTCAAAATTAATAATGAATTGGTATATATTAAGTAACAATGAGATGTTTAATGTAACAAATTTAACTTTGGCTAGAGCAACGTCGACTAATAAACATAGTCAATATTTATTAAATCATGTAAAACAGTGTGGTCTGCTGATCAATATATTTGACCAGCATATAAAAAGCAGGAAGATTCATAAAACTTAAGTTCCTGAAATGGCCTTGCGTTGTGATCTATTTTCAAAATTATCTTTATTACGTGCACACCGACTTATTATTCACAGCAAAATATTTTACGAAACGTAACAGAATCATCGTGTGGAAATTTAACATATTTGACACCTCTTATTTGTTCAAAATACCGATGTGTGTATCATAAGATTCACTTTATCCTTACATCGTTAATTAGTTGTCATTTTACAAATTTATCTCATCCATAATTATTTTCTTGATCCAAAGATGATCACTCCGTTCAGAAAACTAATCGAAAATCGTGGAGGTACTTCCCATTCCCATTGGTATTATTTACTTGTATTGAATAATTATTCTATTCTGCTGCTTACAATATCAATCATCAAAACATTAGATTAACAACATCATTATTCCGAACGCTGCAGATTTTTTGCAAATTTTCTCAATTGGAATATATCAGCTCAAGGAGTTTAATACAATAGATAAGTGCCTGAACTTCTTCTGGCGATGTTACTCCTTTAATATTGTTATAACACCATTCGTCAAGCGAAATATTTTCACCAACCCGTACACTCCCTTGCGGACCCACAGCTCTCATTGCCAGTATCGAAAATTCACCCTCTTCCTGTTGCCTCTAGCCCCAGCTCCAGGCCAGGCGAGAGCTCTGTGCTGCTCTCTGGCTCTCCTCCGAGACCTTCCTTTCTCTTTAACCACACGGATAATCTCAAAGTTTTTCATTCGAAATGGCCGCTCACACTTAAGAAGAGAGTAGGGAGAGAGAGAGTGGGGGAGAGAGAGTGTGTCTTACCAGTTTATCCGCTGGGAAGCACTCGAGAGTGAGAGAGAAGCATCCTATCTGCATTGGGAGAAGGGAAGAACCTTAAGTGCACGGGTGAGATAACGGTTAAGAGTCCAAGGAGGAGGTTGGGAGATGAGTGTTGTGGGGTGAGTGGGGGGTGGGGGAAGGGGATGGAGCGGAGGGAAATGGCTCGAGGTGTGATTTAGTGAGTTCCCGTTCTTGCATCTGCTCCGGGAGGGGATAGTGGGGTGGTGGGGGAGGGGGCGGGGTGTCTTCTCCCATTTCCATGCGACGGCAGCCGCCGTACCGTCTTTACACCCTAGCCCTAACCTCTCCGCCCCTGCGAGGATCCCCTCTCCCCTCCTCTAATGGCTCTCTCTCACTCCCGAGCTATATTGGGCGGGCGACTCAGGCATTTTTCGTTCACCCCTCCTTCGGGCCGCCACGTGGACGAAAGCCCTCCAATTTCCTGAAAACCCGTTGCTTTTGGTCTCTTCCGTTCATGTCTTTTTTGCCGACGATAATGAATACATCTCTTACGATCAAAGAATGAGTTTGAAGTTCAAAGGTATTCTATGCATTCAATTGGTCTCGATTCATTATTTTTAAAATGGCGCTTGAAATGCAAAAGAATGAGGTGCTCAAATTGGCGTAAAGAAATTGAAACTGTCGTCACTGTTTTCCATAATTTTTCTCGCAATGAATTTCCACCAGGGAAATTGATAAGTTCATTTCTCTAACTCAAACATGTTTTCAGAACTTGTTCTGCCATCCATTTCACGTAGCAATGGTTTAATATTACTTGTCAATATTATCAAGTATTTTTATATGCCACCATGCTATTGTAAACATTATCTAACATATCCGAGACACACAAATTTTCAAAGTATAAAATGAAACTGAGAAAGCAATGATTGCAAACGAAATTTCAGAAATCGGGTGAAGTCAACGGGCTTTATATGGTTGTTGAGTTAGCTGGAACTAAAACTGGAAAAACAGTATCTCTAGGTATTATAAAGATATCAGAGGAGTCATGAACTCTGTTAATGGAATCCAAAGGCATTCAGGGAAGTTGAATATAAAATATAAAACCACTTAATGTTAAAGAAATAATGTCAGAAGCTTTACTGAAAAGGAATGTGAGGTGAATGAGGATAGGGTCGATGCATGAGTTAATTATTTAGTGAGCGCGGTGCTCAATGAATAGGCAGTTGGAGTTGCTTACAGGAAATGGTATGGATAATATCCCCCAGGATTATTGAAGAGTTTAGGAGATAAATGAAAGACGAGTTTCTTTACCTTTAACACAGAATACATGCATGATGTACATGTCCATTTCGCAGATTTCGCGAACACGTTCGATAGTTTAATATTAATGAATATATTGTAGAAAATAGGAGTTGACGACTTATCCGCAACTTACTATATAGATGGATATACTTACTAAGAGATACTTATAAGATACTAGATATATAGGCATGAACTTGTGCAGTCTCAAGACTTCACAAGTGCATGTGATGGATCGAGAGTAAGGATGGGCAGTGTTAGGAAAAGGGTTAAGACAAGGGTTCCTATCATCACCCGTGCTTTTCAAGATAGCTGTGGAGGATATGGTTGAAGAAGCATGGAAAAAACTGGTGATAGGAATTAAAGTTGGCGGGAAAATCATAAACTCAATTAGGTTTGCGGGTGATCAATCTTTGGCTAACCAGTCTGCCAAGTGGTAACAAGCATTTATGTGCGCATTAGAAAGTTAGAAAAACCTTCAATAGGTATGGGATAACAATACGTGCAAACAAAACAGAGGTTATGAGGTTTTCCAGAAGGAGGAAATCTAATTTAACCATTAAAATAGAGTGCCTTAAACTAGAACTGGTTGAACTTTGCAACTTATGTTGGCAGAGGTTTGGACCAAGATGGTCATAGCAGTAGGGATATAAGAAGAAGTATTGAATTAGGAAAAGCTGCTTTACAAGTAGGAGAAAAGTGATGATGGGGACGTTGGGCAGGGATGTTAAGAAAAGGCTCTTCAAAACTTAAGATATGGAGCGTGATTTTATGCGGCGTGGATGCATGGTCGTTGGAGCAGGATGATGAGCGTAGATTGGAGGCTTTTGAAATGTGAGTCCGGAGAAAGATGAAAAAAGCGTAATGGAGAGAAAGAAAAACAAGGAGGTGGGAGAAATAGAAAAGAAAAAAGGAAGTGAAGCTGGGAGAAATCCAAAGAAAGCAGGAAACATTCATCTATAGCATTTTGATGGGCGATGAAATGTTGATGAGTGTGACAGAGGGGGGACGTTAGTGAGGAAGGGTAGTAAAAGGATGTGCATGTTAAACGAGATGGGTGGAGGAAGGAATAAGGCGGAGTAAAGAAGGATTTATTGTACAGTTGGATGTTTTTTTATGAGAGGCAAAGAAATGCATCGTTGTTCTGTCTGTGTCCATCTAAAAACTACATTAAACGGTAGAATACTAATAATTATAGCAAAAAATATTATCACAATGTAAATATTGGGTTCTCGAAAAGACGCCATACGAATTAGATTCTGCCTATTCAATGAAACCATTCTTGAAGATTGGAGTTGACTGGTGGGATAAGCCAATTCGGATCACCTCCATAAATCAGACTGTAGGCTAGCGAATGGAGAATCAGGATATTCAAAGAAGTTAGCCCGGTTGTCCGTTCACGTACACAGTTTTTCCACCTTGCACGTCGAGGGATTGTAATGGAGCCAGTGGGAGGACTAGGAATTATAGTCAGGTTTGGCTTGCAATAAGATTTAGCTGGGGATTGTGTCTAGGTGTTATTGTACTAAGAAGCTTGTGAAATAGATAAATCTATGAAATACTTTCCTGTTAATGTATTTCTTTTCTCTTTTGAAACTTGACTGTAATTTTCCATCATAAATGCAAATAGCATTTATTACAGGACTTTGGAGTCTTGGTCTCTTTATGTTACTCATCATTGTCTTGAGCATTTTACACTCGCCCTGCATAAAAATTGTCTACGCGGTTATAAAAGCTTTTCATGGATGAACCGTATTAGCCTAAGATACATAACTTACGTTAAAAAACATGTTTTCATTGGTGGGATGTTATCATCGTCATTGGTCGTTAGATCCTAAGATTTGTTAACTGCAGTCCTTCATCCTACCCTATCTGATGCTGATTGGCTTACTTCCTGGCGGTTTTTTGCAATGTTCTTTTTTTTATTTGTACCATGTATTTATCCTTTGGCCTTCCTTTTGGGACCTTTCCCTCTATTTTTCCTTTTATAAAATTCTTCACGAGTCCATTGTGCCACAGGGTGTGGCCAATCCATCTGGTTCTTCTTTTCTCTATGGCGTTCCATAAGGTCCGTTCTTCGTTTATTCTCCGGTATGCTTCTTCATTTCTTATTTTATCCGTCCATTTGATCTTAAGCATCCTCCTCCAGCACCAGGTTTCGAAGGCTTCTAGTCTTTTCTGTTCTACTTTTCCGATGGTCCATGCCTCCTCTGATCCATTAAGTGCCACGCTCCATACGAATGTTTTCACGTATTGTTTCTGTCTGTAGTTCTATCTTCTTTGAACACAGCAGTTGTCTTTGCATTTTAAATACTCTCTCAGCTTGAGCTATTCTTCGCTTGATGTTTGTAGTACTTCTTCCGTCTCATGTGATGATATTTTCGAGATAGGTGAGAAATGTATATATTTTGCAATAAATTTACCATATTCATTCATTGAAAACGAAGTTCATGATGAATCACCCAAATAGGACTTGAGACCCTGAAATAGTTGTAGCGCTTTAACCATGTTTCTTTCGTTAGAATGAAAAATAAAATATAGATACACTGATCACAAAATCAGTGAATTGTTACTAGGGAGTTTACTTTGAATGTCCATTAATAACGGACCCTAGTACTTTTTGGTCATTGTACCGAACACACCTTAAATGCTTATTTAATAATATCGCCAACGTGAATCGCCAAAGTGGAGTGTATCAATTACATCAAGCATATTTATGAAAGGTTTTCGTTGGAGATACTTTTTTTAAGAGTCTCTCAATTAAAAATAATCAATGGATGTTAGAAAAACGAGTATCTTAATTCAGTAACGTTGTACTAATCCCATTCTGCAACTCCTTTTCCATACGAGCCGCTACCTGTCGGGTTGGAGAGAGCTGGACGCCACAGTCTCAAAAATTGTCCTCAAGTCACTAGAATTATTATTATTTTTTATTTATATATTTTAAAAATTGTCATGCTTATTAAGGCAGGCTTTGGAGTGTCCCAAACGAATTTTATTTTCTACAAATCGCGTGAAATTCCTATTGTTTGACGCGCATTATTTCCATTTCTCAGCTCTATACCTGCCTTCATCTCGTCTAATAAGTCATTTCTCTTCCTTTATCTGCCTAGTTTATATAATATTCTTCCATCCCCTACGTCTTTCAGTATCACTTATGCTCTCAATATTTCCTCCTGTCACTGGTTCTACTTAGAAATTGCCACTAGCTGCCTCCCTTTTCTTACACCATATCTAAAATCGTCGTTAGTGTTTCTATCTCTCTAACTTATTTTCTCTTTTCTTCTCCAAACCAATCTCAATGGTCTCTAATACCCGCTCATCCTCTTGTCGCTTAAACCAGGTTTTGGTTCCACAAAATCCTACGTATTAATCTTTACTAATCTGGTCTTAGCGTATGTACACGGCATCAATTCCCTTCTGCCAACAAATCCTCATTTCACCAACCCTTCGCACATTTATATGAAAAATACTGTTAAAATACGAGAACTGCTCCTCATTTCCTAGTGTATTCTATTCTTAATGCTTAACTATGATAATGATCAAATTGTAGGACTTTTCCACGGACACATTATTAATACCTTTTATCCGTATGGGGGTTTTACGCATTCCTTGGTTAAATATTTTTGAAGTGGAATACATTCAATACTTTTCAGAATTGTATTTTTGTCTATTCTGATAGGAGATGGTAGATATTGACCCAGTTTTAAAAAGTCGTAAATTCTTTTTTGAATTTTCCGTTGGCAGGAAATATTTTTGAATGAACCTATAAAATGGTGCACCACTACATTTTTTACTTCGATGCCGCGACTCAGGAGTCAACAGTTTCATTTACCGAAGGTAATTAACAGAATTTCACCAAGTTTTAAGGGTAAATGAGTAACTATTCTGGAAATCTCTCATTTGTGGACTCCTGCATGAATAATGTCGCGCACGGGTAATTTCCGCGTAGTAATTTCATTACTATTCATACATAATCTATCGGTTAAAATTTAAGGACTATATATGACTAAAAAACGACTTATGCTAACGGATCGTCGATGTCCGTAGTTTTGCGAATCCGCGGAATGTCTATGAACGTATTCTCCTTGGACACGGATGATGGCCGCCTCTTTATATGTACACTCTCACACCTGTATAAGGTGCCAAATTCAAAACCGAAGGCAGCTTTAAATTAAAAGAACCTTGGAGTAAAATTTACTAAAATTTGGCGTTAAGAAAATGAGGAATTCGATAATTATTTTTATCTTTAACATCTTCACCATTGTTTCCCGCCGTAGTTGTTTTTTTCTCATAAAAAATACTCCTCTTTAAAAAAAATGTAAAATGCTTTCACCACTTCATTTACCTTCCGTTGTTTAAAATTTTCAAGTGGTGGAAATGGGGCCACGTCTTCCTCTCCCGGTACTTAAGCAGTCTCCACCGTCGCCGCCGTCTTCCAACCTCAATGAAAGTTCTCTCTTTATCTCCCCAAACCACATGGAGAGCGCATTATCTGCCATCGAGAACCTTTCTTTTTCATACCGCACTCCACCGTACGGTAGTCCCCGGTTGTTCTTTCTTGCTCTTATAATAAGAGGTGCTTCTATCTGCTCCATCCTCATCCTCTCTTGGACTCTTCCATTTTATATGTAATCCAAACCTCTTTGAATCAGTCAAACAGGTTTTCTTTCCATCTTCCATACGCGCATGTTCGCTCATTTAAAAGAACTTTTTGAATTCCACGTTGTAATTATTGTAGCTATGGTGCTTGTATAAATGGGTTGTCTAAATTTGCAAGAGTGAAATAATCGTCCGTGGTTTAACTTGGAAATACATGAATACCATTTCCGGAGCATATAATTTCTTTGTAAGTTGTTTGGTTATAAATGATCTCAGGCATGATTATCGGAATATTGGACAATCCACATTTCCATTAAATGCTTCACAAATTTCCTTACATTTCATTAAAACCGACAGTATTCTACGTAACAGCTTTATATTCAAGATGAACTTACCTTGAAAATTGCGTAATAACGTCAAACTCACTCCGTTAAATAATTTTTTTCGGAACAGTATTGTTTGGTTTGAGAAACAAACTAATAGCCTATTTTCACCTCTCATTTGTCTTGGAATTCCAATGTTTGCGTATTCGGCTGTGTACGGAACCCATTTAGCAGGTAATTTTCTCATATTCAATTCCACCGTTAAAATGTGATATGCTCGTTTAGAAGACATCCCTACAACTTCAGCGATTTCTCGCACTTTCAGTCGGCGATCCTCCTTGGCCATTTTATGCACTTTTGTAATAATTTCTGGGGTAGTGGCACATTTTGGCCGACCACTACGCGGATCATTATCTAAGCTGTCCCCACCTAACTTGAATTTGATTGACCGCTTGGCAACAACACTGAATATGAAGGAACAGAGTCTTTCAGAGTGTTCTTGAAGTCAACATAAATTTTCTTTGTTTTCATACCTTTATTTACGAATATTTAATCACTGCTCGAATCTCAATTTTTTCCATCTCCGCAAATCTTTACAAGGGAAAAACATCAGAGAGGCGTCCGCACCACAGATCTCTTCCCAGATCACTGACGCGTTACGTGTTTAGTCATAAAAGATTGCCTTTTACTAGGGGCACTCGCGCTTTTGCTGGCATATGGTGGTGAATCCGAGAAACTATAAAACTACCCTCGTAAAATGGCATTCTATGCTCTAAAAACTGTTATTTCTTGACAAAATAGTTCTCACCTTAAAGTTCCGTGTTTCTCTGGGTTCTTAAAACGAACTTAATGTTTAATATTATTTCAGTTCCGTGAGAATTGACGGTCGCGGAATTCTAACAACGGAGAGACGGTCCTCATAGGATATTGTAATCTAAATTCACTCTTTGGAATAAAATGTCATGCGGAATATACGTTTTGGATGTTTAGTTTATAACACGTATTAAGCGTACGTTTCCGTGATCTTCTGGAGCAATATTTCCCCTGGGAAGTAAATTCATCGCTGAAGTTAATTTATGCAACGGATGGAACTTGGTCGATTCTGTAGGAAACTTTGCACTTGTCGATTCGTATTTTCGTGCATCTCTTACGTATTCAGCTCGGTTCTCCCATATAGTGTCACTTTGCTCTCGCCCTTCCTGCTTGTTTATGGAAAGAGCCCGACTCGTATCCTTCCGACTTTTTTTCTTTCGCTCTCATTCCTCTCGCTCGCTTGGCCGTCTTTAGCGTCCCGCAACTCCCAACCTGGAAACTTTAAGTGATTCTACCAAGACCTTTTGTGAACCTGAATCCAGTCACCGAACTCCCTCGATCTCTCACTTCTCCCCCGCATCGTCACAAGCTATAGCGGTCGGCCTATTTTTTTTTTTTCGTGCTCTCAAATAGAGGATGAAAGTTTTCGTGCACAGCGTCTGTTCCCTTGTGTGTTTCGGTGGAGATGGAGATAAAGCTCTTATAAGTTATATTCCATTTATTTCGAGGCCCGTTATTTTTTTACGCGAAATAAACTCCCGAATGTTTTTCTGCATTTTGAAATATTTCGTTGTGTTTTCGTAGCGAACAGATTGCAGCTCATGGCATTTATTTTCGCGCCCAAGCCGAGGATTCTTCGGGGCTTGTCCGAAAAAATATTTGTTGCTCCCCCTCCCTCAATGAAATATTCGAATTTTCAAAAACGAAGTACGCGAATACATTTCATTTCCAAAATATAACCGTCTTGCCGTTGAGAATGGAGAGGTTTATTATTTGAAAAATGATTTTTTTTTCTATCCTTGGAAATACATTGAAAATCATTAAGCATGTCTTAGTGAACCGAATCGTGGGAATTTTTATTTATACAATCGCGCCTCATTTTTTTATGCGTGAAGATATCTAGGAACGATGTGCGTAAACTTTCGTAATCGCCTTAAAGCTCCCTCAATACTAAATTGGCTATGGGAAACAATGGGCTTTATCTATATTTTCCTGCATCAGGAGGACTTGGGAAAGGAAAATTTAAAGTAGGGAAAGGAAAGCCAGTGGTGGTATGTTTTAAGTCTTCTTAAAACGCATTTATTAAACTTATTTATTTAAACTTATCCCTATTCTCCCTTGATTCATAGCAACGAGTTTCTATGTTCCTATTTTCGCTCTTAATAGCATCGTTGATCACCGATGTTGTCTAGGCACAACACTTAAAATGAACTTGATTATAAATATTGTGCAAATGTCTTACCCTTGAAAACAGTTATGCTTAGGAAATTCAACTTTTCCAAGCGTTATGCATACCAACCCGTTCCAACATTCGATTTACGCATCATGATTTTAGACATGATCCTTGGAGACGAAAATCTCAGACTTGTATTGAAAAACTTGCCTTTGTTATTGCAGCCTAACAGAATGAAAATAGTTACTAATAGTATTTCTGCTCCTCATTATACTGAATAATCTCCTGTAACTATTTTATACAGTCCTAGAAATCACTTTCAATGGTTTTCCATTGTAGGATCTCCTGTTTGGCGTTCTGCCTTTGTAACCTGTTTGTGATTTCCCATGTTATTGCCAACTTCAGACTAACGGCAGAGATAGTTTTTCACTATTCGCGAAGAGTTACTAAGGATATCATTAAGCAGCTCAGATGTGATTTGAAAAATCTCTTGGAATGTGTCACCCACCGGGACTCTTCGGAAGGGACTCATTATAATGGAAAATGCCTTCAAAATCGTTGCAGATGAGAGTGCTCCTTTTTTTAGGCATAGAAAAGAGTAAACAATGATGACAGTTAAAAAATATTCTGCTACTTAGAAATGTTGGTGGCAATTTCCTCGCACTTCCCTCACCGCAAACATTTCTCCTCGAGGAATCGCCATTTCGACGGGAAAAACACGCGAGGCCAATCGATTTTTCCCCAAAAATTCCTCCTCCCAAACGGACCCTCTCTCCCCCTCCCCCGCACCGTTCATCCACCCCCATTTCCCGCATCTCTCTCTCCCGCCCCAGGGCAATACCCTTCTTCCCCATCCCTTCGCGCTTCCCACACCCCCAAATCGTCCTTGGGTCTCTCCTTCCTCCTTTCTCCCCATCCCAATTCCCCGCCCGGTCCCTTCTTATCCTTCACGCGATTCCTTGCGAAACGAAGCAGCAAGTGAACGCATTTGTTCCACGAAGGAGCATCTCACTTGTCTGCACACGCACACACACAAACACACACGCACGCAGCGCCTCTTCGACGAATTGATGACTTTCTCCCTCCTCCCCCACCCCCTTACATCGTACACATTCATTTTTGCGTTATTATCCTCCTTCGTCTGCGACTATAAAACAGAGCGTTTTTCCGCGGAAGCGCTTTTCATTCCAAGCAGTTAGATCCAATCGGAGAACCGTCATGCAAAATGGGCTGCAATTATCTCCCGTACTTTTAGCTAAGTGGCTGCGGCTAAGGCGTCGTCCATTCAGAGCACTCGTTTTTTTCCACATCGCATCGCCGATGTGGTGGTGAAATGCTTGAGGATTATTTTCATGTCGTCTTGATCTTCATGCACCATCCTTGCGCTGAAACAAATAGCCTTTGTTTTTAAATTGCATGCGTTTAATACTTGGATTATTTTTTATATCTTCTGTCACTATTTGCTAGCGAAAATTGAAATGAAAGACGTAAGTTTTTGACGACAATTGCGGTTTTATCAGGATTTCAGAAAAAATGGTTATTTTTTTAAATCAATGAAGTTGTATCATCTCACAAACTATCACAGTTCTAGAATTATATTTCTGTCCTATATACTGTATTCTAATCCCATGGAGGCAGGAAAAATGGATGAAAGGCGTATTGAGTGGTAGTGGTATGTTGAAGAAGGTAATAGAGGGGAGAATGTTAGGCAAACGAGGAAAGGGCAGGAACAGAATACGGATGTTGGACGGGATGAATGGAGGAAAGAAGTGTACGGAGATGAAGAGGGATCTGATGTAGAGTAGGTTGCTGGATTGGGTTTTGTTTGGAATTACAAAATATTTATTTGATAGTTGTGTCCATCCAAAAACCTACCTTAACCGGTAGATTACCTAATAAATTTAAAAAAATGTATATATATATATATATAATATATCTGTAGATGGTGGGTGAGGAGAGGGGTTGGTTGGGAGAAATCCTATGGAGGCAGGAAAAATGGTTGAAAGGCGTATTGAGCGGCAGTGGGATGTTGAAGGTAATAGAGGGGAGAAGGTTAGGCAAACGAGGAAAGGGCAGGAACGGTATAGGAATGTTGGAGGAGATGAAGGGAGGAAAGAAGTACACAGAGGTGAAGAGGGACCTGATGTAGATTAGGTTGCTAGGTGGGGAGTTAAAAAATGTTTATTTGATAGTTGTGTCCATCCAAAAACCTACCTTAACCGGTAGATTGTCTAATAATAAAGTACTGTATTCTGTTGAAGCATCAAAGTTTTACAGGTGCATTATGGGCCTAATGAGAGCGAAATCCGTTCGTGTCTTTATCGCATGACACACTGAAGTTTCAGGCACAGAGAATTTAGGGTTCAAGTCACTTGTCTTACATAAAATAATTTCATTACTCAGAAATTTTCGGATTTAATAATTGATTATTGTCCAAACCTTAAACTTAATAGGGAAAATTCAGGTTATTTACCTCATATCGATGTCCGATGTTCTCGATATAAGGTTTACAAATCAAACATTCAAGCTTAATATGTACTTTTGTCCATCATTTCTCCTAATCTCATTTCTAGGATATAGCATTATTACCAAAAGGTAATATTTACTGTCTAATCAAATTTATTTCTGATCTCAAGTATATGATGGAGTTGAAATATTAATCTAAGTCATATTTGGGTACATAGTCATGTATAACGTGTGCCATATTAGTTATAAATATTTAAATATGGCGTTAACTCACGGAAAAAATTATGAGTACCAAAAAAGTAGAGTTATAGCTCTTCTAAAACATTTTAATAACACTTCGGATCGTGCTTGATGTATTTCCTGTGGAATGCGGAAAAATCACGCATTTTATTGGGATCTCTAAAGGTAGTTGTTCTTTTTATCTGATATGTTTTCAAAAGATATTATTTGCTCACTTGAATTTCATCGTCTATGTTTCAAGAACTCAACTCTTGGGAGCGTGTTTGCTCCTCTTATTTACTGTAGTAGCTTCATTTATTCATCCGTATAAATAACCCATTTTTGTTTGCGTTTGTTGCTGAAATAGATTGTAAGAAATGAGCATGCGGGCCGTGCATATTCTCTCACAGCAGGCTCTTACCTTCAGGCGAGGTGACATTTAGGAGCGGGCTCCGTCCCGGAAATAAGCACACAACACAGGTTCATGGTTTCGATTTCGTCGTGTTGATACGGCGGCGTTATCGTATCACACTCGATCCAAAGCAAACTGGCCACGCACGACGGAACACCGTTTTTAGGGGGAGGGGGAGGGTCTACCTCCTTTAAATTACCAATTTCTCGTCCGCACGTCACAAATCGCCGTGCGAATTCCCCACTTGACAGCCGTCCCTTCTCCCACCACCATTCATTCCTTCCCACCACCTCTCTCTTCTACCCTCCACACCCACCTCACTTCTTCCATTTTCGATGAAGCCATCGCCGTCCTCCCTCCTTCCCCACCCACCAAAATTCAATGTCGTGCACACCGGCACCTTTCAAAACCACCCCCGAAGGAAAACTCTAGTCATCCCGTCCATTTTTTAACGCTTGATTTTTTATTATTTTTGATGTTTATTTTGTGGTTGCGACAGGAGCAGCGGTGGTTCTTCCGCGTCCACATACGCCCTTCCGCCCACTGCCCTTCCTCTCTCGCTCAAAACCTCCTCGCACCGCGCTGACCAACCCTCATCCCTCGGGAAGAGATTCCACCCTCTCGTCGAGGGTTCCCTCCCGATGCTCCTCTCTCCATATCGTTCCTTCCTCGCCGCTGTCGAAAAGGGGTCGCGGGCGTTGCGGGGGTTGTGTTGACCACCGCGGGGCGGAGGGGGATGATTGGGGACGGAGCGGTGAAAGACCTCCGCGTGGTTTATTCAGTTCCGCCGGGGTTCGTTCGTTCCGGGTAGGCGGGGAGGGGGGTGGAGGGACCGGGGGCGCTTTCAAGTAAGGGTCCGCGGTCCATCGTCCTAAGGGTTGGGCGGGGGAGTGTAGCACGCCGCGGATAGGTTTCCGAAGCATAGGGGAGAGGGAAAGGGGTGGTAACGGGATACCCTGCTATCAAACCTTGGTGTTAGAAGTTTGGCTAAAGGATTGGGATATGGAGGTTAGAGAGTTGGGGTTGGTTGAGGGCAAAGACCCTTTTCCTCCATCCGCCACATTTCTCCCCCCCCTCTACCCCCCCGCCTCAACTCCACCCCAATCCCTCTTATCCGCATTCGCTCAATCTTTTTCTCCTTCCTTCCCTCATCTCACCACTCCAGTTTCACTCACTCCCTTACATACGGAGTCAGTCGTAGAAAACCTATTTCCGGAAAAGCGATCTTTTCCTCTTCTCTGGCGAACCAAAAAAAAATAATTTTCTCTTCCTCCATGATCCCCTCCCTCTCCCTTTCCCCGCTGGAGAGAGATGAAAATATTTGGGAAAACGGCGCTTCTGGATTATTTACTGGTGCCATTTTCTCCCTTTGAGAAAATGGATCGCGGATGGAGAGGGGATTTCCTGGTGGAGAAGTCGGATGGGGTGCGACTGTGGCTTTAACAGACAGTATTATGTGGGTTTGTCAATCCGAAGGCGGCAGAAAGTCGCAAAAATGATGGTTGAATAATAATCGGAAAAGGGGTATGGATTACGTAGAACTTCTGAAAAACCCTTCTCGTCATCTCAAGAAGTATTGAATGGAGCGGATTTGAAGCTGCTTGTGGTTTAAGGAGATAAGCTCTCTATCCGATGTGTATTCGTTCTAGGTACGAATAAAATATTGATATATCAAGGAAGAAAGCCAATCTTTCTAACCCAAATAATGTTTTAGCCTTCACCCTTGTATGTTTTTAGCGTTGAGCAGATATAGATTGCAGCTGTGTGCGTAAATCAATTTGATAACTCAAGGTCACGGGTCAAATGAAAGAAAAGCTAAAAGCGAGATGTAAAAAATAAGTGTGTAAGAATCTTGGCTGTTCCCATAGATATGACAATAGCATTTGTCCACTCTAGTATTCTATTATTAGTAATGTAGAAATTAAGCCTCTTTTCAGGTACCTTATAATTATACCCTTAACGAGCACTCTCTCATGGTGATCGATGCCCATGCAATTCGCCTCGCGGTCACAGTTTGGAGATGTACTTTGCCCCATTTATGGACCCTATGAGATAGAGAGTGTGCACCGTGCTAGGTGGAACTCCTTCCACACATATCACCGTTCCGGTATTCACAAATGGGTTCTATTTTCCAAGTGCCACCTTGTTTGGGGCTAATAAATAAGTGGAAAAGTACGTATTTTAAAAACCATGCTCGCTTGTAGAACTGTACAGACTTGCCCCGCTAAGTTTACATATTTGCCATAACTGATTTACCGCGCGTTTTTAATTGATATTTAATACGTTTTATTATAATCTTTTTATTGAATACATTTAAAATGTTTACACTCTAGCATCTACTATCAACGAATTACTCATGGAAATTTGGAGGCAATATATAGATCTCGGACGAGTACGTTCTCGTCGATATGAGAATGTTTACATCGATACTGTAACTAACAAAATCGATTTCATTCTGTAGGTGAATACATTTGAAATCGTTATTCTGTAGGAAAATTACTTCAAATGATTCTGATATTTTGGGTATAATAATTGAATGTATTTTACACGTACAGTTCGGTAAGTTTTCTCCCGGAAAATATTCAATTTTTTACATATTTTGAAGCAAATTGGAGATTTTCTTTGCGTTTTACTGTATTCAGAGGTGAGACTAGTAGCACAAGAGTGACTGACAAACCCTTCTTCCACGTAAAACTGCTTTGTTTTTTTATTTTATGTCTACCATTTCTTAAATTCGTTTCGAAAATGATGGAAAATCATTGTGGTTTACCCGTGTAATTTTTGATAGATGTATATAAAAAAATATATACATATATATATATATATATATATATATATATATATATATTATTTTCGGAAATCTACCGGTTAAGGTAGGTTTTTGGATGGCATAACTATCAAATAAATATCTTGTCCAAACAAAACACAATCGAGCAACCTATATTAATATTTATATTCTCTTTCTGAATCGTAAACTTGGACAAATCTATAGTTAAATCATAACTGTCCTAATCAGATGAAATATCACCAATGAATTTGCCTTTTTTACTTTTGAAGACCATTAAATCATTTAGTCCCCATTTGCAGAAGATTTCCTTCAAATCAAGAGACAAGAATTTAAGTGAAAAGCACTCGGGAATATTCAGCTTTCTTTTGTTTTCCTTGGGAGATCACTAGCAATAAACAGAAGTCTTGGCCACGAAGGAGCCCATTACCGCTCGTGATATCAACCTCATACGGAGCTCTAAACACCATTCTTGCTCCACGCTAAATGAAGAAAGAGAAATGTCAGACAGAAGAGATATTGCGGTAGTTTTATGAACTTCACTAAGTTAGTCCTTGGGAGAGAGGGAAGGAATCCACCAGCAGAAGTAGCGGCTGTCTCGACAAGGGAGTTATGACCTGATTCTGGTATTGCGTCTTCCTAGGAAAATTATTCCGCCCTCATCTTTTTCCAAGTGTCCCAACACGTAATCTGACAAGTATGACGTATTTACTCGGGCTCCTTCTGAAGCTTCGTTTGATGAGGTAAAAACGTGAGGGCAGAACTCTCGAAAGTTTTGAAGGAATTTCGGAAGATGGTCTCTTGAAAATCCGCTTGAATCATTGTTTCTGTAAATGGGTCGTGGCCTGGCGCGGGATTGCTCAATCGTCGGAGATGAGCCGGTCATAGCGAGTAATTTAATGGGTCAAAGGAAGCGTCGCGAGCAGTTAATAGCGCCAGTCGAGTTTTCATCCTGCCCGACCTCGTTTGGACGAGAGCGCGGAGTAATTGCACGTCCATCACCGTGACCATATTCTTCCGGTTTTATGGTTTCATTTCTTTAGGCGTGTCATGTTTCCCATTTATGCGCATTTAGTGAAATTTCATTCCCTTAATGCGATACAATTTTGATCACTCCATCATCATAAATATGGAAGGTAAAATTAGGAAATTTGATCCCCCCCCCATTACTCAGAGATACAAATCAGTTTTTCTAGCCCTCTTCGTTTGCTAATGCAGAAAATTCTCAAGACACTCTATCTCTTTCAGCATATAACATGTTTCTACTTCGCAATATTCATGATTTAGAATGCTTCTCATTAAATTGATGACTGCTTCTAGAAAACATTTGAATTTACTTTGAGTGTTGAAAAAAAAGAGTTCCTAGTTACTGTGTGACAATATTGGAGAGATATTATTAGAATTTGTTAAAGAAATGTTGTTATTATTGTACCTGATGTCACAAGTTGTGAAACTATGGCAGTTAAAAATTAAATGTTGAGTTTCAGGTATTACCATGCTTCTTTCCGTTTAGATATTCTTTATCCAAAATCATCTTTTTCAAGTTTTGCTCCAGTTCATAATCAGTGCAAATCATGAATAAGTATGCAGCGTATCATTTTACAATATAAAGATATGCTTTATTGATTCTTTCGCTAGGGTGATTTTTAAGGTATTAAAAGGTGATTAAGGTTTTTGTGAATTGTTCCCATATTTGGAAAAGCGAACAGATAGTAATATAACAGACAGAGAGGATGCGTAGTGCAATTTTCAATGGATTACCCACAGAAATTATTCACGTATACTCAGGAAATAAGGAACTAAATTTTCCACTAGCATGTAAATGGATTTGCACGTCTTTTCGTTTTTTTTAGTTTTTTTTCCTTAACCTATTTAACTATTTAAACGACCTTCCAACATTCCTCATCCCTCTCATCTATAGTTTTCGCACCTCCTGCCACACGCCTATGCTTGAACGCGGGATATTTATGTTGAAGTAGATGTAAGGACTGTTCAGGTTCTTACACCATGCAATAAGATGGGAGATGGGTCCGAAAATTGTGGTCAAGTGTGAAATGGGAAGGTGGTGTGCCGGGCGACAAGAGATCAAACTTTGGGCGATAAACGCGACGCATATGGATGAAATTGGTGGCACTCTTGCACTCTAGAGAGTGGAGTGACATCTAATGAAACGTAGACACAAACGGCAATGATACAGTAACTGGAGAATGGTGGGTGGTAAACGGGCGAGTACAAATCAGTATCGGACAGGTCGGAAATGCCTCAAAAAGTGTTTGCTTGGGTTGGAGCCAATAATAGCCAATATACTTGTGCCATAATAAACCTAAATTCTATTTTTTGTGGTAGGAATACCTAGGAAAATTATTAACTGCAATTGAAGCGAACGTATCGGTGAAACCAAGCGACATAGGAAGAGTGTTCAAATTCTAGGTCACCCAATTTTTTCTCGAAAATGAAAGTAGATTTAAAGATATGGTTGGGGTTAAAATACGCTAGCACTCTAAATAATGGAAGGCATAACATACATAGAATGATTGCACTGTGCAGTGCACAGTGTTCCTAAACTGGCTAATATAATCAGATCCGTTTTCAGTTTTTTAAATGGCGTCGTTTAGTGTACAAGAACCGTGTGATCATACGATTTATTCACTTGCCTGCTTTTTCACCCGTCAAAATTCACGCCAATTGAATGAAGTGATAGTGTATTAGTGTAAGAGATGTGAAAATACGTCTTAGTAGTAGCGAATGTTCAAATAAGGCTGAAAGTCGTGTGCTTGATTTTTAAACAAATATTATTGTGTGTCAAAGAACCAGGGACATTAAATGAAGAAAGTAAATTTGGTCACGATATAATTTGGAAACGATATTAGGCAAAGAAACTGGAAGAAAGAGTTCATGGCAGGGAAATTAGTTAAGAATCTTAGAAAAACAGAGAAAAATGTTATGAAATGTAGTTTTATTTACAGTGCGGATACTTGGTCTTGAAGCAAGATGATCCTCAACCCTTGCCCTTCCCTCATGGTGCTACACCCCATGCCACACACCTTTATGGTGGCTCGCAGGGTATTTATGTAGATGTAGATGATAGGCGTAGATTGTAGGCTTTCGACATGTGGGTGTGCAGAAGGATGGAATAATTAAAAATCACCGAAAATGAAACAAACGAAGAAGTAATAGGCATGGAAATGGAGGGGTAATGGTTATTAAAAGGTATCCAAAGGAGTCAAGGAAAGAGGATGAATGGCGTTTGATTGGTGGTAGAATGTGAAAGACTGTGATAGAAGTGAGAGCGTTTTACAGAAAAATCGGAGTAGGGGACGAATAGGAATACCGGACGAATAAAGGGAGGTAATAAGGTAGGCTATTTTAAAATAAATGTTTGGTCCCTCCATTTCTCTATTTCATCCCAGTGGTCTTCTTCATATTCTTTGACATCTTGACTCAAATCAAGCCTTGGCCTATGCCATATTTCTCATCTATCCATCTCGATTATGTTTTTCTCTGTACACTTCCTCACTTATTACTTTCTCTCTTGCATCCTCAGCCTCGTTGAATCCTTATGAGTTATTGGCTAATACTGACAGAGGAAAGAATCTATGTTACACGGCGATTTTGATAACCGTACAACAGTTATTATCCTAAAGGTTACTTTGTCAGTTGAGGTTACAGCTCATCTAATATGAGCCAGCAAAATCCAGCAGCGTATGTCATTAGAACAGCAGGGTGAGGACTCATTTCCTTGGGCCATCTAAATGTGAGGAAAATCTCCCTGGTTCACAGAAAACTCTGAGGAAAGAGTCCAAAGCGTGGCACTAATTCTGCGCAAATTGAGAAAATGAACCAATGGAAACTCGAAGACTCAACTGTATAACTGCCTGGACTTCTTGCAAAATTATTAATCGTGCGGTTTCTCTGCGACATTGAGGAAATAATCAAATGCCTACGATCTATTGGTAGGTAGAGCCACAGCATTGAGAAGATGATATAAAAATTATTAGGAAAGGCTTTTGAGGAAATAGTGGATTTTCTTCATAAGAACTGTTCAAGACTTTGCAAAAAAACGAGGAAGTACTAGGCATGGTAGGAGAGGGGATGCGGTAGTCGGAAATGATTGAAAGGAGGGAAATAAGTGGCAGAACTTTTCGCGGGGGAGGTAAAGGACGCTGGCATGTAGGATTGTTGGACGCGATGGAGATTGGTATAGGTATGTGGAATTATAGGGTTTATTGTAGTGTTGAGTTTCAGTTTTTGTTGGTTGTAAGGCTTAGAAATGTAGAAGAGGGCGTCCATCCAAAACTTACCGTGAACGATAGGCTTCCGTTTCCACAGTAATTCAGTCCTACAACTTAATGGGGTTGAAGCACAAGCATAGTAATGAATATTGATGTAATATATGGGCATCTTCCTCTCTTTTATCATCGATTTTGTCCAACACTTCCACCACTATCCTTTTGGTAGATAGCGGGGCATATTACGTTTGTATCGTAAATATGTATATGTAGTCCAAAACCTGGATAATATTCGGAAAATGTTCTTTTCCGTGAAATACCTAAAGTTAGGGAGAAGATTTATTTTTAAAGACTTAAATGACCTCCTAGTCATCCATAGCAGAATAAATATAATTTTTGTTTTTTTCCCACGTAATCAGTGTGAAAGTCATCACAAATCGGAGCATTTACTGTTTATAGGAGATTTATAAAAGCTGCACGATGACTTATTACCGATTGGCCCTGGGGGTGGGTCGGTGGAGGTATGCTCCTTAAGGAGAACGGGGCATTGTGGTGTGAAGAGGGAGAAAGTGGGTTGGCCCGTCTCGTGGGAGGGAGGAAAGGGGGGGGACGAGCAAAACAGGCGAACATTCCCTTCTTTAAGGGCCACGACGGTTGATTCACATACATTATTCCCACTCCACGTGGTGTCACGACGTAAAAGTAATTATCCGCCTTCATGGATATTGCAGGAGGGAACATGGGCGGAGATGCCTACGGCCTGTCATCAGTGGCGTACACTTCTCGAGTTCCCTCACGGTTTGGAATACAATATGTGTCCCCGCTCGTGAATCCATAATCTCTGACGGGAGGAGAGGCGGGGGGTGGGGGTGGGGA
Organism: Hetaerina titia; assembly: GCA_037158775.1. NCBI lineage: Eukaryota > Metazoa > Arthropoda > Insecta > Odonata > Calopterygidae > Hetaerina > Hetaerina titia. The sequence continues at coordinate 39,130,760 of CM073773.1, read as the reverse complement.
AGAAAGTTTTCCGGGGGAAGATGGGAAGTCGGGGGGCGTGGTAGAGTCATCCGGAAGGGTCGTGCGTCTAAGGAGATGAACAGGGCAGGTGGCTGGATGTGGAGAAGAAGGAGAAAGAGGGAAGGATGCGCGGGAAGAAAAGGAGAATGGATAAGTTGAAGGAAGGAGAAGAAAACAAGAGATGATCATTGCCAGCGGTCTAAAAAAGAAAAATAAGCGGGAAGAAAAAGTGGAGGTAAAAGAAAGGATAGGGAGTGAGGGAGGAATCGGTCACGTCGTTGGGGGGAGGGAGGTGGGGGAATTCGTCAAGCGATATGAATAAAAGAACCAAGGCGAGGTGGTGTCGCGCCTCCTTCACATTCTCGGGTTCTGTCTTTTCTTTCCGAACTGCATTTTTTTCTTACGCATTCGAAGATGAAGAAGCTTTGGGGGAAAGAGGTTTTTTTTTTGGCGAAGGCGCGAGTTATCATCGGTGTGGGAGACATGTTCCCGAGATGGTTGAGTGGCTGGGTTCCATTCGCTGGTTATTCCCAATAAGTGTTCTTTTTTCCCCATCTGCTTTTCAGAATGGGCAGCAACACTACAATACGGATGAGGGAAACTATGCTCGAAGCGCAGAGTGCATGCCTCTCATGAATAACAATCTTGGAGTACGCGTTCCAACCATGAAAACACCATTGTTGGTAATTTGCAGCGCGTGTTGCACTCCGAGATTGATGAAAGATAAAACTTTCCGTAACCAAAGCAGAAAGATTCTTATGCAGACGACACGTTAACTGTGGAGTGCAAAATAAACGAACGATAACGGACGGTTTAGGCCTGATGAGTGGTGTATCGCAAAACGATGACAAGTCAAGTCATTGTGATGTAAAAGTCCTACATCGGAGCTTAAATTTCTGGATCCTGATTACGTACTCGTAAAATACTGCAATAGAAAAAAATACATCATGTTGCGTAACGATGATTCCGTACGCAGGTTAAATAAGCGTGGTTGCGCGTTTGCACTTGTATACCAATATTCCCCGTAGATAAGTAGTGCAACAGACGGCCGTTGATATTTTAAAGATTAACTTAAAAAATCCATTATATTTTATTAGTATTCTTGTGAAGCGGATATAATCCTTAGAACTAACCGATGAATAAAAAATAAGAAAGCATGCTTTTATTGGATTTTAGTCTAATAAAATAAATATACTGATGTTCTGATACACAAATTAATAGATGAAATGAAAAGCGCTTCAATACTTCCGGTGACTATGAAGGTATCGTATTTTTAAAATGAAACCTATAGCCTTCATGACAAAAGGGCTAGTGAATATTCTGAAATACTATTGCTTTAGTCCTGGAAAAAACCTCACCTTATTGCATATGATGAATTTCTCTAAAGTTGTGGCCAAATTCAAAAGGGTCATGCACTCGAAAGCTCTCTAGATGACTATAGGTTGAAGTCCAGCATGAAGGATTGATATTTTCAGAAGGTTGAGTGTTGGAAGATGAATTCAAAAGTTTCAATGTGGACATCGGAATGTGTTAATAAACCTTGTTACTGAAACAACATTTTTTTCTTTGCTAGTCGCATGATAACTCTATTTATTAGTGAGTACTTATTTGGTGGACATTAGAAAATAACCAACATTTGTTTACATGGCAGATATTGAGAGATAGTCTGGCGCATGTTGGTTTGGTTAGGTGCATGTTGTAAGGGAGAAAAAATATACTATGTAGGTGTGTGAATATGTGAATGAAATTTTAAATGACCTGGGGCAAAGATTATTCACTGATGATTTGTATCTACCGATACGTATGAAATGATACGAACAGTGAAGGTATTTCATATCATCTCATTTTTGTATTTATCTGATGTCAGTATTGGGATCTTGCCATATAATGACCTGAATTAAACTTCTGAAAAAATAAATTATATCCCCCTATACCTATAGACTGAAGGCACTTGCAGTCAAAAACTCATCCGAACAATTGCAATACGTGGGAAATATTCTGAAATTTAGCCCAACATGGAGAGACCAGTTAGAAATGATCTAAATACCTGCGGTGTTGGAATAGAGAAACTGACTTCATCAAACGAAAGATATGAAACTTTTCGAATCGAAAGATAAGAAAAGTAATTTCAAATTTCTTATGCCTCACATTACCTACTCCTTGAGTATATCGGACCTAAGAAATAACTAATTAAGTTCTGAATTGTATAAAAACAAATAAAAACCGATCGATCCATAAAAAGTTGTTATAAAAGAAAATTTGATGAAAACCTTGCCCTGCAAGCCGCTACGAGGTCATATTTTCAGAGAGTGTTAGTCCAACAAAAAATTGGTCAAGTGGTGTTCCTTTAAAAATGTTTTGTTTTCGGGTAGATAAATAGTCACAAGTGATGTTTTATCCAGTTGTTACGACGTAGTGCGCAAAGGGAAAAGGATTCCTAATATTGGGATATCTTTTAATTATTTTCCCTTCATCTCTCGCCGTGGTCTCGCCTTCCAATATAATGAATGCGGGTCTAGAATCATTCCCTCTCTGTCGGGATCAAACCCCAACGATATTTGTTTATCTAGTAGCTTTACTAGTGCATTTAATATTCGTATTTTCAGTTTTTTCCAATCCAGGAGTTTCAATAAGAGTGTCAAGTTTGGTGATTGTGCATAGCGGTTTTTAACGGAACGGGAAAATATTCACTGCATCTTGTGTAATCCCAAAATTAGGCCCTTCAAAGGATCTGAAATGTCCGACGAGTATTATTATTGAAAGTGGCGCGTAGACAACGTGAAGGCGTCGTACGAATATTGGAAAACCTCGAATAGAACCCGACTGATGCAAGAAGGTTTTCCGCGAGACCTTTATCTGCTGGAAAAATTTGAGTTTCAAAGTTGTCACCGAGATAATAATTTCAACTCCTTATTGGAGAGTTAGACATGAACGTAATCGAAAGTTGCGAAAATGTCGTAAAAAACGATTTAATAAATTCAATTTTCTCCGCACAATTCGCTAACTCAATAGTAGAAAACAAGAGGACCAATTTCAACTGCGGGTTAAGTGAAGCAGCACCATTTGTCGCTTTAAATTCACGCCCTTGTGGCAATTTTCCGTTGGAGGTACGTGCCCCAGAGTCACCACCAATGGCTAGGACGACTGCTGCCAAGTGCAATAAAAATATAAGTATATACGTAGAGTTAGTAAAGAAAGTGTGAACCTGTTGAAGTTTTGAAGGAGAAACCGTTTTATAATGACAGATGATGTTTTCAACTACATTTCTGGCAAAATAGCGACGGTAGGTATCCATTCAGGTGACTCAAAGTATTGGTAAAAATTGGCGATCCCATATATGTATCTACTCTAGGACTTTTACAGCACCCCGTAATTGCTGCATTCCATCCCAAGTATTTTATCGTGCTTCATAACCTTTCATTGCGATCTGCCAGCGACAGGAGTTCCGAGAGATCCTTAAATGTATTCACAACAGCATGGGGTAATCGCGAAAGTCATAACCTTAACGTCACTCAAAACCCCCAACACCATTTCAGAACTTGGTTTCCTTTTGGGTAAGTTTTCGTTCGGTGCTCTCCATTTTCTACGACCTTTTGTCGAACACCCACAAGTTGATTGATATTTTTTTAAGAATTGTACCTTAGAGTAAGAACCAGATCTGGCCTGGGCCGTCGACGAGGGCGTTGAAAGAATCATTAAGGCACACACGACTGGGAATTGATGAAGTCACTTTGAAGGGTAATTTGGGGGGGGGGGCGTTGGCGATGATGACGGATGGATGCAAATGAAAGAAAGGAGGAATACAAAAGGACACATAATGCATGAAGGGAATACAAAGAGAATAAATCGCTCAAATATGACAAACGGAGGTGTAAAGGGTTGAAGGGAAATAGGAATATTGTCATGGGTGGAGAAAATGGAGGGCTAAGGTTCATGGATGGCGATTAAAAAAATGCATGGTGCGAAAAGGTCCTTGATAGGACAATTGGAGGTGCTGTGATAATGCTCTAGGAAATGATAGATATGTGTTCTCCAGTGGAGAGCCCTCTGCTAAGACGAGGAAGTCACACTAAATGCGTGTCGCTGAGCAGATTCTAATATGACTATACGATATTCGATTTTTCGCATTGCAAAACTGTCGATTCCTCGACTTCGGAAAATAATTAAACGACATCACATCGAATTTAACGACAGTTAAATAGTTGAATGTTCGATGCAATGAATTTATATCGTCATCCCTGTCCATGTTTAAGCGGTCTAATAGGTTAATGGTTACAGCGTACTAGGATTATTCCCGAATATCAATGGACCCATATGAGTTGGGCTCTCTCTGAGAAACCAAAACGGTGGGATTTTCTGAATAATATGCATGTTTCAATGCCTTAGTACGATTTGACCTGTCCAGTCCTGTCTTAACAACTTAAAACGTAATGCCACACCGTCCACATGTTCTCACCGAAGTCCTTGGCGTCTTCAAATTTTAGTGGAAAAATTTGTGCGGCGCACATTCATTGCATTGCAATATGCGTAGCGGAACCCAAAAAGCAAACATTTTATGCCGTTTACTCCTGCTTTTATGCAGGATGACGTTATTGTGTTTCAACCGTTCCCTTAACTGTTGGTCAGTGCTGAATTAATATTGTCCATACCTCAAGAGATTGTCAGTAATTACCGTTCGCTTTCATTGTACACAGGTTCTATGTGCTCTTCCATCGCAATTCGGGAGTAATATTCCCTCAGCGTTTCTGTACTTGGAGCACCCTTTATTGCTGCTAATGGGTCCATAAATGCTTCTTTTCGTGTTGTTGTAGTGCTTTGGCCTCCAATTTCTGGACTTATGCTCCAATAAGTACCAATTACGATCGTATACCACCGTAAAAAACTAGGGAATCTTTAGTTTTTTTTTAATTCTTCATGACCCAAGGAAATGTCGTTTCGTTCATTAATTTTAAAATTAATTTTGAAAATGCAATTAAAAATATAAGAGGAGCACTCATTTTTAATGCATAATTAACTATTATCAATAATATTTAAGGCAAAATCAATATTCATGATTGCAGAGATATTACTGGAGTAATTACCAAATAATAATTATGTGTGCCGATCAGAAAGTCGTATAAACAGTGAAGCATGCAGCTATCTAAAATTACCTTGGGCGTTGTTGTCATTTGTTTATCTTAATAATTGAGTAGAGATTAAAACATTAAACGTTGAGAAGGATTATAGTCAGGCGGAGACAACAGAAATTTTTACGGCAAAAATTGCAAATTTCTATTCATGTTTAAATGTTTGGATAGTGTACGTAGACTTAATTTTTAAAGTAAAATATGGGTTCAACTGTGACATTTTTGGCCTTAGTAAACATGTACAAGAGTGGCCTGAAATGTTTCCGACCTAACAAAGACACAAGATATTTTTTCTGTAATTTTCTGAGTCGGAAACTTTTCAGACCACCCATATAATTTATGTATTACAACCGTTTTTTGGGCGCAGAACGCGGAACATGAAAAAATGTAAAAACTAACATACTCGTCAAGCCATATGGAAAAATTGATTTAATAAGTTGAGGTGGACATTTAGGTGATCGAAAAATGGAAATTGAATTGTTCTTTCATGTTTCTAATAGTATGCTTAAACCTGACCGACGCCTAAAATCCATGAAAAATCTGAATGTTTCACTCCAATATTACGATTTAGAAGATCAGGACTGTCTCTACAGGATTCATGAAATCATGTTAAGTTCATTTAAAACCAGGCGTGATCTCCGATATGGGTGGATTAAAAGGTTCCCTCATGGAACTTCATAAAAATAGAGATGACTGGTTGAAGAACTCAAACTTTACTATTATATTGCTGAACTTTCGTAATTAATTCAATTAGAATTTAGATATAAATTAGGATTAAAAAACTATGAGTTAGTGAGCAACAGTCGTAGTTATTAGAATTTTAAGTATCTTCTAGCGTAGCCGTCAGATCAAAAGAGAATACCAGATACAGCTGTAATACTTTCCTATCAATTCCCATTGTTTTGGCGCGAAGATAACCGGCGATTAACATTTTTTGCGTTCATTATTTTTCGGCTCAGATATAGTTATGAAACATAATACTCTTTCACAATTCATTAAGTTCCATTATTCCTTTCCATAGTTAGAATTGTGAGTAGGATACACTTATCAATAGGTTCTGTAAAATTCGTATTGTGTGGGGAATTAATAAATGAACATCAAACGATTGAACTTATCTGACTATTGCCATGGAGAAGTCTTTGTGCTCCCTTTATTACTAGTTCGTCAGAATTGATTTACAGCTAGAAAATCAAAGAAAATATTTAAAACACCTCGAATGACGAGTTATATTACGCTGAAGGTTTACATAGCAAAAACCAGCATCAAGAAAGAATATTTCTAGAACATTTAATCTATAAACAGTCCGAATATGGGTTGCTTTAAGAATTTACCGGAGTTCGTGTGGCTCAAAGATGGTTAATATTTCACCTCCCTGCCGTGTGCCTAAATTATTCAGAGACCTGCAGTACGCATTTGTGTAAATAAATAAACAGACACGTGATACACGTCAAGAACACCTCTTTCCTGAAAAGGGAATGCGTTAACATATCAAAAGGTGCGGTGGGTTCCAGAGGGGAGCACGGAGGAAAGATGAGAAATGAATGCAAAAAAATGTGGCGGCTGATTTGGGCATCCCAGAGACAGGAATGAGATCGAGCGGGAAGAGTTCCCAGCTGACAAACTATATTGACAGTGCCACGGGTTTGTGTCACGCCCTCCAAAAACGATAGCGGAGAGGCTGAGGAGCAACAGCGAGATGACAAGACGCTCGGGGAGGACGGGATGCGTGTGAGAATCTCGTAAAGAACATTTAGCCAGTATTGCGTGAGCGCGGGAACAGGTGACGTTAGGGAAAGTGTTACGCTCGCTCCTCCCATGCCATTAGAATTATTGAGAAAAAATGGAAGCAGGTTGGTTCGTCCTTGGAAATTCATTCATTCATTGAGAACCTAATTTTTGTTTACGGTACGGCTCATTAATATCGATGAAGTTAGAAAAATTTAAAATTTTTTACCATCATTGATAGTTTTTAAAAAAATTTAAATTTATTATTTTATTGCTGTCATATTATTGGAGAAATTAAATTAAATATATTTAAGGAATACTGTTATTGTGTATAGTAATTATCATTTAAAATTAGAGAAAGAATTTTATTGTTGATATTATGTGGAGGAATAAAGAAAAATCAATGTTTTTGTTAAGCTGTAAGAAATGGCAGTGTGTGAAGGGTGATTTCCCCCACGCTGTATGGAACTCGAGTATGTTAAAATGAGCATACATGCCGACTACATGAAGTGAGTATGGGGTAATTGAGAAGTACGTTTGTTAACAGTGTTTGTCACCAAAGAATACGAATTGATCGCACCGATAATGGACGTATATATGGAGGAGTGCACTATGCTGGTGTGGCCATGTACAGAGTTGGATGAAAGTTGAATCACCAAACATATGAGAGAGAAGTGAATTGCTTTAGAATAAGGGTTTGACTGGTTAAGTCATGCATGGATGTGATCGGAGTCTCAAGACAAGGAATAGAGGTCATAGGAACAAAATGGCAGTTGCAAAACAATGTACGTTGGCCATTGAATTACCCTTTAGGAAGAAAAAAAATGTTTTTGGAGGATTTTTTTATTTTTTAACACTCTCATTCAAGCTCGATAGACTGTTTCATGTTTCTCCAACGTTTTTAAGCCGTCCAAAATGTAGGATTTCGGAAGGTCCTCAACATAGGAATCTATGTTGCAATGACCTCCTTGTTCGGCGTGATTCGTTTTCCACCAAGCTTCTTTTTCAAGTTTGGAAATAAAAAAGTCACTGGCGTCAAAATCTGGTTAATGCAGTGAGTGATGTGATAATGCGATTTTTAATTCCATACTTTTCGCCATTAAAATTACGCAGGTGTGTACCCATGTATTGTCTGAAATAGAATTTTTTCTTGCCAATGAGGAAGTTTTTTCTTGATTTCTTCGCTCAATCGGTGCAACAATGACGCATTATACGTTTAACGTTTGTTCTTTATGCGAATAATTGATTCAGATGATTCCAGGTGCATCCCAAACTATGGAAATCACATTTTTGTTCGATTTCACCGTCTTCGCCTCCTTTTCAGCAGTATCATTTTTAGAAACCCTCTGTTTCGACTGTTCTTTTGTCTCTAGGACGTAGAAGTGTATCCATCTTTCGCCACAGTTATGTATTGACGCAGAAAAATGTTAGGATTGCGACAGAAAAGCCCCAAACCACCAAATCTACCACACGAATGCGCTTCCATTGAGAGCAAGCGCGGTGACAATCTTGCTGAGATTTTTTTCGCCCACTTTTTTCATGCAAAATTGGACACTATTTAGCGAAATTTGATTCATCGATCACTTAAAGCCAAATCAATCATTTCGGAGGAAGTCAATTCCATTGGACGTCATTAACAACCTTCATCATTTGTGGATGTAGGGCCATATATACATGTAATTTACTCATTTACCGAATTGTAAACAGTCGCAATCACAAGAGCAGATTTGCCACGAACTTCATCCAACTCCTTCGGTGTTAACGTTTAATCACCTGAAGAAATTTTTTTCTTTCAATTTTCTTAAATAAAAGTCTGTTCCTTCCAACGACTATGTAAACGAAACCACGAATAACTGAAATTTTAAGTCTAGTGGGAGATACGGCTTACTAATAGCAAACCTTATACGATAATACGAGCTTCACCTCTTAAATTTCCTAAGGAGCTATTGAATGACCCACATATGAATGCGGAAGAGACGAAAGAAGTCAATGTGAAGGATTGAGAAGCATGGAAGAAATTAGCATAAAGGGAGAAAGTAACATAAAATTTACTGTAAAAACCTAAATTTAGAGTTTTTTTAGTTGAATTATCCCAAAAAGGAACGGTATTAATTGTGTTTAAATAGTTGAGAGAACAAATTCATCTTTTTTAGAGTCGCAGATAGCACGTGATAGAGAAAAAAGTGAGGATAAAACCCTAAATCCAATACCTTAAGCGTACTTCTAACTCATTTCCATGTTCTTTCCGTTGGTATACGAACCTTCTGACAATGCTTCCGTTGGTGGTGGGCTAGAATTATCCCCAGTGGTGTTTGCAGGCTCCAAGCGGGAATTCGGAGGCTAAGAGAGCGATTTGGGAACCGAGTAGTAGTAGCTTTGTTGGGGAGGCGAGACAGCTAAGGTCATTTGTGCCATTAGGGATGGGTGGGAAAGGAAGGGTGGAGAGAAACCCTGCGTCGGCATTAGCCTACTCTTGTCGATAGGCACCAAGGGGTCCGCAGTTTAACGTCTCATCCGACGGACGGCGTACTCACTCCAAGTGCTCTCCACAAAGCACCTCAAGTAGGGATCGGGATACCACTGAAAAATATTTGTTGTCTCCAGGATTTGAACCCGGGCCTTCTCGGTGGGAAGGGCCGCGATCGCCTGTACGTTAGCCTCCGCACCATCCCGATCCCTTGGGAACCGATATCCACGAGGGGAGAAGATGGAGAGAATACGATGTGATCATGACCGAAGGAAGAAGCATGTTGGCAAGAAGAAAAAGAGAAAATAGTAAGAAAACACGGGGACAAAGCTAAAAAGAGCTTCCTAAAAAAAGGGATCCAGAGAGAATTCCTATGTCCTCTTTGATGCCACACGAACTGCGAATATTTAATTTATCTTTCTTTTGTTTGTTTTCACGACGTCTTTTTTCCTGAATATGTAACATTAAGGGAAAACTGCGTTCTTCCAGTCAGGTGAGGTAGTGAGATCTTATATTGAGTAGTCCTCTATATTTTTTTGTTTAATCTGAAAATCCAATACCTTAAGCGGTTCTCAGCTAATTTCACAATACTGTGACATTGCAATAGCCCTACCTTCAGTTCTACAGCGGCTTACCCCTGGAGGATATATGTTTAGTGGTATTCCTCTGTACTGATTGAGAGTATTACTGATACGGAAATAGAAACCTAGGTTCTGATTGTGTCCTGTTGTGGCAGCATTTGCAAAAATTTGGTGTGCGTCATCTAGTATTCCCTTGGTATATCTAATTGTACATAAACTACTTTTTGCAGTCATTAACCACACATTTTTACCATTTGGCTGGGTATTAAATGAAATTAGATGCTCTCTTTAAGCTTTATTGTGTGATACACTTTTCGCTGTACATTTAATTAACGGTTGTTGGCAGCTTTCATTCCTGCAAAGTTTTATGAGCATAGTTGTGTCAATTGTCAGAGTTTCATGATTTTTATTGATATTACTTTAGCCACTACCACAGACACAATTTAAGGGTTTTTATGTTAGTTCATACTCATTGAGCTTGATAACATAAGTATGTATGTATATGCATATATATATATATATATATATGCATATATATAAGAGGTGTAAGGCAGGGTTGCCCATTGTCACCGGTACTGTTCAACGTATATGTAGAGGAAATGATTAAAGAGGCATGGGAAGAACTGGAGGTAAGAATGAAAGTCGGAGGGGAATTCGTAAAATCGGTTAGGTTTGCTGATGACCAAGCATTAGTTGCTCAGTCAGCCAAGGGGTTGCAAGCATTGTTGAGTGAATTGGAGGTTCAGTGCGATAAATATGGGATGAGAATCAATATTAGGAAAACAAAGGTTATGCGATTTTCCAGAAAGAAAAAGGCTAAGCTAAATATTTTAATAGGCGGGGAAAAAATAGAGCAGGTAGAACAGTTTACATATCTCGGAAGTGTTTTGGACCAACACGGTCAAAGTGGTAGGGACGTAAGGAGAAGAATTGCGCTAGGCAAGGAGGCTTTCTCAAGGAGGAGGGAGTTGATGACGGGGACGTTGAGTAGGGATGTTAAGACAAGACTCGTAAAAACTCTGATATGGAGCGTAGCTATGTACGGCGCGGAAACGTGGTCGCTGAAGCAGGAGGATAGACGTAGATTGGAGGCTTTTGAAATGTGGGTATGGAGAAGAATGGAGAAGGTGAAATGGACCGAAAGGAAAACAAATGAGGAAGTACTAGAAATGGTGGGGGAGGAGAGGGGTTTGTTGAGAGAAATCCTATGGAGGCAGGAAAATGTTTATTTGATAGTTGTGTCCATCCAAAAACCTACCTTAACCGGTAGATTACCTAATTATATATATATATATATATATATTCATTCAAACAGAAATAGGTATAAGGAAAGGGGATAGGAAAACACATAATAAGCGAAGACAGGACATGTGGATATATATATACATACACACACACACACACACACGAGAACAGCTGTATTTGATGTAAACATTTTACATTTTTACATCATAGTTCATTCCATTCGTTTGCGCCAGCCACAATAAGGCATAACTGTATTATTATTATTAGGTAATCTACCGGTTAAGGTAGGTTTTTGGATGGACACAACTATCAAATAAACATTTTTTTGACTCCCCACCTAGCAAACTAATCTATATCAGGTCCCTCTTCATCTCGGTGTACTTCTTTCCTCCCTTCATCCCGTCCAACATCCTTATCCTGTTCCTACCCTTTCCTCGCTTGCCCAACATTCTCCCCTCTATTACCCTCTTCAACATTCCACTACCGCTCAATACGCCTTTCATCCATTTTTCCTGCCTCCATAGGATTTCTCTCAACAAACCCCTCTCCTCCACCACCATTTCTAGTACTTCCTCATTTGTTTTCCTTTCGGTCCATTTCACCTTCACCATTCTTCTCCATTGTACGTACTTAATACATATTTGTTGTGAATATAATTATAGAGATATCGTTCGTTTCCATGTCCTTAATCAGTGACATTATATCCGAAAAAATTGTAAGGTAGTATCCTACTTCGTGATTGGAAAAATTTCAAAGATACTCTTACGGTGAATTATGTCCATCAAAAGTATTTTTTAAGGAAATCAATACCATTGCCTACGCTTTTGGAGGCTCAATAGATGCCTAAAATATATTAGGAAGAACACATTCTTAGAAGTATTGATGAAATTTAATGGTAATTTCATCTTTACAAACTGTAACCATTATATTCTATAATTTGAGATGTTATCTTTTGGAATGTCGAATGACACTAAGATTATCTATTGATAAAGAGTAAGAAATGGAAGTCTAAAGGCAGTTGACGTGGAGTGGCGGATTGAGAGGCCTACAAAAATATTATTCGAATCCGTAGAAAATCTCGTCGATAATGTGGGTAACCTGTGTAGTACTGGGAACCACACCGACTTCTAAATAGGATCCTTAGTATTCATGCCGGTCAAATGAAATTGGTGGGAAGTGCCATCACACGAAAAAGTAGTTTTGTACTGGCAAATTAAAAAAAATGGATTTTTATTGCCATGCAACTAATGAAAACATTATTAAGCCTCTCGGAAAATTTCCATCGTGCGGCAGTGACATTCAATTATATTCTTAGCATTGGCGAAAGATAATAATCAAGCCTTTCAGAAGATCTCATCGCGTGTTGCGTGTTTAATTCCAGTTATCTCGAAAATATTAGCTCATGGTCATCAAAATTATAATCAAAACTTCTCTTTCATTTATCTTACGGATTGGTTACTGGTTTACTTGATTAGATGTTTTTTTCGTAAAAAATTGTAATCTTTGGTCAAACGGTCTGAAAAAATTACTCGATAAAAAATTTTAGAGTGAAAATTAATTTTGATAGAAGATAATTTTACGAATTGTTAGTCATTTTATTTTTGGAGGTTGAGTTATCTTTATGCTCCCCTATAAATGTATTCCTATACTAATGAGCAGACACCTTTAAAGCGTAAATGTCACGACCAATGAAGAAAATTATTTCGTTGGTCTTAATATATCACATTTAATGCGTATAAATGTTGTTTAAAAGTTGCAAAAAGTATTTTTATTTGAAAAATTAATCATTTAACATGCTAATTCCAAGTGATTAGCTTTCCTACAGTTTCCATCTTATAGGTAATCATAATGGGGTGTGAGTTCGGGTATTCTTTTATAAGTTAATCATTCAGTCACTAAGTGGAGTTAGGCCTACCGATAAAGCCTAACCGATATTTAATAATTTCATATATCATTTATTCGTAAATTAAAATATGAGTTGATGGTTTGCCTCCAAAAATTACCCCTATTCGTGCAGTAAAAATGTTCGAAGAAAGAGAGGAGAAACATGTTTGCAATTTTCAATGATAATGTGTAGTTAGCAGGAAACATTTTTGTTTTGAATAATGCATCACTATTCACCCTAATTTAGCGTTACTTCGAAGTGATTTCCCTACGAATGAAAGCATATCAAAATGTTCTGTAATAACGTAATTAAGTAGGTGGTGATAACTAAGGTGTTGCACAACTACAGTAATAACTTCCATTTCGTGTTATACCGTGAGAACGAATTGATATTATACACGAATACCTGTAACAATTCGTGCAAATGATAGATTAGGAAATATAATTCCTTTATTGGTTTTGAAAACCAATTACTTTTGTTATTTTATGATGAGTGCATCCACGTATTGTCACCGCCATTGAGAACAAGGTCATAGAAAATTAAAATTTCTTTGACCTAGGTCCCAATGTAGAAAGGAGCAATTTCATTTGACCATTCTTTGGAAACATTATTTACTACTTCATCACCGTAAGGAAAGTTGAAACTTGAAGATAATGGTCACTCCATTTTTGTAGTCATTTTTACGCATGGTAAAAATTCATCCTCGGTCCAATATTTCATCTCTGTTTAACCTAAAATCCGTCGTAATAAAAGTATTAAAAATATATATAGCACATATATATACATATATATGCATATTTTTAACCATAAACACAGTAATAAATCCGAAGGTCGGTTTAGTAGGCGATGATAGAGTTCACCCAATACTAAGCTCGACGGTGTTTGAAAGTCACACATCAGGGTAGGGGGGCCAGTTCCTTTCCCTGTGCCGGTAATGGTTTCCCAGGAAGATCTGGTAGTCTGATAGATCTGGATAGTTCTGGGGTAGAGCATATCGGACTACTGACTGCAAAGCACGAGTTCGATTACCGGGTAAGCCTCTCTGGGCACTTGCAACTCCACACAAGCTATGTGATTTTTCGGGTACCAGATCTTCCTACGAAACCATAACCGGTACAGGGAAAGGCACTGACCCCCCTAACCTGATTTAGTACTGGGTACCCCCCTGGGTTTAGTACTGGATCAAGTCTATCAGCACCTACCAAACCGACCCTCGGGATGATAACTGTGTTTAAGGTGATATATACATATATATATATATATATCCGGGTTCGATTCCCGGGCAAGGCACTTTGGACCTGCAGCTCCACCAAGTTAGTTGATTTTTCGGGTTCCAGATCTTCCTGGGAAACCATAACCGGCACAGGGAAAGGAATTGGCCCCCCTGCCCTGATGTGTGAATACTACCTTGAACAAAAAGTTCCCGGAATAACCACCGTGTGGCGCTCCCATCGTTCCGATTTGAGTTCTGTTTTTTTTGTTAAATTGGTACATCTGTTGTTGATTTTCCCTTTAAATCTTAGTGTCATAACTTGACATTTGCAAAAGTTACGTAGCCAAGAGTACATCTATCTCTGTGTGTGTTGGCGATTTTTTACGATTGCAGAAATGGATTTAAATTTGCAACAACGAACTTGTATTAAATTTTGCGTAAAAAACGGATTTAGTGGCACACGGACGTTGGAAATGTTGGAAAAGCGTTTCGGCAACGATTCTCTAAAAAAACGGTCGTTTACCAGTGGCACGAGCGGTTCAGAAGTGGTCGTGAGTCAATCGAAGATGATGAACGCAGTGGTAGACCATCGACATCGAAAGTCGGTGAAAAAATTGATAAAGTAAAAGAAATGTTGGTCAATAACCGCAAATTAACCACCAGAGAAATAGCGGAGGACTTGAACATTGCCTATGGATCCGCCCAAGACATTGTGGTTAATGATTTGGGTTTCCGTCGTGTAGCAGCAAAGTTGGTGCCAAAAGACCTCAATTTCATGCAAAAAAAGAGACCGTGTTGACGTCGCAAAAGACATGATTTGCGAGGCTGAATCCGATCCCACATTCATCAAAAGGATCATTCCTGGAGACGAGACGTGGGTTTATGAGTACGACACGCAATCCAGACATCAGGCAAGTGAATGGCGTTCACCAAATGAGCCGAGACCAAAAAAACCACGTCGTTTTCAGTCAAAAAAGAAGGCAATGCTGACGGTTTTCATGGATTACAACGGTGTAGTGCATCATGAATTTTTGCCAGAAGGCCAGACAGTAAACAAAGAGTATTATTTGGGCGTTATGAGACGTTTGCGTGAAGCAATTCGCCGAAAGAGACCAGAAATCGTCGCACAGTGCGTCGAGACCGTCGCACAGTGCTATCATTATTCGTAACTTTTTGACGAAAAATGCAACAAATACCATCCAACAGCCACCATATTCACCTGATTTGGCTCCCTGTGACTTCTTTCTGTTCAATCGGGTTAAAAAACCATTACGGGGAACGCGTTTTAGCAGCCAAGAGGAAGTAATGGAAAAATCGCAGGAAGCACTGATGGACATACCGAAAACCGAATATAAAAAATGTTTCGAGGATTGGATCAAGCGCTGGCATAAGTGTGTTGCAGTCGATGGGGATTACTTTGAAGGGAACAATATAGATTTAGATGAATAAATTTGTATTTTTAATTTTCTGAATAAATTCCGGGAACTTTTTGATCAAGGTAATATATATATATATATATATATATATATATATATATTATTATTAGGTAATCTACCGGTTAAGGTAGGTTTTTGGATGGACACAACTATCAAATAAACATTTTGTGACTCCCCACCTAGCAAACTAATCTATATCAGGTCCCTCTTCATCTCGGTGTACTTCTTTCCTCCCTTCATCCCGTCCAACATCCCTATCCTGTTCCTACCCTTACCTCGCTTGCCCAACATTCTCCCCTCTATTACCCTCTTCAACATTCCACTACCGCTCAATACGCCTTTCATCCATTTTTCCTGCCTCCATAGGATTTCTCTCAACAAACCCCTCTCCTCACCCACCATTTCCAGTACTTCCTCATTTGTTTTCCTTTCGGTCCATTTCACCTTCTCCATTCTTCTCCACACCCACATTTCAAAAGCCTCCAATCTACGTCTATCCTCCTGCTTCAGCGACCACGTTTCCGCGCCGTACATAGCTACGCTCCATATCAGAGTTTTTACGAGTCTTGTCTTAACATCCCTACTCAACGTCCCCGTCATCAACTCCCTCCTCCTTGAGAAAGCCTCCTTGCCTAGCGCAATTCTTCTCCTTACGTCCCTACCACTTTGACCGTATTGGTCCAAAACACTTCCGAGATATGTAAACTGCTCTACCTGCTCTATTCTTTTCCCGCCTATTTTAATATTTAGCTTAGCCTTTTTCTTTCTGGAAAATCGCATAACCTTTGTTTTATTAATATTGATTCTCATCCCATATTTATCGCACTGAACCTCCAATTCACTCAACAATGCTTGCAACCCCTTGGCTGACTGAGCAACTAATGCTTGGTCATCAGCAAACCTAACCGATTTTACGAATTCCCCTCCGACTTTCATTCCTACCTCCAGTTCTTCCCATGCCTCTTTAATCATTTCCTCTACATATACGTTGAGCAGTACCGGTGACAATGGGCAACCCTGCCTTACATCTCTTCCTAACACGGCCCATCCGGACTCTCCGTTCCCCACTCGCACCTGAGCAGTCTGAGACATGTACCGGTTGCGGATCAGTCTCCTGTCCCTCCAATCCATTCCTATTTTCTGCAATACACGCATTAATTTTTCCCAATTCACTCTATCAAACGCTTTTTCGAAATCTACAAAACAGGCAAAAACGTCCTGATTGTATTCTATATTCCTCTCGACTAGTGATCTCATTACTGCAATGGCATCACGCGTACCTCTTCCTTTCCTGAACCCAAACTGATCATCCCCTAAGTAATCATTTGCCTTACTCTCTATCCTTTTGTTGATGATCCTGAGAATAACTTTAGCTGCGTGGGATATCAAACTTATTGTTCTGTAATCCTCACATGACGAAGCCTTTGCCTTTTTTGGAATAGGAACTAACACCGATTTCACAAAATCTTCCGGCCAGATTCCTTCCTCATAGATACTACGAATCAGTCCATATATGGCCTTTTTCCCACCTTTCCCTAACCATTTCAACATTTCTACAGGAATATTGTCCACCCCCACAGCCTTATTTGCTTTCATCTCCTTTACTGCCCTTTCTATTTCATCGTCGAGTATGCCTGGACCTAAGCTATCTTCTTCTACGTCATGTTCCTTTTCTATGTCTAACCTTGTCGGCCTAAGTTCTTTACCATACAGTGTTTCTATATATTCCTTCCATCTCTCTTGGATTTTTCCTGGTTCAACTATTATCTTACCCCATTTATCTTTAACTGTTAGCACAGCTCTTGCCTTCTTACTTCCCGATAATAACTTAACCTTGCTGTATAGAGCACCAATTTCACCCTTCTTCTGTAAAATTTCCATATCCTCGCATTCCGTTTTCCACCATTCTTCTTTTGCTTTATTTGTGGCCCTTCTCAATTTATTGTTTAACTCTTTGTACTTCATTTTGCCTAACTCTGTGTTTACATTTTTCCATCTTCTTCTCTCATCCATCTTCGTAATCATCTCATCCGTTACCCATGGTTTCCTTATCCTTTTCCCGTTAACGGTTCCTATAGTGTCTTTAGCGGCTTCCAATATCCCTTTCTTGATACATTCCCATTTTTCTTCGATAGCACTCAGTTCTTTACCGTCATCCATCATTTTCTCTACAGCCTCCTGATACTCCTTCCTCGTTAATTCATTTACTGCTTCTAAATTCCATTTTTTAACGCGCCGCCCTTGCCTTATCTTCTTGAAACGAACATTACATTTCATAACAACTAAATTGTGGTCAGAGTCCGCATCCGCTCCTGGGAAACTGTGCGAATTTATCACACTGTTCCTAAACCTGTGCCTAACCATAATATAATCTAACTGATACCTTTCTGAGTCACCTGGCATTTTCCATGTATACCTACGCCTTTTGTGGTGTCTAAACCATGTGTTAGTGATGACTAACCCCTGTCTCCTGCAGAATTCAATTGCTTTCTCCCCGCGTTCATTCCTCGTGCCTAACCCATAGTCCCTCACCTCACCACCATCTCTTCATATATATATATATATATATATATATATATATATATATATATATATATATATATACATTCAAACACGAAATACCGCCATATGGCGAATAAATATTCATATTGAAATAGAGATAATGAAAATGGTAAAGGAACACATATAAAGGACGAACAGGGGATGGAGGGGTGGGGATGGCGATGTGAGCAGATCACGAATGTAAAAATATCTTCCTCGACCGGGACCGGTCTGCTCACATCCGCCATTCCCACCTCTCTTGTGTTCGTCCTTTACATGTGTTCCTTTACCATTTTCATTATCTCTATTTCAATATGAATATATGTATATTCATTCATATATATATATATATTCAATCTGCTGCCATATATATATAATCAATCACCTGTAGAATAATCACCAATAGATATGATGGTAGAGCTCACCCGTGTACCAAGCCCGACGGCGTGTGAATATTCACACATCAGGGTAGGGGGGCCAGTTCCTTTCCCTGTGCCGGTTATGGTTTCCCAGGAAGATCTGGTACCTGAAAAATTAACTAGCTTGGGTGGAGCTGTAGGTGCCCAAAGTGCCTTGCCCGGGAATCGAACCCGGGACCCTCCGGTCAGTAGTCCAACGCTCTACCCACTAGACCACCGCGACCCACACACACACACACACATATATATATTCATAATGTTCTGTATGTATATGCGCATATATAAATCTAAACACACACACTTGTTTCTCCAGTTATCTTCTACAGTGACATATTTACTCTTACTGAAAAATATGAAGACCTATTTCCTTTCAAAATTTCCCGTACCTTCAAACGAGCGCTGTTTCAACTCTCTCAATACCGACTAAAATTACATTATTCTATTAGTTTCTTCTTTCTATTTCTCCTGGCAAAATGAGTTGAAGAGTTTTCCGCATTGTACAGGCATCTAGTTAGAGTAAAAGTAAAAAAAAAAATCAGTACTCAAGGTGATTGAACTGGGACTATTTGGTCAGGGAATACGATGAAATCATCGCTTTTCCCCCTTAGTCATTCAGGTCACTTAACAAAAACGTAAAAGGGACGGTTCTGGGAGGTACGAGAAGGGCATGACGGGGACCTTGGACATGCGGAGAACGGAAGGATCATAAAAATGGAGAGAAATGAGGGAGGGGATCAAGAACGCGGTGTATTACCGCGGGGGAAAAATTTTTGTGCGTTTCCAAGGGGCGGAGTTTTTAGTGAGTGCCTGAGATTGGAGTGTTTCGTGGAGGTTTCCTTCCGTGGGAGGTTGACTGTGGGTGAAGGAGGTTGGTGAAGTAAGAATTGGTCGTGGACTGCGTGGAGAGAGAGAGGGAGAAAGGACTGGGTTGTGCGTGGAACGGATAGGAACGAGGGAGTCACAAGAGCCGAGTGAGCATGGTTCGGGGTTAGGAGATAAAAATATGAGAGGAAGCTCGACGGGATGACTCACGCAACATTGTCAGGGGTTGCAGGAGATGAGATGAAGCTCATTCCATGTCCCTTCGCCTGCCCCCCCGACTTTCCCTCGCATTGTCGTATCTCTCTCTTTCTCTCTCTCTCTCCACCCTTGTCGCTCAAATTCCATACCCTTTGTGTACCCCCTACCCCGACCTCTAACTTGTCTATGGCCACATAAACTCCGAACTCTACTCGTTCCCCCTCTTCCATTCTCCCCCGCCACCACAACCGCGCACTGGACAGCGCTCGAGAAAAATCTTATCCTGCTTGGATTTCTGAGGAATTCATGGAGCCGAGCGAGTCGGCGTTGTCCCTTTGTTTAAGGGAGAATCAAAGGTGAATGTCACCCTTCGTACTTCATTTCCATCCCGTCAACACCGTTATCCTGACCATCCCAACGCATAGTCTCTCTTCGTCCACATAGGTCCCTCACAGAAACAATATTCACGCACGAACCCCTTAACCCTCATTTGTCCTTAACGGTAAAAAAATACATCCTTCTCTTCCTACCTCCCTAACTATAGCGCACCTGCTGTTCCATTGCCTGTCCTCGTGTTTACCAACACTTAAATTAGGCTTGGTCATTTTTTTATCCAACATGGAATACGGCATTCCCTGCCCTCCCATTCGTATTGTTTATGTCTCGTGTAGTCGACGAGGTATCGAAGTGATTCGGCAGGGAAAAAAGAAGCTCGATCGGTTTCGATTTGTGTGCCTTTCAAAGTGCTTGGATGCACAGTCTGAAATCCTCAGCGGAAATTGATGCCTGCTCTTTTTTCTCAATGGTTCTTTGGACTCTTTCTTTCGCGGCATGATTAACTAATAAATGCAAAAAAATAATTATAGAAACTTGAACCCTAGAAATTACTTAATCAGTCCGAATATTGGTTTTAGACAGCAAATAAAAAAAATCCATAAATGAAAACTAAGCTGTCTTAATTCAACGATTGCGTTACATAAAAATTGGGCGACAAACTCAATGTTTCGGGCATTAAGCGTGTAATATTTCATGTCCAATGAAAAAGGCATTTTTATACTTCCCAATAATGATTCGTCCTCCTTTGACTACAATTAACTGAAAGTTTAGAAACCTTTCAATTGTATGCAGAAAATGTTAATCCAATAAGAAACGTGCTTAATCTCTCTTCAAACAAAACTAAAAATATGAATAACGTTGTCCGCAGAAAATTACGTTGAAGTTACAATTAGCATCGGTCAGCCAATCACTCCACTTCTGGGGTGTGATTTTTTTTTAAATCTCATGAAATATTTTGTCCCGAATCGTCAAATTTGTCGTTCTCGTTCTCTGCTAGAGAAGTTATTTATCTCAATAATGTTTTCGCCGATAAGCAAATCATTGATGAATTAGTTCAAATTCACTTTATAAAGATTCTACCTTTTTACTTTCAGCATAGTTTTCTTCTTCTCCTTTTTTAATTATTAACTTTGATTAGTTTCTTGACTATTTTGCTATTACATCTTACCTAAAAATGCTAAGATATTTTATGGTGGAATGGTGATCCCTACAACTCGTGAGCGGATGGTAAGATAAAGCTCTCACTGGTCAGGTATTAAGGTAGGGATTAAGGTAACACTTGGATGCTGGAATGGAAGAAATTACTTAAATGGCTGCAGTACAGCAATGAAAGATCCATTGGGAAGCTGCCATAAAATCATCCCGAAAATTATCATCTCTCCATCCATTCTAATTCATTTTTATTGAGTCAGCAACAGGACGAGTTGAAACCCTCTCCAGCAGATATACCTTTATTAAACCGGTCTTCCGTTCGTATGTCCGGACGTGATTAATAAAGAATGTCATTAAATTGTGGACAGAGACTTGAATTTCAAGCACCCCGGATAAGTGTAAGGTTGCTTTAATTAAAAATAAAATGCTCACAATTCATTTAAAGATATAAATGATAACATATGATGATGACTACCGCTATTTCCATGGAGTTATTTTATATAGTAGAAACGACGCAGGCGGTTGTTAAAATTTTCCTAATGGAGGTATTTTAAGACCATATTCCCAAATATCTATATGCTTTATTTACAAGTGTCCATCTGCGATGTAATTTAGAGGCATTTGGTGATAATATACGGATTTTAAATTTGGCACAAAAACTGATAAAGATAGAACTTTGTCAAAATATTTTGAGGTTCCTTTAAACAACATATTTCCATATCATTTCTTCGGAAATTTTCCCCTGAAAATATGATGTCTTCAATTAAAAATGTGGTATAATAACAGTTTAGGTTCGATTGAAATTATTGATTTTTGTATTTTCTTTGAATATCTACCTATCGCCCTTTTTCAGTAAGGAACATGATTACATAGGTTCAATTCTAGGTATGTGTATAAAATGGGTTACTGGGAGCTAAAATGGACACGTTTTCGTGCGTAACTTGGGTGGAAAATTTATAGTTGCGTTTCCCAACCTCCGGAATGATTTACTTCCAGATGGTCTACGAAACTGAATTCATTTACGTAAATGAGTAGGAATATGTTAGAATATTTTAAAGGGTGAAAGTTTTATTTCTAATCCCATGAGCACCCTCTTTCGTAAAGTACATTTTAAAAATACTACGGAGCACAGGTCTTTGTACAGGTTGTTGTTGTTGCACAGGTCTTTGTGTGTAATTGAGAAAAAATTGATTCCATTATTCCATTCTTCATTGGAGATTTTGTGCCTCCTCTACTTTCGTTTCTTTTGGGTAACACTGTTTTAAATAAGCACAACACTTTTGGTGCTCATTCGTAAATCATGCATTTTCATGTCCTTTGTTTGAAATATGTAGAAAACTGAAAGGGGAAGTGGGCCAACTCCAAAATTATTCAGGATTTTAAAAAATTTCCTTATCACGTGTTTACACATTCAGTTGAAAATGTTTTGATCCATATTTTTACTGAAAAAATAACTTTTTGAATGAAATTTCTCCCCGCAGAATTATGAATCTGCCGGACCTGTCGCACCTTGTACCTCTCTCTGTCAATTTCTTGCTCTCTTGACAAATTCAGGCGTGAGCACAGAGAGTTTGGTACCTGTGGTAGGTGCACTAGAAAAATAAATGCTTCTGAAGTTGCTCTTTGCTTATAATTTCTCTCATCCTTTGATCCAATACAAGGATCTTTTTCATCTTTAATTTGTCTTATTGGAAATTACAGCAGCAAACTAGAACTTATCACATTTGGTAGTTTTGTGATAGTTACTTGGATATACACTCGTATATTCAACATGAGTGTTAATTCGCCATTGCCGTTATATTCTGAATAAATAGTGGTAGACGTTGAAAGTTACTTAGCATGACTTGAAAGTTGCTGTAGCATGTATTCCCTTTTAAGTATCCAAGCGGGGATGATTCCCCTATGTACCTTAGACCGCTCTCTCAAATGATGCAGTGGCTCCTAAAAAGTCAACCGGTGGTTCTTCAAGACCTTCGGGACAAGTTTAGAGCAGGTCTTTAGCATCGCTAAATTTTCAGTGATAATGGTGTGAACTATCATCTTATCAATACCAATACGATCTGCGATCACGCGCACTCTTAACCGACGCGACGGTCTAAATTCAGCAATTCACACATCCTTCGAATATTGTCGTCGGTTCTTGACGTCGATGGCCGTCCAGCGCGGGGCTCATCTTCGGTATTTTCGCGACCATTTTCGAAGAGCTTGTGCCACTTAAATACTGCAGTTTGTGATATGCTTTCATCCCTAAACGCTTGGCGAGTTATGTCCAACGTCTCTGTCAGCGGTTGGCCAACAAAATTTGTGGGCGTACCGCTGTGAAATTATTCGCTTCATTTTGCGCTTGCACCGAGACACTCGACCGAGGTCCACTAAAAACACGATCTAGCCTGTACGACCCATGTTGAAGGCCAGACCTTTCACCAACGATCCTGCGCGAAGCGAGCACCCTGCGACGTACAGTCACATCAGGGAGAAAATGTACCCGATAATTTTTGTACAAACCTTGAATATTATTTCATTATTTTCAGCATCTGTGCTCAGAACTCCCGAGTATGTGAAAATAAAACAGCCGAAATTTATGAGATTAGGAGAATTATTTTTGGTTTTCCATATGTTTTATTACATTTTTAATTATTGAACGTTTTGAAATATTCAGAAAACTTGGAATTTCGAAACGTTTCTCTAAAACAAAATTCAGCGCCCTCTGTTTACTTCATCGGCAAAGAAATGAATGTTTTTTTTTCGGGATGCGTGGAATTATTTCCTGCTGGAGTTCGAAGCAATGCCCGTCGCAGCCAGCGTATGTCACTAACCATCACGCAAACTGCCTTCCGGAAATGTAGTTTCGCCATCACGCACTCGTACACCTCTCCGTATGTGATTATTATAGCATTACAGACTGTTTGGGAGGTGTTTTAGCCTAACGGGTAGAGCTTTCGTTTACTGAGCGTTATGCTCCGGATTGAAATTAGGGTGATCGTATGAATAACACAATCTAAAATCCAAGTAGAGTGATCTCAGAGTGGAAAGCAACTGATCTTCCATCCCAAACTTGTGTCACTCAAGGTGACACTCGCCCTTATCTCGTTTTCATCATACCAAACTTTGGTTTGGTTACGGCAGTGAGATCGGTGGTGTACGATATAGCTTACCTCGAGTTTCAAACGAAACTTTCCAGGGGAATCCATATTTTCTTTCGGTTAAAATCTATTCTTGTAACATCTATGTACGTAAGTTTGATGACCAGGCAGGGCTGGAGGTACATAGATTGACAAGGTTTGTGATTCGACGCCTGATATTATTATTATTATATATACCTCGTTCCAATTAGGCAATTGTCCTGGTGGCAACGGTCAAGTCTGTTCAATGTTCACTCTTACAATGCACATACGTACATACAAAAGAAGAAAAGATATGAGACAAAATGCTCTTAAATACAATGACACTTTTGGATTACCAAACGTACCTTTACCATCACACCAGGTCTGGTTCACACCATACCTACAACGCTCCGTCCATCGCCGCACTCCGTCCATCGCCGCACTCCGTCCATGATCACACACTCTTCAATGTCATATATGATACCGTTCAAAATCACGCACCGTGCACACATCATTCTCTTTGGCAATACAATTCCTCATGCCGTCCACATCACATACATACAATATTTTAAAAGTACAATAGTATCATAATCACTGATCAATGAAGTTTATATCCCAGTGGCTGCTTTACACTTCTTCTTAAATCTCCTAAAATTGGATGGAAACGGCTAAAACAAACCTCCAGGCAGCTGGTTCCATTCAACAATAGATCTGTTTACAAAAGAGTATTTTTTTCGTATTTGTCTTTTGTGTTGTTATTTTTGTTTCAAACTCTGGTCGTTTTTTTCCCTTAAAGTTTGGTTTTTCTATCCCTTTTCATTAATATTGCCAAACTTCGTCATTTTTAACAATTCTATACATCGCACTCAACCTACTCCTTATTCTTCTATTTTTCAAACTTTCCCATTTCAGTACATCCCACATTTCCGTGACACTATCTGTTCTTTGACACACACCCTGGCGGTGGCTTGCAGGGTATACATAAAAAAATTAAAAACGTTTTTTTAGAGAATTTATTGCTTGACATTTATGTCATAAAAAACAAGTTTTCAATGGAAAAATGCCTGAAAATGATTCGGACTTAGAAACAAACTTAAGTTCTAAATTTATTTTAATTGAACCAATGCAGCGACATCTTTTTTATAATCTAACTTTTTAGCATAATTTAGAGTGCACCCACCTTAGAGGTTATGGATTTGCAGTGTTGCATACACTCGCGCATTAAGAGGATTTAAGGCATTCTAATGGTTTTTTTTAGTACTTCGCATATTACCCAATTTACCGCCTTCCTGCCAGGTATTCAGCAAAGCGGTTTGCACGCACTTCCGTATCTGGGCTCTTCTGCAGGAGTTCATTTAGTTTACGTTGTCACGTCCCCTCCATTTCCATCTCCCTTCTCGGAAAGTACCGGAAACACAGCAGCGAATGCAACAGTCTCGGAATGTAATTGCAACAGCTCTCATCGTTAAGGACTCCTAACCTATTCCCGACGAGTTTCGTAAATCTACTTTGTGTGGCAATTTCAATTAGAAGACACTGTAATTTAGTGACGATGTTCATTACTTATCACGTACTCAATGCGAATGCGATGTATTTTGTTTTAATTTTGGAGAAGAGATGTTGTTTCAAAGTAGTTCAGAACGCTCTTAAAATGTTCGGCAAGTACGCTTAAGGAAGCCATCGGTGGAAGATATTAAATTACCAGCAAGAGTTCAGGGAATATTTGATTTATTTTTTAATGTAAAATACTGCTGGAAAACAGTTCGGTAGTCTGAGAAAGGTAGAATTCCTCACCGTAGACGTTGTGGCAGCTCCTATAGTTACAAAGAGGTTAAATCTGACTAAGACTTTAAAGTGAAGTACAGTGTGGGCTCTTCATTAACTCCTACGATTGATGGAATACAGTTAAATACCAGACCCGATAGATTTAAATGCCCATTCTTCGGTCCCATTTTTCTCGAGCACGAAAAAAATAAGTCTCAATTTATATAAATACCCTGAAAGCCACCGCCAGAGTGTATGGCAGTGGGTGAATATACATCATAATAATATTCACCCTTGGACAATCTCAAATATTTTGATAGAATTCATGGTTCTTTATTCAGAATTCATCCCCTGCCATACACCCTGACGGTGGCTTGCAGAGTATATAAATAAAAAAAATGGTTTTCCTTTCCTATTCCTTTTCCAAACATGTCAAATTCACTCACGGCTTCATTGGGTGTCAAATATTGCATTCCCGACACTCTTTCGCGGTGGTTCACAGTGTATGACGAAGAGATTTAATGAATAATACGATAGTACTCGTGTACTTCATAGTTAACAAGTCATACCACCTCATAGGTTTTAATTATGTTGACTTCTATACAGAGATTACTCATAAAAACAATAATTTTAATTGAAGAATCCAAAGAGAATGACGCATTTAAAATGGTATTTAATCGCTAAAATAATTGATGCTGTCGTTACCACGCACCCTCCTTATATTTGCAGTATAACAGCTCCCCTTGGTGCAAGTTTGGGGGTTCTGGGTAGAAAATCCTGTGATAATAATGCCAATCAATTCACGGTGCGGAGCGTGAATAAAAACGCTTGGGAGTTGGACGTGTGTGCGGCGTCTCGCTTGTCCCGGCCGTTTAATCTTTACCAGAAGTGTTTAATTCACGTTGCCGTAACTTCTCAGGTTAGCCGAACCCGTCTAATAAATTCCTGTGATGCTCGGAGTAATTGGAAGTTATGTGCATTGAAAATTCAATTAGTCAAGTAGATGAATTGATTTTCGAAGTGATGAGACTTCCGCAGCGGTGCGTTGGAAGTCTTGATCCCCTTGATTTGATTGCGAGCCCCGTACCGTGTCCACCACGCGCGGGTAATGATTTTATTTCACAAATGAGACCCGCGCGGCTTCTGTCCACTGGGTTTTAACCCGTCAAAAGGTCGTCTGAAGAGACATACGAAAAATGCATTAATATGGGTTACCATAACAGCCCTCTGCAAAAATAATTTTTCACCTGAGTATAAAACCTGATTTTCCACTTTCACGACGACAAAATATAATCAATTTGAGCATGGACAACTTTGGAAAAAGTTTAAATTGAGTATTGAATATAGTTCATAGTATTACAAATTGGTTCATTGGGACATAAACGGCCGTGCAACTAAAGTGAATATCTGTGTCTAAATAGTTTCCGTTGTCTGTTTTCACGACAGTTTAATATTAATCTCCTCATGCCCTTTCACTTAATATTCCTCTTGAACTATTCCTGTTGACAAAATAGGAAGCTATTTATTTTGGAGAAATAGATTATGTCACTTGCCGAATTTGTGTTACTGCTTTTCAATCTCGTCGGAAAGGTCCGAAATTCTACCATACCTTAGGATATTCCCGGATACCTTGACGTACGATTGGTTTGGCTCACTTCTCCTTGAGCTATTTTGACAATTCACTTGCAAGACTCTTAGTTACAGTGTTTGCATTATGCATATGTTTGTATTTGCTTTCCGCTGAAAATATTAAAAATATTCGAAGGGAAAAGACCATTATTTCTGCCACTTCGGAGTGCCCATAACAATATTTTTTTTCATCCCTGATAAACTGATCAACCAGACGTACGTACGCAAACGGGGCATTCATAAAAAAATTTCTATTCGTCCCATAAAATCATAATGGAGGGAAATGAAATAATGGAAGGATGCCTGGCCGTTAACTACATTTTGTTCGCTCTGTTATTTATGCAAGAAACGCGTGCTTTTACGTGTCTCGAATAACGAACGAGACCGATGAGAAAACCTATTGACGGTGTGCATAAACATGCAGCAGTTCTCATTTGCATGGCGAATTAAACTCAGTGTTTCCCGTTCCATCCTCTTTCGTGTCATGCAGTTTCACGCGATACCACACGGATACTTTACAAACTTAGCTAATTCTTGCGATCAACCGTCGATTATTATAACGTCTTTGACTGTTGCAACGGAACGACTAGACGTCGATCGGGCCACTCACTAGAAATAAGCGCCGACAACCCGTGTAGGAGACAGTTCCGCGCGTGAGTGTGTGCAGTCGCGTGTGTGGGAGACGGGACGCGGGGCGTCGACCAGAGCGTGGGACCGGCCGGCGGCAAAATCCTTTCCTGGGGACGGGTGAGGTGGAAGGCGGGGGGAACAACACGGGAATAAAAAAGAGCAAGCAGGGGAGCGAGACTCTCGGCTCTGTGCCTCGGAATCATTGCGAGTAATCGAATTCCGCTATTTTAAAACGATGGAATGCGGAACGGGAGTCCAGACCCCGGGGGAATCATCGGAAGACATAGTAAAATACCTGCTCCCCCGGACACTTGTTACGAGAGCACGGGGAGTGTCTTTAAGGTGCCCTGGTTCATGCTCGTTCTTGGTAGGAAGCGAGGTGGAATATTAAAGAGTGAAGGAGAACGGTAAGGAGCGGTGGTGGATAGTTAAGAAGTGGAGTGTGTTCAGTGGGGGATCGATTTGGCGGAGGATGCGCGGTAAAGGGGAGCGGGAAATTCTCCCCAAGGATGAGGCCAGGAAATGAGAGGTGAAGAATAAGCACAGGAGAGCCTGGGCACGTAGATACATAAATTTATTCATTTGTGGAGTCGAGAAAGGGAGGCAATCAGGCTCCTAATTCCTAAGTATTGAGATGATTCCTAGTAGGTGCCTCACGTTTAGATGTTGATCCTAATACCAATGTAAATAGCACACTTCAGGGAGCCAAACAACATTCTTCGATCACGTATTGACTGCTCAAATAAATGTGTGGAGGAAGAGGGATGATAGATCGCAAAATGTAATCGTTATATCAAGCAACCCACCTTTTTCGATGGTTTTAGTTAAACAGTATATTAACGTCAGTTTAACTTCATTAAAGAAACTGTAAAGTGCTTGATGACTTAAAGTTGATTAAGAAATAGAATATGGCTCATTTGAATAAATAACTTAGGTTAGTACTGTCAAATGTACAGCGCATTTCGGTTTTTGTTTCGTCATCTTCAGTAACGTCGAAACGCTTTGTATGTTGTATTTAAGAGAAACATGGGGGAAGAGTGCGAAACTTAGTTATTTGTTCGTCAGGAATTTCCACAAATTAGAATCAGCTATTTGTCTGAGATAGAGTACATTTATTTCCTCTGCATGCCTTACCTCGTGGGTATTAAAGAGATAGTTCTATACTCTGCAATTAACTTGCCAAGCTATTCAGTAGTTTTACATCGCTTGAATATCGAAACTTTCTGTTTTTGGAGAGGATTAACAAACTCTTGTATTTTAAGATACAGTTTACAGTTACCCGAAAGCTAATTCGTTTCTTTCTTCTCTCGAAAATTCGCACATTTTGATTAGCATAGGACATACTTATGCATTTTTCTTTCATCATTTTTTAGTTGTGATTGTCTAGTAATGCAAACATTTGGCGCGTGTAACGTTCACTGAATCCGTGATTCGATTTCAAACGAATAAATGCATGAAAAGTTTAGCCATTTTTCTCTTTGAATTCGATGAACATCGTAAAAACTATCTATTAGTGGTTATTATCTTCCTAGTTAAAGTTTGTAATGAAATACAATATAATGTTGAAATTATTGTTTTTCCTCAGCGCATTAGCAGAGTTTGAACAGCAGCTGACCAATCTTCGAATCGATAATAATATCATTTTAATATTGATATCTACTCTGTCCTCTTCATTCTATCAAGGCGAATGATTTTTGCACCTTGAAATTTTTGCATGGTAATTAGCGCATGACTCCGTTAAAAGTTACTGTCACGGCATTTCCCTCAGTTTCTTAAAATTTAGCATGTTATTATTTGCCTTTTATAGGTGGTGTTTACAGGAAAATTAAAGCAATTCTCTAATTTGCCTGAGGAATCATAAAATTGTTAGATCGAAAATGAACAAAATATTTCTTTAATTAGCAGGTCAACCCCGCAGACATTTATATTCGAAGTTCGGGAGCGTTGTTTATTTAACTATTGCATAACCTCACCTTGCGTAGCATTTTCATAGCGCACCTTCAGTTAGATACGTATTATTCAGAAAATATCTGCTCAACTCCAAGGTCACCTAGGGTACGAGGCGTATTCTTAAAGTAAGTACCGTTTGCTTATATTTAAATATTGGCGCTTCAGAACACAGTTTTGCTCCTGCAGCGACATCTACTGATTTATTGAGAAGCTATAGCAGCATTTGTTTTGTTTCTGAAGTCATTTGCTTGTCCGTGCATGCAAACAACAATGTCCGCGACAATCGTTGATCCCGCCAGCTGTGAAGTGCGCTTTGTCATACGATTCTTGTATGCAAAAGGATTGTCGGCTGCTGAAATTCATCGGGAATCATGCCTAGTTTATAAACCTACAGTTATGAGTGAAGGAAAGGTTAGACAATGGTGCTGTGATTTTAAAAATGGACGAACAAATGTCCATGACGAAGAACGAAGTGGTAGGCCCAGTATTCTGACCGATGAAATTGTTTCGCAAGTGGAACAAAAACTGCGATGTGATCGTCGATCGACAATTAATGGCCTGGCTGAACAATTTCCTCAACTTGGATGCACTACTGTCTACAATATTGTTACGGAAAACCTCGGATACCACACATTGCGTGCAAGGTGGGTACCAAAAATGCTCACCGACCACCACAAAGAGCAAAGAATGTCCAGTGGACGAGAGTTTTTGGGTCGTTGGGAACTCTTTAAACCACCCATCGTACCTGACCTCACACCCAGCGACTACTTCCTCTTCTTGCACTTGAAACAGTGGTTCGGTGGACAACGTTTCGAAACCGAAGAGGAACTCAAGAATGGCGTTGTCGATTGGTTCAACCCTCAGGCGGCGAGTTTCTATGCAGAGGGGTTAAAGAAGCTGGTGCAGCGGTACGAAAAATGATTAGAAGTGAACGGCGATTATGTAGATAAGTGAAGTAGGTTTGTGGCTAACTAAAAGTGTCAATAAAATGTGTTTCATATGAGTATATTTTTTCCTGTGACCAAACGGGCCTTACTTTATGAACACGCCTCGTATTAAATATACGGGATTAAATTATGGAAAAAAATGAAATAGAACCAAACGGTTAATAGCGAGTAAAAGGCGAAGGATCTGGGGCTCTCTCGGGGTATCAGCTGAATAAATTCTTCTCGTGTCTTTCACCGGCTCACGTTCTTCATCTCCACCGGAGTTTCGATGACCGACTCGTCATCAGGGTTTCTGAGGGTGAAAGGTGAAAGGATGGGTGAAGTAGAATTGAGTGTATGCGGTGAATGTCCGCTTCCTCATTCTGAATTCGGCTAATAATTCGAATCTGTGAGGGAAAATGTTAACTAGCCCATTTTTGAACTTGTGCCATGACCTGAACTTTCCGAAGTGAGAAGTGAAGGCCGCTGCGGAATTCGTCTTTCAGGTGTTTACATGCTCCCTTTAAGAAAATACGCCATGTTGAAGGATGTTCTTATTTCGAAGGCATCAGTTGTCTGGAAACTTCAAGTAACTACGTACTATATATCAATGCCCAAGTGTGAGGGTGGCAGCGAGTGCATATTTTGCCATGCCTGCCATCATTTGTACTTCAAATCGCTATTCATTTTCCTATCAGATTTTGCACATTGGGTAACCACGGTGCGTAGAGTACTGGTACGTACTATTAAGAGCAGTCGTCACTTGTCTATCACTTGACTATCTTGTGCTACCGACAGGCGTTGACCATTCCACTATTCTCTACGCTCTCCCACTCGAAATTCTAATTTATTAATAAAAAAATGTTTCAACTATTATTCTGAAACTTCAAGACACTTAAAAATTTGTCAGTGCAATTTGCACGTGTTCAGCTCTATTCGTCATCCTTTCTTCTTTGACTTTACATACTAGTTCCATGTACTACTCACTCGTTACTGCTGTCTAAATTTACAAGAAATCATAACTTTCCTTCTCTTCTACTTTTTATCCATATTTGTAGGTAGCTTCTTCTTTTCATGTTACCAGATTACAATCAATGAATAATGGATTCCTATGGAGAGCTTTCTCTCTCTTCTTCTTTTTTATGACCCTATTTCTTGCATTATTTTACGATTATGTTTCATTTACTTCTACATGTATCCATTGCCCATGTTTACGAATTCCATTTAATTAGGGACACAACATATTGCAGCTTTTTTAGTTCCACTTGATTCCATTTAATCTTACGACCCGAGTTTAAATAAATGTTAGTTACACGCACACATTAACGTTCCCAATAGGTTTTCTGTAAAAACGTTTCAACTTTGTTATTTCTCTCACAGGTGTCTTGCTTTGGAGGTAAGAGTGGCCTCTAATTAATTAAGATATTTTAATTGTTATTGTTTGCCATAACTTTATATCTTTGCCTTTACATAGTGAAAGCTTTTATCTAATACATTGCTCACTCTTATTTCCTAACAATTCGTCTTTAACAGCACTTCGGTCATATTTTTCAATATCTTAGTCGATACATTGTATTGTAATCCTTTTGGCAACACAATTGCAGATGGCTCACTAAGATATTTTTCTACGTTCCTTCCCGTTTCAAAGCTCATCTCATTTTATAAATATGATAAACAATTATCACTTTCAGGGCTTTCACTTCCGACTTCCAAAATGTGGAAACAGACGGTTCCAAGTGTTTAGATATTGCTTCCATTTAAAGTACTAGAATTGATTTTTTTGGACTCTTGGATGTGAGTGGAGAGTTTTCCAACTTGACAGATATAAATAAAATTTAAGAAACAAATAAAATGCTCGGAGGGGATTTTTTGGAAAACCTTTAGAAAATCCTCTTTAGGAATACGAAAAGTATTAAAAAAAAACAGTGAGTTAAAGGGATTGCTGGAAAAGGGAGAGAGAGAGAGGGGGGGGACCGTTGAGGGAAAGAGTGGGAAAAAGGAATGAGACAAAAGAAGGGAGGCGAATGCGGAGGAGGGGGAGCAAGTTAAGTTTAAGAAGCGGGGGAGAAAGAGAGAGAGGGGGAGGGGAAGTGAGGAAAAACAGCGGTGTCGACGACCCATTGGTCGCGTGAAGCGAATGGAGAAAGGAATACGAGAGAAGGAGGTTGAGAGCAGCATCTTCTTTTTCAACTTTAAATAGGGCTGCCAACCTTGGCATATTTTCCCCGTCTCCCGGGAGAATCTGGTGTTTAACTACCGCTTCACTTACGTATGCCTCGAGATTCAGGTCCGGGTACTTAGAAAGTGTGGGTGGTTGTTTGCTGTCGTCGTCTCGAAAATTCACGTCTTTAGTAATGTTGGAGTAGAGAAATTATTACGCCTCTATATTTCTACCGTTGGATCAATTTCAGAGTCTTAGGAATTTCGGGTTCTTAAATTTAAGGTTTCGGATAAGGATAATTTGATTCTTTGGAAGAAAATCGATGTTGGTTTTTGTTAGGAAATAATTTTACTGGAGGGGAAAAATAACATGTGCTACGTTTTCGATTCGTGAGTAAATCCCACGAATTTTCGCTTTTGGCCTTTAAATAGTTGGAGCCGGAACGACTGGTTCTCTTTTCAACACGCAAACATAACTAACAATTATGGGGTGTTCTTCATCCACTACTTTATATTAGGTAGACCTTCGAATAGTTTTTTGAATTCATTTTCTACAATATAAATGTTACCTATCTTCCGTCATGCTTCGAGCGTTGAAATGAATACGGTTCTCAGAACAGGGAGACTAATGATTTGAAGATAGTAATTTTTTCAAATAATTAGTTCGTCATAGCATGTCGTGAGTAGGACCTTAATATTACAAATGTATGCCATGAATGGAATAGAAATGGATTTTTTTGCCGTAGGTAACACTCTGTGGGAAGAAAAATTATACGTAAAATTTAATTCCGCCAGGTTATATTCACACATTTACAATGTGTATTAAATGAACTGATTGGCGTTGTAATCTAGAATGTAGGATCTGCGAAATCATTAACAGTGAAAGGGTTTTAATTTACCAGAAGAAGTAGTACTTCTTCGCTACAATTATCATAAAATTTATACGTGCGATGCATAAAATACATTGTAACTGAGAATTCTCTTTCCTTAATTAATCGTGTCTACCTCATCCATTCAATTTTTCATATATTTCTCTACAATGTGTTTAGCAAAGCATAGGTTTTTTATGTTTGCCCAAAAGAAATATACAGTTTGAAAGAAAGTTGCCAAAAGTGATTGTTGTAAACGCTCTTCGGCGATGGCGCTTTTCTGACGATGACGGTCGTGCCGTCGAAACGTCAAAACTACAGATTTGTGTCCTTTTTTTGTGTTTATGAGTTTAAATGTCTTAATAAATGGAAATATATACATATGCACACACACGCGTCATTGTGTCTGTAAGTTTATATATGCAGTATGTGTGTTTGTTTTTTCATACGACATGAGATTATATAAATGTCCGTTGACGCCACTTTCATGTAATTTGAATTATCGTGATAACATTGTTTTCCTAAACACACATGTCACCATGTAAACACTGCGTACACGCCACAGGCATTGTGGCGTAGCGTACTATGCACTTGTTTGAGGTCTTCTGATAGTTGGCGCCCAAACATGGAAAGATGCGACCATTTTGGCGGGAAAACAAGACGGCGTGTGTGCATGCTCTTACTCTTGTGCCTTCGGTTGAGTGACGGCTGTGGAAATCACGCGTGATCCCGAGGCGTGGTCACGGAGGTACTCAACCTTGTGGGGATTGAGGAGGTGGGTGGGGGATGGAGGCGGAAACTCCCCTCCCCAACACTTTCCTCAAGGAGAAGGCAGCAGCCTTTTTGTAGTGCCTCGGAAACCCACAACCGTCTTATTTACTCTGGCGGCCCCTCCTCGAACCACACCAGTCAACCTCCAATGGAGACTCGTGCGTGCCGAGCTAGTTCCATCTCTTGGTCTCTCTCCTCCATCCCCTCTTCCAACCACTCCCATTCCATCCTCTTTCTCTTGCTAGCTTGTCTTTCTTTTCAACTCATCTCTCCTGTTTTCTCCTTTACTTTGATATGCGTCCCGTTTTTTCCTTGCTTTCGGAATCGAGTCGTCGTCATCCACAGACCTTCTGTTATCTGAAGTTTGATATTTTTCATACACCCCATCCATATTTGGGCGAGAATAATTTCTGACACAGATGAGGGGAAAATAAGAGGAAGGAAATGATGTATTAATAATAAACATATGACTTTTTATTACTTGCCAGTTTTTGCGAATGAGTGCCATCTTTTGCGGATGAGAGAGTTTATGTTTCTAAATTTTGGTCATAAAAGTCATTCATTTGATAGATGTCAATGGTCACCATTTTGTGATAGAAGTCTGTTTGTGAGAATGATTTCTAGATAATGAAATACGATGACAATGAAGCGTGTATGCCGACTCGGTATGACTATAATTATCCCAAAAATAAAGAGGATGAATGAAAAGAGCAATCCTCGTTTGACCTCGATTGAGTAAAAAATACTCTGGTGTTAATTGGTGTCCATTCTACCACATTAGTTTGGTGATAGGCAATATGATGGATTCAGGCTAGGGAGAGAAAGAATGGTTTTCCTTATCGCATGTGTGGAAATTTCCGACCCAAAATATTTATCAGCTGCACGGACAGTATTATCCTAGCACACTATTGAACGAAAGCTACTTCAAGTGGGATAAGGAACAACGCTAGACCACTGCTCCACATGAGTTCAAACAACAAATTATCAGTCTATTAACTTACAATCAAATGGTGTTGAACATGATATCGAAGATTTTTAATATGTCATTGTTGAAATTTAAATGACACAGTTTTATACATATAATATATATTTACATTTTACTGTATGTAACCTGTATGGAACTTTTTAGTTGTCAAAGGCGTAGACTTTCGAGCACTTAGAAAAAACTTCCGGTCGTTGACAGAAATTTATTTTTCACCAAACGTAAGCGTGCTCGTATACTTGATTATGTGATTATACTTTGATGCTCGTAATTATGGGTCCAAACATGGATTTCGCTGGTTTTATTTTTTGCTTTGCGAGGTCATTAGGAACGTCATAGAAAAGGGGAGGAATGTTTAGCAAACTTCTCGGGAAACGAGTATTTGTTTTTTAAATGTTACAAAGTAAACGCGTCCTCGTGCGGAGATTTTTCTTGGGCAATTTATAAAAAATCGCTGTAAATCGGAGTTCATTTGTCGTCGGGAAAGGACCGTAGCGAGAGGATCCATTGCCGTGGAGGGGGCATTCAGAGTTAACGAACTACGGCAGCGCGGGGTATAAGTTTTTTATTTTTTTTTGCGTTGGACTTCGTCCCTTCTTCCATGCTCTTCCTCTTCTTTCATTTGCCTTCCCCCCCTTTTGCTTGTTCCCGTCTATTCGATTGTGCCGTATCTCCATGGGTTGGGTATCTCTTAGGCAATTATTATATTTACGTCAAATCATGCATCTGAAGGAAAGGATAAACGTTTTAGATGGGTCAGTTAGCCTTCGGTTGGGAAATATAAATGTGGTGGATGATTAAAGTCGGTAGGAATTAATTATATATTTTAAAATATATGTAAATCTGCACTGGGGATGGATGAATCCTCCAAACGGACACGCTTTTGTTATCTTTTCATGTTTACTCTTCGCGCAATATTCGTTCATGTGGAATGTGAAAGGCACAGGACTCTAGATGTCGCGCTGGACGAGTAAAACGGTTGATTGATGGAGTATATTGTTCTACAAATACTATGGTGAGACTTCACATATGAGATTTAACTCCAGAATATGGTTCTTTGGTAGGAAAAAAATCAGGTCTGTTTGTTATAATTAGACAAAAATTGATTTCGAATATTTTTTAATTATCATTATTGAAATATATTACCTCTGCGGCGTGCGGTTCAAAATTTTCTTATAAGTCGACCATTTCTTGATTTTGGTCTGATTCGATGTCCATAATAGAACTTAAAAGACTAATTTTTTATTACTTTTAGTATTTCTCATGAATTTTTGTTTAAATCACCGAGATATATCTAGTTATAGTCCACAGAGTATTCGCATTACGAGTGTATTTAATGCGACCTACGGAAGCAAGACGATTTAAATTTAAAAAGAAAACGGAAGAGGATGGAACAATGGTTCAGAAATGGTGCAGGCGATCAAAAGGAAGGCATTCGCTCATGGATTTCCAACAAATGGATTCATAAAGGAAGTCTCCCTTTAAGTTTCTTGTATTGTTCTTTCATTTATTCCTCCCATTTCTCTCATTCTTTCGCCCTTCCGTGTAGTTTTCTCTCTGTCGTTTCCATTAATCTTAGCTTTCTTCGTCCGCAGTAAGCACTTTTTTTGCATTTTCCATCCACCCCCTCCTTCCTGATTCTCCGCTTTTTAGTTCATCCGTTCCTTCTAATGCTTTTCTTCCACGTGAGTACCGTTCAGTTTTATCGGTAGTGCCATTTTCCCATAATGCCATTTCGTCATTCTCGTTGCGCTCTGGTTTGTGTGTACAAAAAAGTCCTTTCCACTTATTATATAGATCCAAATCTCGAAATGTATTCTTTACAAATTGCTCTAAAATGGAATACGTTTTCTTAAATGACGATAACTTTATTCCATCTGGTTCTGCATCACTTTTTCAGTAAAAATACATATGATCTCGGAAAGAAAAACACGATTTGCAGTATGAACAGTTTCCTCATTGTAAAGCCTGAAACTGCACGGTTCATATAAATTTGCTGGTCTTAATGCTGTTCAATCTAGGAAAAAATATGCCATACTCTGCATTATTGAAGGACTCAATTT
This sequence comes from Hetaerina titia, assembly GCA_037158775.1. Lineage (NCBI taxonomy): Eukaryota > Metazoa > Arthropoda > Insecta > Odonata > Calopterygidae > Hetaerina > Hetaerina titia. The sequence continues at coordinate 39,092,766 of CM073773.1, read as the reverse complement.
CACCGGAAGAACTGTATATTTTGTTTTTTCATTCATACCACTTTCCGCATATCAATGTAGTATCCTGAAGTATCCTGAATGTATCCTGAAGTAAGCATGACGAAAACATGAGGGTGAAAGGTGAATTATTCAAAACAGGAATTCGCATATAAAATGTTGTAATTTTGCTATGAAAAGTTGCGATTTGTTTTTATTTTTCCTCTTGCGTATTTATGTTTGCGATTTTTTTTCCGTTACTCAAATCCAGCTCTCTAATACGAAGATGTCATTTTTCTCTTCCTTGCTTGAATTACGTTCTCCTGTTCGTTCAGGTCTTTTATCATGTTTCTAGTCTAGACTTACCACATTCTTATGTGATGATTTTTTTTACGATCCCAGCAAATCGCTTCCCCTATCTGGCCTCCATTTTGCGTGCGTGTCGAATCACGCATGCATTATGTGCACGGTTAGGGTAATTTGCTTTAATCATATTTTTTTTTTAACCCCTCATCTTAGCGGTTCTCGGGACGATGGCGCATTGGGACCCCCCGCCTTGCCCTAGCGAGCTCCCCTCCGTTCAACCCACGCTCCCTCCTCCCCGAGCACCGTGTTCCACCACCGGCACTACCAAAAGCCCATACCCGCTGTAGGACGGTGACGCCTCCGCCGCCATCACCCCTCGCTGCCTACCCCGCGCACCTGTTCCTTCCTTCCTTCCTCCGCCCACTGCCGAACCCCTTCACCTCCCGCTCTTCCTCCCCCTTTTTCACCCCGCGATCTCCCTCATTCTCCTCCTCGCCGCCTCCTTCCTCCTCCAACTGCAGTGGCGGAGGATCCCTTTTCTTCCTTCTCTGCCCGTAATGGCGACCCTCTTTTCTCTTCCCCTCAGAAATGTTTACAGGTTTGCCACCCTGCGGCGGCTTGATCATTTTTTTCCCTCCCCACCCGCCCCTCTCTCTCGCTCTTACCACTTCTCCTCCTCAGACTCCCTCCCATTATCCCTCTGGAGATGGTACGAGGATGAGGAGGGATGGGGTCTGAGTAGGTGGAGTAGGATGGACTGGACTCTGGTGGTAATTACAGGCTGCCGCGGGAGCGAAGGAGAGGATGTGGAGGACCGAGGTGGGTGGGTGGTGGTCTAGTGGGGGGAGGGGGATGATGGGGCGGGAGTGAGAGAGTGTTTGGACGGAGTCGGGCACGTAGTAGGCAAGATGGGATGAGTTAGGGGACGGGGCGGGAGGGATTGAGGTGAGGGAGGGCTCACGAAGAGAGCGTTCCATCTCTCTCTCCGCTCCGAGGTCCCGCCGGCGCATCATCACAGCGGCAAGTAGCCCAGTGACGTCCGGAATGGCATCCTCCGTGGGGAATGCCTGGTTCGAATTCCGTCCCATGAGTCTACCGGTGCATAAAAGTGGTGACGGTGGTCGTGTGGGAATTCCTCCTTTGGCGGTGGGGGATTGACCGTGGGTATTGTCCTCGGTCACCGACCAACCCTCTTCGAGTTAATTTCTGTTGAAGAATCGAGCAATTTAAAGTCTACTCAAGACTCCCACGCAGGTCAAATATACATATGTAACTAAATTCGAGATCAATTCTGTGTTAAGCTCTTTGTACGGAAAGGGCTAATGCTAAAGCCAAGCAAGTGGAAACGTGTCACTTACGTTCGGAGTTATTTTGCCAAGAAAGGGGAATGAAAGAAATATAAACGAATCCACAATGGCGAAATTTGCTGATGATGTTATGTGATATAATGAAATTTTGACACTTCCAGTCGTAATGAGAAGTGGGAATGTCACTCGTCTCCAACATGGTGAACTCTTACACACTGTTCTTTAAGTCGGTTGTGAGTTTTTAAACCATATTTAGAATAAAAGGACACATCGATCATTTATTTGACATTTTGAACCCTTTAGATATAGACTATGTACCTATCATTGGGATTAAATTATAATTCTACCTGCATGAAAAGATAAACCATGTATAATTCATTTCCTCCCACGTAAGTATATGGGGAGGAACTATTGGGAAAGTATGAATAAACTTTCGTAACGAAAATTTGTTATTTTAATCTCACGGACGACAATATTTAAGAGTAATTCAAATGCCACCTGGTATAAACAGCCTTTGATTGCATTTTTTTCTGTTAAGTGATTGCAAAGTATATTCATACTCATACTTTTATTTAGGTGGTTTCATAACACATTTTAGGTAGGACATCTACTTTGAATGCTGAGCTGATTTTTTCCCAGCTGTTTCAAAAGAAAACGGAGTATTTTATAAAGTGACCGGGAAGACGCTCAAAAGCTAAGTATACATGAATATCTGCAAATATCGCAAAAGAGAACTGTTTTTGACAGAGATCGTATTCATAGGGAAGAAATACCTAGCTTTCGTCGTTTCGTGAACTGATCCTCAGTGAGCAAATATTTCTCAGAACATTTTTACCTCGACTGTACACGCACAGAAAAATTACGGTCTAGTACCGCAATGGTTAAGTACATTAACCGTGTTTTACGGCCTCGCATTTTTTGTGTTGGACAAAGTTAAAAGGGTGAGAGGCTCACTAAGAGTTTACCTTTGGCTCTCTTCTGTCGTCGCCGCCGATGGAGGGAGACTTGTCCCTTTTGCCCAGTGCTCTCTTGCTCTTGTCGATTCGGAAATACGATATGTCTCTTATTTCACCTTTTTCTTCTCTTCTTATATTACGCGTGCATTTAAATTGGAGGGGGTGGGTGTAGGGAAAAGAAGGGGGTTTAGACATTTCCACCTTTTAGAGGTCTTGTTTCCTTCCTCGGGGTCCAACGGAGAAGAAGCCGATCCGTGGTTGAAACCGCAGCCGCGTGGAAATCTACCCCTTTTCGGATGCCCGGGACTGCGCGAGGCGCCGTCAGTCCGCGCCTTTTATTTCCCTCCTCTCGCACAAACACTGCCGCTCCCCTCTTGCCTCTTCACGCACCCTCTCTCTCAACCCGTTTGTACCGCATTTATAACCCCTCCCTCTCTCTCAAAACTTCCACCAAACCCTTCACCCCTCCCCGATCGACCTCTCTGCACCCCATCCCTAATTTCCTCGCGTGTAATCTTTCCTTTCGTGCGTAGACGGTCACAAAGCCTCCTTTTTTTTATATCTAAAATTTTCCCTTAAACCTCCTACCCCGCTACTCACAGCTACTACTGCTACCACCACCACCTCTACGCAGCCCCCGAGTCTGCCATATTCGCCCTCCCGCCCAAGCGCCCTTCCGTCCCGCCCTATGGCCGTCTTCCTCGCACCACGGAACGCGCTGCGCCCCGGCTCAATCTCGTTTTTTTTGGTTAATCCGTAAGTTTATAGAATTTTTCTCTGCTCCCTACGTCCTTTTTTATTTAGCCGGAGCGGGATTATCATGGGGAAGAGGGCGTCGCGGTCTACGGCGTTATTGCTTCGATTTTCAACTGGTCATTGCGGATCCCGCTGATGGCGTCTGAGCCGACGTACGTACGAGTATGTGGTCACATCGACTACATACTGCGGTGCAAAGAGCATGAATTGGGAACGTATGCCAATAAACTATCAATAAATGAAGTGTTTTTATATTTCCTGCATTTCGGGAATTCTATCTACATTCGATAATACAATACTATTTAATGGACGGGAGTATAGGAATTTTACGCATTTTATCGGGTTCCGCCTCTACGTTCATTTCAGTAGGTACAGTCTATGTGGCCACATACTTGTATATCGATCCTTTGGGTCTGCAACGAAAATGGAGTAAAAATAATCCACCTTAAATCTCTGAAAATCCGTTGTTGGCGAAGGAAGATTATAATGGGACATAAATATTAGAAAAATATTGGGTAAATATTAGACCGTCACTGTCATCTTCTGAGAATAATTTAAACTTCATGCTTAAACCGGTGCATGTGCTATTTCTTTGTTACTTAGATACTAACTATTCAGTTAGAATTGCGCAAAGTCTCAGTTCTAAACTTTTAGCTGTACAAATGAAATGGTAAACATTTTTCTTATCTGGTCCTTGTTCGATTTTATATTTCAAATAATAGCCTATTCTTTACCTGGGATATTAATGAACCGAAGTTTTACATCTTTATACAACTGCATGAATCAGAGTCCGTCGTTGGTCCTAAGGTCGGATGAAGTGATATATGCCTTATTTTAGTTAATTCAACCGTTGTGATTGACCAACTCTTAACCAAATACAAATTTAGACGCGGAGATATCACCCAGAGTTCACTGACGCTAAGGGTAATCTAGCTTACTTATTGGTTCAGTTTGCTATTCTATAATGGTTTATGTTCAGTTCTGTCTGTGGCTCACGACGTTTTTGCAGGTAAAAATATTTTACACGAATTAAAAAAATATTTACCGAATTATTATTGCGGATAGTTTTTTAAGCATGGGAAATGAGTCATATTCGATGTATTCAGGCTTAACATTGTGGAAATCCATTACCACTGATGTAAAAAACAAAACGATATATATTTTCACCAATTTCTTTATTAGGTAGGACTAGTTTCAACGCATCGGCATCATCCTTAACCTGAGGATGACGTCGATACATTAAAACCAGTCGTAAAACATTTGGTGGGAAGGTATATTTCTTTGTTTTTTTACTACAATGGGAAATGAGTTTTAAAAAACTCAAATTAATATAAAGAAGCGTAGACAATACATATTTTTGTCATATCTGCTACCGCAAAGTTTTCAACAGAAAGGTGAAATCAGCCTTTCCTATATCCCGTAGCCAGGACGGCCGTGGTACCTAATGGATAAAGCGTTCAATTGTTTGCTGAAGGGTCACAGGTTCAAATCCGGATGGGTGGCAACCCCCCATGAAAAACCTATGGAAATGTGATTTTCTGGATAAATGAACTTCATGGGAAACCTCAGGTTGTACAGGGAAGGAGGGGTTCCCCGTTCTGTGAATGTGCGAATTTCATATGCCGAAGAGCTTAGTACGTGGTGAACTCTCTTCTCTCCCGCGAAAACTAGTTCTCATTTAAATTACTTACTGCGGTGGTGGGAACTCATGGGCTTTGAACTGCGGTATTTAAACTCGGGATTATATATTCGGAAAGATTTGGCCACGCTTAAATTTTTTATGTCAAGTATTCTCACCAGAATGAAAAAGATGGGAACAAAATGATATTTAGCAACTTCTAAGTGAAACAGTATGGTATAGAAAGAGTAGATAAGCAGTTTTAGACAGAAAATTGGAAAGTAAAACAGTCTCCTTGGTTTCATTAACATCAACCTTTGAATCTTTAGCTGGCACTTGCTTTTAGTATATATTCTCTTATTTGGTAGTAGCTCGAAAGTGAATTAACAAAATAATAACTTGTCTTCCTGCTTAAATTCTTTGTGATTTTTGGTATCATTACTATAGAAGACGTCTTTTAAAATGTCTTCTTATAGTAGGTTAAATTGTAAATTAGTTTCGTTGATACAAGCTACTCTGCCATGCATAAAGATATACTTGTTATTTTATATGAACTCTGTTTTCCTTTAATTGGGCAGGTTTAATTTTTATTCCACGGGTTGTTGAAGTAATTACCTGTAATATATATTTTTGACTCTCTAGAGCTGTTAGATTTGAAGTTATTTTGCCGTTTGGATTCAAAACTGGAGATCGGTTTTGGTCAAAAAAAGGTTTTGCGTGCATTGAGGGAAAAAAAGCTAACTTGAGAATTGTTTCGTTTTCTCTTTTTATATGTAGAATTCTTTTGTGTAAGCTTTTTTTATATGCTGTCACAGGGTTTTGTATACACAGCTTTAACGTTCTCTCAGTTTTTGTATGAAGACGGATTGGATGGAAAGAGTGTATTCGAGGCCTATTTCTTTGCAATACGCTCCGTGTTCCCATTTTCCGCTTTCCTCTCCCATTTACATACATTCCTCCCCGCCTCTTCTCTTCTACGCACCCCGCGTATCCCTTGTTCCCTCCACCCTTTGCTCCTCTTTCGTCACCCTACCCTCCCTTTTCACCACAGCTTTATTATTTCCCCTTCTTCCCTCGCACGTCCGCCCGCCCCTTCCTCCCCACTGCACTTTTCTTCTTCCTTTCCCCCGCTCCGAGAGCGATCGTCCCCGTCGCCAGAGAAGGTTGCTTTCATTAGTCCCGAGACTCAATTGCGCTTGTGTGAGAACCGTCATACCTGTCTCTCTCTCCTGGAGGTTTAGTGTGCGGGGTCGTCGAAAGCTGGCGTCCGAGGCGAGTTTCGAGTCGGTCCATTTTTGGAAATATAAGGGTCAGGGCGAGAGCGTCGTTTGCAAAACATTGGGGTGGTGGGAATGGGAGAGAGGGAGTATGTTTTTAAATGGCTTTTTTGATTGAAGGGGTCGTTAGCTGTCTCTTGTTTCGCGTTATTATATTTTTGGTGAGGTTGGCCGACGAACGAGGCATTAGAATGAAAAAAAATGTGGTCGTGAAAGATGACGTACTCGAGGCGCGGTGTGACCATAAAGTTGACTTGTTGAGTGGCTTCGGGGAAGAGAGGGCGTTTTCGTCATTCATGACTAGAGCGCAAGTGTATATTGCTCTTTAGCGAATTAAGTACGCTACGCTCTTCTTGCAGTAACACGTGCCTTCATCTAGGGTAAAATATTATTCTCCGTGCCATTCAATATGGAATTTCGGATTATCAAGGGGATACTGTACCGACGCAACAGCAGAGCACGTCCTTTTGGTTCCAAACGAAGCATGCTTTAATTGGAATGCTTACTCAAAGGCATAAAAAAATTGAAAGTAATAGGATTAGGTTTTGCAAACGTCAAAAAAAAAATTCAAAATCTGCTAGTCTTCCTGGAATTCGTACGCCATAATTGGATTCTTAACGTCGATACTTGGACGTGCTGAAAATCCCTACCATCATGCCAAATTATTATTTAAAGAAACGATACCTGTTCCTTAGTATAGGAATGCGTTCACACCCATGACTTATAAACACATTTTATTTGTAATTACTGATTCATGATTTTGATTCAGGAGAAATTTCATTATTGACTGGTGCATCTATCATACACGAAACGTCTTTTTTCCCCATTTATAGACTGTATCTTAAAAACTATGTACTGTAACTATCACCCTCTTTTCTCCTTCAAATAAAGTCACTAATGATATTCGTCATGGTGAATGATATTGGTTTTGAGGAAGATCTTCCGAATGGAGGTGCTATAGGTATTAAGGAAGCTCTTTTATATTCGGAGCCTTTGAGATATTAGCCATTATTGCCTTTTTTAGGTCGCATTACGTAATTTTCGGGATAATGAATATAAATAAAAGTATATTATACGTGTGCACGTAGTTATTTAAGTAACCGTAAGGTTAACAGTAGTGAGAAATCATATACTGAATAGGTATTAGTTACCACTATATGCTAATATCTATTGAAACATTTTGCAAACAACTGTCACTATGATTATTATATTTAATTGTACGTACGGAATGATGTGAAAGCCTGAATGAGGTCAGTATTACATAACAGTTGGATTTATGCAAGCCCAGTTTGCAGCATTACGCGAGATAAATTATTGCCCATCTTTTCACCTAAGCGGGGTGCTTAGTAATAGAATGTCCCCCGAAGCGCTAGGGATTCACTTGAGGCTTTTTTGGTTTCGAGGAAATAAAATATCCAGCTTCCAGTGTTCCTAATGAGAGGGAACCAATGATTTTACTATAGAAGTCTCTTTCTCTTTAAAGGTAATATCATCCTTGGGTGATTATTTTATTCATCCTCCACGGGTGGCCCTCAGTGAGCTGTGACATTCATTTGGCGTCGCAAGGATCTCGCGTGAGATGTGCTTGCGTGGGAGGTGGTCGTCCCGCTCGTGTGTTAGGGGGTGATGTCCAGATTAGAAGCTGGCCGCGGGTGTTTTTGAAGATTAAATTCATTAATTATTGATGGCATAAAATGGCTTTTTAGGGGTTCATCATTTCGAAAATTTTAGTCGAGGGATAAAATTGTGTAACGTTCTCCGGAGCACTAATTCTGCCGGGGGAGATAAGCAGATTAAAACGTGAGGATCCTCGTATTAACGAATCCATAAATTCGTGATCATTTCATATGATTCGCGATCACTGGTTACTCATACTCACACTCATAATATTACAGGTTCTGCAGGACGTTTTTGCTTCCTTTTCAGCGCTCGGATGGCTGTAGCCGTATGTTTTCGCTCCGCCGGAATTTCTAATTTTCATTTGGATATTTTTTTTGCTCAATTTTACCATGTTCCGGGTGGAATATTTTTTAAATGACTTTTATGGAGACTGAAATTTTGACGCATGCAGAAATTAGGAGAAAAGTCTCCTTTTTTTTTGTTCCCGCCTTTGCAAAATCTATGGGATTTATTTTATTCTTAGGGAGTAATGGGAATGTTAAATCTGTTGATGAATGTATTTTGAGAAAGAGTAAAATGGTAATGTCGTCCGGTGTATCCCAGTAATTTTTCAAATCATTACCTCCATTCCCATTCCACGTCAAATAAAAACTGTTTCGTTTTAACCATTATAATCTGAAATGTGGATGCTGTTTTAAATACGATGCTAAAAATCGTTTTATAAGATGTGCTAGTGTGTATTCGTTTCCACTACTCATCCGACATTTCAGTAGGACTATATCTACCTTAATTTTAATCAGTTATGACGTTCGAACTCGAATTAATTTTAGTAATAAACACTGTTATTGCCTTAGTAAGTCATTAACTTACGTTTTATTCATTTAAAAATAGGTTTTATTGACAAAATATGGAACAAACTATAAAAAATGGCCGGCGTAGTATTATTGATACTGTGGCTGCCTTAGAAACGGTTAGTGCGCCAAATTCTCAGCTGGCTCTTCTCAAATGTTTAAAAGACTTAATGACCTCAAACTTATTTTAAAACTAATTCATACTGAAGGACGAAATACTCATGTAGTGTTTACTGCATTTAGTAATATGTATAGAAATCGTTAATTTTCGAAATCTTGTTTCTCTTTAGTTTTTGATGGAAAAGGATTAGGGAAGGTCTCTCGTAAAATCTTCGTAGATTCCGATGAAATAAAGGTAAAATAATTGAATATTTTTTAAGATCATTGGTATTCATATTTGCTGAAGGTGAATTGCATCTATTTCCTTGGCTCTGAGCATCAAAATATCAATAAGGTGTAACTGTTATGACACTTCAGTATTTTAAAGCATATTTAATGAAAGAGGAGAGCTCTCGGCGAGAATTTTGTCTTTTTGTTTAATGTTAATATGCTTTTTGCTACGAAATAAATAATTGTTTAGTCGCCATCTCGTGTCTCTTCTGCGACATGAGTGGACTCGGGCACTGCCGTCGAGTATTTGCTCGTTGTCCAAAATTAATTTATTTATTATTTTCAAACGCTTATGGACTTATTCTTTCAACATAACCTCCTTTCGCAGTTTTAATTCTTATGTTTCACTTGCAGCTTGCTGTGTTATGAGTGATTAAAATTGGAATTGACTTTTTATTTAGCTTACGGTTTTTCGATAGGTGCTTTCGCAGAATTCGATTATTTTATGGTTTGGGGATTGGCGAAATTATGATTTGGTCCTAGATTTTTCATTCGTTTTGATTGATATTACTTCCGCAAGTAAAGGAAAATATTTCCCTGCATTTGGATTATTTTACTTTTTTTTATCACGATCGAACGAGAAAATTCAGAATGCACCCCTTCGATATTTCTCTATCATACCTCTATCCCCTCAATTCTAGCACGACGTAACCGATTTATTCCTCTTGACATAGGTCATATATTGGTCGTTTTTGAAGTTTGACACCTTTTGTTCACTGTCATTCAGATAGCACATCCCGTAGATCTAGCGCCCTTTCGATCTGGAGTCCCGAGCACTTTTTTTTCCTTTGATCTTCTAGGAGGATCCACGTAGGAGGGAGCTGGCGTGGACTAATTCATGGTTTGTGTAAGCCGTGGGCTCGCGACCAGCAATAGTGGTCATTAACGAAGGATCTTGTCAAATAATTTGCGTTTCAAATAATTTAACAATTTCTTAGTTAGACTTGTTCACCTTTTTAACCCAATGAATTCACGCAAAAAATATGAAGACCTATATCTGCCATGTTGCTCACCGACTGTGATGGTTTTTCATTACTATGACAAACAGTTAATGCAGCATGAGTCAAGACCGATCTCTTTCGCTCTTTATAGACCTTAAATGTATAGTTTTAGTGCCCTCTCACGAGAGTTTTGTGTCTAGTGGAAGCAGTCTCGTCTCGTAACGAATTTTCCTCGTCTCGGTGTCCCCTTGAATTATCGACTCTTGAGCTCGTCGAGACCAGACTTGGGATATACCGTTTTTTCTCCCACTAAAGCTACGTCAAATGATAGTTAAAATATTAATTATAATTAATTGCAGCGAGATGGAGACTAAACCCCTCATCAATAATGTATACAATGGAAAATAGCTTTTAAACATTGATAAAATATCAAAATAAAATAAAATCTAATATCAATATTCGCCGCTATGTACTGGAATTGACACTTTAATAAATATAGCATATGAAGAATGACTGAAAATCAGGTAAATTTATTTCAAACAAGAGATGTTTGTGAGAAAAAACAAATGAATATAGTCTTATACTCGCAAAGAAAGAAATCACTGCAATAAAGCAGCCAAACTTGAAGAATACGGAATAATGGCTGGAAAAAATTTACACTGGAAAGAACCTCGGAATATAATTTAGATCAGGAAGCGATCTGCATGCAATATCCATTGTGTGTCCTTTCCATGCAAATGTGGTTTAACGATTCTTAAATGAAGTACATTTTTTGTCCAGGTGGGTTTTTGGAAGTGGGGGATGTCTCTACTGTCAGCTGTCGTTGTTCAATTTTCATTAAAAGGCACCTCCTGATTTTTACGTTTAGTTTTGGTTACCGTAAAATAGAACGGATTGACCCCTAACTGATTACAGATCTCATATAATTTATTTTTTAAATCGCTGGAATCTTTAAAAAGATTTAGAAATAGCCTCAATATACAGTGACACGATTTAGCGTTGCTTTTGTAATTATGTAATCATACTGACTTGATGTGTCCTGTCTACGGCAAAAAGATGAGAATTGCAATTTTTCATATGTATATGTGTGTGTTTATATATATATATATATATATATGATTACATGATTTCTTCGAAGTAACACGGAAGTGTGAATAAAAAACTTAGACAGCAACACACAACATGAGAACACTAATCTCTCGAAGAAGACGGAGTTCGAGTCCGTCGAAATTATCAAGATATTACGTGTGAGTGTTCCTTTTATGTGTTCTCATGTTTGTGTGTTGCTGTCTAAGGTTTATATATTTTCAATTATATATATATATATATAAACCTGATGTAGATTAGGTTGCTGGATTGGGTTTTGTTTGGAGTTACAAAATGTTTATTTGATAGTTGTGTCCATCCAAAAACCTACCTTAACCGGTAGATTACCTAATAATAATAAAAATGTATCTAAAAATGAATAGGATATCTCTAATTGAATTCACTAAAATCGTGTCGGACTGAACGTAAATTGTAAATTTCGGGCCAAAATCTTTGCCATAGAATTTTAAACGAAAATGCATGCTGTAACCCTTCCCTGAACTAGTAACGGTACGTAATCATTGCGGGAGGGGTGCGTCTTCTGCGGTCGTTTAGGAAGGTGGGGCAATAATTGCTTGATAGGCATTAGACAGAGTAGGAATGTTGAAGAGAAATCCGGCGTAGGCATTAGCCTACTTTACTAAAGACGCCCGTGGTTTTCAGGGCCACAGTTTAATGCCGTCACAGTCATCTGTTGAGCTCCACTTGCGCTGCTCTGTGCTTGAAATTCGACAGAAGACGTGAATTTCGCTGCGTAGAGAACCCACGTTTCCCCGCCTATTATGCCATTACAACATTTAGGTTCTTCTTGCTCTGACTTGGCCAACTATTGTGTTGATAAGAGACACAATTCGCTTTAATATGTTAATTTTGTTTATGAAACGGCATATTTAATTAACTTTGTCCAAATTATATACCTCGGACATATGTACCTATATTTCTGAGTTTGGTGGATATTAAGGACTCATTTACGCTAAATTGATTAAATGCTTTTTAAAATGTTTACGAAGGATAGTAGATACTTTAACGGAAATTTAGGTCGATACATAATTAAAACCAGCGTACACATACTTACGCATATTCCTCTCCACAACGCATAAGCACTGATTAAATTTTTCCTGAGCGAATGTGGAGTCCAGTCTTTTACAATGCCATGCATATATCTCTCTCTGTCTTTTCGAGGTTTGTTTGTTCGCCTGACAGCCTGGTATTAATTCCTTCCCCAATATTTCTCCAAAATGCTATCGCTCACAAATTTTTGTCACAAGCGGCTGGCAGGGTGGCATCGCCTTCTTACTACTCAGTCGAAAGTGAAATTCATCAAGAATCAAAATCAAAAAAATCTACCCAACTCATATAAAGCGATAGATATACGATGAATCTTTGATAAAAATATTCTTTCCCGCCTGCTACCAACCTGGCAGTATGATACATCCAATCCATCCATTAACCAAGTGACGATTTAAATTTTTTATATATAGGTTAACACAAGTTGCTTACAGTTACTTTTTTCTTTTGTGAGTTAGAATGTTTTGCGCTAAAATTAGCCCTCTTTATCCATTTACCTTCTAGCAGAATTTCACCACCCCCATGGTACATCACCATTGCGGAAGATGCGTATTACATAATTAAAGATAAACAATTTTAATTGGAGTATGGTGTAATCAATCTCCCATGACAATTAGTTTAATATCTTATTGATGTATTTATTCTTTTTCGTCCTCTAATATGTTTAAGTGAGAATGTGAGCTTGCGTGAACTAATTGAACGTAAATAAATTATCCAAAGTGCCACACCACAGAGCTCAAAAGTGATTGAGAATATCTAATGTCGAAGTTTTAATTGGATTGATTTCATTTTAGCGTGCGGTGGTTAATATCATATGGTTTCACTTCGCTCTTGCTCAATTAATTTTTAATATTTCTACGAAGGCTATGTTTCAGCTGAAAAATTTGCAGAAGGGCTTTCAGTTGACGTGCTATTACTCTGATTTAATACCCGCCTGAACTTTTGAAGGAGACTACCACCAATGATAAAATACCAGTTAAATAAAGGAATGAATGTTGGGCTTTAATTGGTAAAAAATTAATGATTGGCGAAGAAAGAGTTGTTCACCAAACCAAACTTCAGAATTATTCATACAGAGGAATGTAGATTCACAGTTGGAGATTAAATTGTCATGATAACATAAAAAAGCGATCTTCTGCTACGTTTCCACGAACGGAGAAATATTTTAGGGACGCATTCATTTGATACTTGACTGACCATTTTCGCGGGAGTTGATTTATTTCCCTGTGAAGTCGTAAATCACTTTATAGTTAATACTTCCACCGTAACAAAATAAATAAAAATATCCCAATTGAATAGCTATCCGATGTTTTATCATCAGATATTGAAGAAAGATTAATGGAAACATTCTTCGACCTGATACCTTAAGATTACCGTTAATTTTTGCTCCTTATTTTCTCTTTATGTAGAACCTGGCTGATTAATCCCCGATTATCACTAAGCGTGAATTTTATTATTTAAATAATCCAAAATTTTTCATTTTATTTAGCCGGAAACAATTATACCATAGAGTAGGTGTCGTTGAAATTTCAGAACGTCTAAGCGCCGGGATGATTGATGAACCTAGGCTTCATTTGTATTAACGCCTTAATATTGAGGAAGAAAGACTTGACGTCAGTGTAACTATTGTTATTTTAGAACGTATATATATATATATATGTATGTGTGTGTGTGTTATATGTAACGTGTTATGTAGGTATAACACGTTTGTGAAAGTCTCACGGACGTGAATAATAATATAAATGGAATTAGCACTAGTAGACAAAGGCAAAAACACAGAAACACATATGAAAGAAAAACTCACTAGGTTTCGAATTTTCAGTGGTCTAATCACCTTTCTCGTGAGGAGGAAGGAACGGAACTTCAGTTTTTCCAGATTTTCATGAGCCATCGCATTCTTTTTGCTCAAAGACGATTTTGTCGGACGAGCAATGTTGTCTTTGAGAGAATACTGCGGGAAAGTTTTTTTTACCTCACCTGCAAGTTATGGACTTTTATAGTACCAAGCTTCTTTTCCTGAGATTAGATGTTCTCATACTTTTTTAGTGAAGCTGAGAAGCGAAGTTCATTTATGTTGTTTCATAACAATGAAATAATAATCATACGCCCTGCCAACCACAGATCGCAGTCGGAAATAAGATATATATCACGTGGATCTGAAGGACATATGACGAGTAGATACGAATGAAGAAAACCAATGAAGATGAGTAGGTTCATGTATAATCTATGAACCTGTGTATTCTTCGTGACGGTCAGGGGAATCATTCCTCCCAAGGTAGTTCTGGCCGTCGGCTTCCCTCACCGGGACCAGAATTGTTTCGGCCCCACCGCTAACAGATGGCGCTTGTAGCTTCACTCGGCGCTATTGGTGCGGAAATCTTGGGCACCCTCACCCGCTGACCCCGATGCACGACCCGGGGGCAGCTGCCTGACCAGCCCCAAGGCGGTTGGTCCACTTCGGAGATAATTAAAACGAAGACAGACCCTTTGTGGCGACTGGGGAGGGGGGCAGAAACTAGACTTGCAGAGAGAGGGAAAGAAGCTTGAAATATTTCTTCCCTCGCGGCACGGACGAGAGCACCTGCAAGGCTCCGCCCACCCACCCCTATGGCCCCGACGTCCCTCTCCCCGGCAAACCCCTCGCGCCCGCCCCCAAACATCCCACCCTGTGCCACCCCTCACCCCGTGTCTACCTGTTGGCGCTTCGGAGGGCTGTTTGTGTACCTCAGAGGGTGCCCCTACTCATCCCACCCCCCGTAGATTTTGATTACGGTGCCCGTGGAGAGAGAGAAAATGGGTTTTCTGGGGAGAGACTCGACCGAATAGGGAATGTTTGAGATGGCCGGAGAGGGAGGTCTCGGACTCCGGGAGATGATGAGGGGTAAATTGGAAGGAGAGCGTTCTCTCTGGAAGTATTTTTTTATGCATTTCGAAGTGGCGGAGAGGGGGAGTGGGTACAGAGGAGACGGCGCGGCCCGGGTAAAAAGGTACGGGAGGAGTGTGAGGACGGGTTTTGTGACCACCCCACGAAATTGAGGTATGAAAAAATGGTGGTAGGTGGTGGAGTCGTGAAAGGGGAAGGAGGATCGGCTCAAGATGGATGGGGTTAAGGGGTGGATGATGGCGGGGAGGAGAAGCGATGGCCTGCTTGAAAATGGCGCCTTAGAAGTGGAGTAGGGTGTGAGGTGAGTGGTCGGGGGAGGCCGTTGTGGACGATGGCGTTGAAGTCATTTCTTTGTCGTTTACGGGAGGAGTCCCCGACTTTCAAAGTTTCGTTCAGAAGATCGTTGCCCAAGTATTTATGGTCGATGGCCACAGCCGTGCTCGTTGAAATCTCTTGCCATGCTTTCTTTTTGTCTTGCTGTTGTCCAAGGAGTCGCGAGACTTTCGCGTGACCGATGTGAATTCCGTAGCTTTAGAGAATTGTACCAATGTCTGAAAGAAAAAAAGTCTTCCTTTTATAGCTGATCCAGGAAATAACCGAAAAAGGGAATGAAAAATATCCACGTGGCTGAATATATTTATGAATAAATTGAATAGAATAAATATACTCTCAGCGGCTTCGATGGACGTTTGAAATAACCGGTCTAAGTTCTTATAAGTCCAATTGTTCTTTTTTTTCTCTTTTTAATTCAGTCATCAAAACTCAACGAGTGCAGGGGAAGAGAGTGGATATATGTGCAATCGAAATCAGTATGCGTTATGGATCCGAAAGATTTAGGCTACCATAACTTTAATTAATTTCGATATCCCATTCCTCGGCTGTAATAACTTACAGCTGCAGCATGCATTGAAGTTGGCGTATAATAGGGTCATTCCCATGCGCGGAGTTGAGCGGCTGTGAGGAACTTTTCGGAGGGGTTGCGCTGTTAATTGGGAACGTTCCACTGGGTGATATGTTGCCCTCGGACTGAGGGAAGAAAAGAGGTTGGAGAGTGCGAGAGAGAGGAAGAGGGAGAGAAGGAGAGAGAGAATTAGTGTTTTGAAGAAGGAGTCTAGGGAAAAGTTTCTTTAGAAGAAAGCCAAATTCGGTATGCTAGAAGGAAAAACACGGGATGGCAACCCTGAAACCTCGATACACTTTTTACACTCATCAAGGATAATTATTTTTTAGACATGAATGTATTGAGCCACCTTGATATACTTGGGAATGTACTCATGTATTTAATAAAAAAATGAAGGTCTAAGACAAAAACGCAGTGACCCTATTCCATGATTAGAAACGTAGGAATATTCGGAAGAAGCCGAGTACTAGTATGAAGGTAAACGTGTAGGAATATCTGCAAAAATAAACAAAGCCGTGCCGAAGTCAACGAAGAGAGCTTGCTTCCAAATTGATTGGCGCAAGAAAAAAATGTCAACATTTTTTTTTCAAATTCGGGAAAAGCATTTAGTACCGGAATAATCAGCCAGATTTCTTTCACAAAGAATATTTTTTCACCAGTAAGAATGTTTTCAAATTTATCTTTTTAATATTTTGAGCGTGTTCTTGGGAAATCCATTCGAAAATTCCTTTTTCATTAATTTTGGTTTATCGCATTTTAAAACAGCTTTCTGAATACGGTCGATTTGCTTATAACCTAATGCTATTATTTTGCGATGCTTCTAGTTTTTCCTTATCCTCATTGTGAAATTTTTGTGAATGCACTTCATAAATGTATTTTCAGTCGAAAATAAGCTAAGTCTTCGTCTCCAGCTGTCTTAAAACGCCATAATATTGATTCCCTCTGAGAGCCAAACATACAGTCATATTTTTAGTAGCGGCTTCGGGATGGAGATTCTTGTTCTTAGTAGCATGTGCAGGAATTCATGCAGCTTTATTATTTAATGGTAATATAAAACACCTTTAAATAGTTCGATTTTGAGAATTAGCATTTCGCTGAAATGTTATTAGAATCGCACTGCAGTGGTAAATTGCGAGGAATACTGTATTGGGAGTCGAATTAATATCAATCAGAATAAAAAGGGAATATATCTTCTGTCCTCCACACGCGTCGTCGTATTATTTGTGTGCCCGTGTAGGAGACAATCGGGTGAAGCAAAAATTAAAATGGCTCGTTGCTCATCGACGTTCCGGCGTCACTTTGACGTGGAGTTCTGAAGCATATGACATGAATTTATTCGTTCTCCAGGGCTCTCCGCTGAGAGGCTTACCTAACCCGCACTCCTCACTCAAAGGACCAGTCGGGAGTGTGGGAGGAGTTGATATTTGAGCTTGCAGGAGGCTGGCTGTCATTAGGGGCTTCGATAGCTGAAACTCCTATGTTTGCTTCATCATCATCATGGGTAAGCAATCCCCCGACTGCTTTGAGATAGCCTGTCTATGGTGTTCAATGGAAATCTCCTCATTCCCTCTTAAGTGCTACATGTCTCCCCGTAACTTGTTTCTCTCGTTGGTAAACTTCCTTGGTCTTTCTATTCAGATCTTCCTTCCGCTACAGTCTCAACGTAGTATTGCGTTACCAAATCTGAACGTTTTCCCTAATCTTAATATCAGTTTATTGTAGGTATGTGTGGAGATATAATAAATTATATACGTATACCCTGAGCTCTATAGAAATAAGCACAGTAATAATGATGTAATATTTTAGATAGAGTGCCTTCATAGTTCAAATATTATTGCTCATGGAATGGATCCGGTTTTATCGATTAAAAGGTAACATTTTTCTGAGCTTGATCCCCTCATTGGACTATATGGGATAATACATCCTTATTCACACCGAAAAGAGGTTCTCTTTTGGAGATAAACTGACGAGCGATTAAAGGACTGGGTACATTCAGTGGACGATACGAACAAACATGGTTGTCACATTACGAAACGATTATTTGATTCCACGAGGAATGAAATGATAACCGTGCCTAATAGTTTCCTCGCCGTTTTATCGGCGTCACCTACAGTAAAAGTGTAAAAATGAGAAACTGGCGATAATGAAAACGGATAACGATGACATAACGACAGCGAATAATAGGCCCTTGGCTTAAAAATGAGGGCGTCATTGTTCGGGTGATGGGAGGGCAGAAGGCTAAAAGGCAAGACTATTAAGCGTCGGACACATATATTTCCGCTTTTCCTTCGAGAAATACGCGCGAAAGACGCATTTCCGAATGTCCTTTTTTTCTTCTGTTCCTTCCCTGGAAGCGATTAGAGGAGACCAATGGGTGAGGGGAGGGCAAATGGGAATGGTTTCGGAGGAGGGTTTTCAGAGGGCTGGATCCCTTTTAGGACAAGGGGATGTTAAGAGAATCCCTATATATTTTTTCATCAGCACCATCTGTTGTCGACGCAGTCTCGTTTTGATATAATGGCTTATTCCCCCCCCCCACCCTGACCAAATGGTGGAACTAATAGTTTGGAAAAGATGTAAGTTTTCGCTTAATCTGTAGGAAAGACGGGAGAAAATGAGCGTCGTTCAAAGCCTTTTTCGTGGTTCTTAAAGTTCATATCGAGACATTTCCTGTGATTCATACTCTCGCTTCGACTTTTTGTTCGGAGTTAGAAGTTCTATAATTCCCTTCCCATGGACGATTTCCGCTCAGCGATAGGGTTTTTCTGAAAAAGTATTAATTAGATGTTCAGTCGATGGTGTCCTTACAGAGGAATGATTCGATAATGATGTCATTTATATTAAAATTCATTCAGGCGGGTTAAAGTGGTTCAACATATTTTAGATGTTCCTCATTCCTTTGTATAATTTCTTTGCTTCGTTTTTTTTGTTACTCGAGCCAGATGGCTTTGTTCGTAATGATTCAATTTTATAATAGTGAATGTATGACATGATGCTGTGAAAAAATTCCTCTGCCCACATTTTTAAACCTCGAAATGATGACCTTATTTTCCCAATTCGTTGAATGATAATTTACGTATTAATACATATGACTTAGTTACTCGTAGTTATGAGTTCCATGCTGTAAACAGAAGTTTTTGGGAAACCCTATATTTCATTCAGTGAGTTGATTTTGATGGTACGTAATTTAGGCAAACTCACTTTGAAAGGGAAGATTTCTCTTTATACCCCGACACTACTAAGAAATTGCAATTTTGGTAAGATTTTTAATGTTAAAATCTCAATAATATATAACGTCAACATAGAGATAATTAAATTAATTTAAATAATCATTCTGCGAAAATATTATCACAGGAAAAGTCAACATGGAAAATTATCAAAAAAATATATGTGAGCATTTTCTGACGCAGATTGTTGGTGAACATTTATAAGATATGTAACTGAGTTTTTAGTTTTTATCACAACTAATGAATATCGTATAATAGATATATATATGCAACAAAAAATTCTCCTGGCTAAAGTGACGTGGATTACCTGCGTTTTACCACACATTAGTTGGCACGTGTTATCACGCATTAGATAATTCTTTCCATTTACGTATCTCTCTCGAATATTCTATCGAGTTCGTGAAATAAGTTTTAGATTAGAAAGTTTTCCTAAATTTTTATAGTAAAAAAATCATTAACATGACATTATTAATTCGATTTCGTCTAATTTTGCGCTTAAATCCTAGGAAAATAGCCAAATCCTTCGTCTCTACTAATATTTGATTCATTTAACTTTGTGAAATACATTTGAATATGTTAGTTCTTACTTATTCAAAATTGAATGGAGCCGTGGCACTTTTCGAGAAAATGGCGAGGCTTAATTTATGATGTATCGGTTGGAGCCAGAATTTTTTATCCCGAGTTTTTATTGCCGGATTGTCACCACGGAGGAATTTATTATTTCACGTGCCCGATTTTCGACAGTAAAATATTAAATTGAAATCCTTTCCGGACTCCCACCTGCTCTTTGCGGGTCGAGCGTCCTCCCGGCCACTAAATTTTTTAAAAACAAAATGAAACTCATAATGGCCGAATTTTCAATATCCGAATTCACCCATCCCTCCCCTCCCCCCTTTTTATTGTCTTTGATCCGGGCAATAAAAGAGCGTTAAATGAAGCCGAGGGAAAAAGTAACGAGCGGTGCGCACTCGAAGGTGGTGTGCGTTTGCATGTCCGCGTCCGCAGAACGGAAAGAAGGGTTGCCTTGTTCGAGGACGAAGGGGCGCCGCTGTATCCCATAAATCTGTGGAGCAGTTTACACCCCCCTCTACCCCACCCCCACGCTCATCCACTAACCTCTCTCGCCCCACTCCCACATCTCCTCCTCCCTCCCCCCCACTCTTTTGCGGTCCCTAATATCCAACCCCTCCCCCACGTACCCCTCCTCCCCGCACCTCTCTCTCCCTCCTGACGGTATACGTGACTCCGCAGCCATCTCATGAGCATAAGTTTATCGGACGCGCTCGTGTAATATATTGTAGGGAGGGAGAGAGAGGGACAGGGATATGCTTAGGAGGGGGGCGGGACCGGGGAGGGAATGGCGAGCCGCGGAGGAAATGAGAGGAGCTGCCGGGGAAGAGGAAGAAGAGATAGAATGGGTGGGAGTGAGGGGAAGGCGAGATAGAGAGAGAGAGAGAGAGAGAGCAAAGGGCGAGGTCATGGGGAGGAACGAACGTGGGTGGGGAGGAAATGGGAGAATCGCAATAGGATGTGGAAAAAGGGCGAGTGAGGAGGTATGGAGGAAAAAGAATGGTGGAGAAAAGAGAGGTGGGGAGAGGGAGAGAAAGGAAGGATTCGGGGGATGAGGATGGTGCGTTGGTTGCTCTAGGTGTAAGCAAGCCCCAAACCAACGCGGACATTAAAGTTACGAAAAATTGTCTGCCATAAACACCCATACTTAATGATGCACTGCTAATCCCTATATAAAAGGAAAATTAATTCCGATGAGCATCAAACTCACATTTTTAGCAAATTTAGCATAATTTATTGTGCAAATAATGGATTCTGATAACGAGCGTACAATAAGGGGACGTAATTGGCGGTATTAATTACATTTGGGAGCGCAGATCCACCTGTTCCAGCCTTTCTAACCGGTGATCAAGTTTCCATTTCCGGGGATCGTCGTAGTTTATGTTCTCGTTCGGTACATAGTTGTCGTTTGGGAATAAAATATTTCGAAAAAATAACCTCAAAGCGGACGGTGGACTCTTTGATTCCATTGGCGCATTACATATTTTAGGAACATGGCAAGCGATGGACATTAATCTGTCTCTGTCGTATATCTTCTTTCAGTTATTCAATTTAACACGGCGGTAATAGGTTTGTGACCACACATATATGTAGAAAACAAGTGGTTTTTACTACCAATCACGTTCAGAATAGTAACTTACCAATGAGTGTGACTAAAAATATATTTCGTGATCGATTAAGGAGGAATGTGTTTTTTCTTCGCTAATTACAAGATCTTTGGAGAGTCCCATTGTTGATTTCATCTTAATATCAAATGGAAAGGATAAATTGAGCTTGTTTCGGTTTCTTTTCAGACTGATTGTATTACATAATATTTCTTTAAGCCATAAAAGCTGTTTACCCCACTTGCAAGTCAAAAGCGGGGGAGAATAGAGAGATTCGTGTGGTGATTTTCGGAGAAAGTTAATCCCTCGCCAGTGATCAGACAGAAATTCAAAATATTAGGACGTTGACATTTGAACAGGGGGGTATTTCCCGAAAAGGTCTGTAAGGAAATCATTCCAGTGCCTATTCGGGAATCTCTATTC
This sequence comes from Hetaerina titia, assembly GCA_037158775.1. Taxonomy (NCBI): domain Eukaryota; kingdom Metazoa; phylum Arthropoda; class Insecta; order Odonata; family Calopterygidae; genus Hetaerina; species Hetaerina titia. The sequence goes on along the minus strand of CM073773.1, from coordinate 39,071,005 downwards.
CCCCTGTTTACAAATATTGAACGTGTTCACATATCTCTATCCCCCCCTTTTTATGTTCACAGCGGTGTAAAAAATCTTTTACGGCTTAAAGAAATATTATTTAATATAATCAGTTTTATATCAAATGCTGGAATTTAAAACTTTAAAGTAATGGATAAAGATTAAATGAGACTTTACCAAATACCCGGTGTCATGGCCTGCCATTCAAAGATTAAGCTGGAGTAAGTATTTATTTTGTTTTTGCTGATGATGTCGCGCTCCTAAAATTGTTTATTTTTTCAAGGGGCATATTTAATGGAACAAACATGACGATTGCGTTTGATACGTGATATATTCGTTATTGAGGTCTTCATTTTAAATTCATGAAATAATACCCCTACACCTTTGAGTGGTCTTCAGATAACGAATTTCTGGAATCGGGTTGCCACGCCAGTGGAATTACTGAGGTTCAGCTGAAACCGACTCACTAAAAAATTAAGTTCAAACAATCAATATTTACTGACATTGAGGATATCCATTTTTGGAAAAAATTAAATATTCGGAAAAAGATGCGTTTAATTTTGATTTTCAAATGACACGCCAGACGTAGAAGGTCGGGATGGAAGAGGACGCCGTTCGACGTGAAAATGTATATTTGCGGTCAGGGGTGGGTCCGTGGGGTTTCAGTGTGGCGGTGGTGCAGAACGCCTGATTGTCTACCCAACATTCCCTTTGTCCCCCTGCCTCCCCCTCACCACCAGCCCATGTGCAAGCTAACACATTTGGCATGTGCCGAATGAAAGCATAATAAAAGAAATAAACGCATATCTCACGAAAGATTTAATGCGCTCCAGTTTTGTAAGTCCTGCGCAAAGGTTAAATATTAATTAAACGGCTCGAGATGTTTTGGCTCTGTTAGTTTCAGATGGAGACGCACCGGATACGTATAAACCGCTGCCCGAGATACGAATTCAGTTTTTTTTACCACGTTTTGTTGTGGTTATAATTCCCATCGTCCAAGGACGTCCAGAGACTTCCATATACGTGTATGTCACAGGCAATCCGAACTAGCACAAATCTTTAATAATATTATCCGGCATGAGTTAACCAACCCGATTCATAATTCATCAACGCGAGGACTGCTTTGATGTGTGGGGTTGGACCCATTGCGCATTGACCCCAACGGCGTGTGAAAAGTGGTGCTGGTGTCTCCTACTCCACAGTTTCTCAAGCTGGTCCACCTACACATTATCTGCTCCTCAGAAAATAGTGCTTCCTGGGAGCCTATCAGTGCGCATTGGAGTCCTTCTGGAAGTAGTAATGCCCTACCAAATATTACATCAGAATGCTCTGACTTCGGTAATCGTAAAATACTTTATTTGATGTCTGAGTTACCCTATCTACTGAACGAATACTTTCCTTTCATATTGTTTATAATATTATTTAATTTTGTCCATTCGTAGATGATTCTAACGACTTGCGAGTATATCCAGCTAAAAACGTTGTGTATGAATTTACTCGGTGGGAATCCTCTTTGTGTATGAAAGCGTCATGTAATATCGTTCGTGCATTACAGCGACAGACCGCTACTTCAGTGCTCTCAACTAATTAACTAGCGAAACGTCCATAAATTTTCATTGCTAAAACGTTGTTATTGAATACACACACTCTGATAGTGAAGTTATCACCGAGTTTGATTTAAGGAAGGGAGGTACGAGTAGAATAATGCATGGTGTTGTCATTCATAGAATTCATTTCTCTTAATTAATGTTATGCCTTTAATTTACTCTATAGGTTCTTGCCAATTTTGTTGATCTAGACTGGAATCTATATTATTTTTATTTTTTTTTGATGATTTCTCTAAGCGTTGTTAATTTAGTTGAAAGGAGATCAGAAGGCGTGAATAGAAGAAATTATTTATGTTGTGTAATGGTACTCTTTTGGAAGCATAAGTGGATCTAGGATATTTCTAAGGGTGCGAGCTTTCTGATACTCCATCTACTTCTAATGTATTGATATATCTTCTTGTAAATATATCCTTTCAACTTTGAACAAGCCGTTATATTTTAAATATTTTGTTGCCCTATAAATCTACAATTGTTGGTACATACGATGTAACAACTATTTGGTCGTAGGTGGACGTACTTCTCCTCCTTGGATTCACTTATTGCATAAAAACAATAGTTATTTCCAAAAATGGTTTATTGAACGCTTACATCAGTGTCTTCGGATCAAATTGGCGGTGAAGAATGTATTGGTTACTTCACAAGAGGGATTATTTTTGGGAGGATCTTAATAATAGGTGCAATACGGCATGTATATTAAATATAATCGATTATAAATGTTACTGTGAGACATCTTAACCTAGTGTGGAACGGTTTTTAACTTTTTTTATGGGTCTTTGACAAGGAATCACTATGTTTAAGCTTTCACACAATATTAAAGAACTGCAATACGGCTGAGCATTCTTTTTCGTGCTGTGGAATCGGGACTGGTTAATGCATGCCTTACTGTTCGTAAATCGCCAACTCGTAAGATCATCATATCATAAATCATCATCCAAATCCGCTCAGCCTCAAATTTTATTTGAGCAGTTAAAGTGAAAATATGCGAAGTCATGGGAATTTCAAAAGAGATTTGTCTTAATAGTGGCCATTTTAGCTTTTAGTCATGTTACAATGGTAACGTATCGCATGATTTAACACTTATTTTTCGGCGTTAGCGCATAAGGGACGGTTTGACTACAATTTACATTTATTTACGAAACAACTCACTCATGCAAGTTTACTGTCACCGACGGATAACGTAAACGCTGCACATTTTTAGAGGAATATGTATTGACTAAGCGGACAATCTCCTAAAGTTATTTTAAATGACGGTAATAGCATAAGCATGAAACTATATCGTATGTTTTCGTATGTATCGCATATTATACGCATAGTGTATGGCTAATACGGTAACCCTTCTCGTTCATAATTGAGAGATCCACCCGAAAAGAAAGCTGAAATTTGGCATTATATTCTTGGATACCTGAATTATAAGTTGTGTGCCATCGTCTGTTGTCGGTGGGATTCGTGCAAATGTTTTGCTTATATTGAGTTGGCGGAACCGCTTGATTCGACGGGAAATTTAAGTAGGAAGAGACAGGGAGGGATAAGTAAGGATAAAGGTAGTGAGGGGCGGGAAAAGAGAGAGGAAGACGGAAACGGTGAGCAAGGAAGGGGAGCGAGTGGGAAGTCTTGCGTGCTCCGGTAACCTTGCGTGATAACTCTCGCCCACCGCGAGACACGTACACCAAAAAATTAAGGACATTCCACCACCTCCCCCTTGATGGGCTACCCCTAACTCCACCGCCTCAGCATAACATCTCCCAGCATGTCCTTATAGGTGGCGTGCTTTATTGCCGCTCCGAGATGGGAACCATCTATCCGGCGAAGCAATACATCCACCTCTCCATATTGGGTATCCGGTCAATTAGGGTCTTGGATATCTCGCCTGAAGGTCGAAAAAACGCCGAGGGGAAGAATTGCGATGCTTAATGTGTGTATTTTTTCTTCCGTTTTTGAATTGCATAGCGCGGCTCTGCTGGCTACGTTGCTAACCGCCATGACTAAGCTTTATTCGTAATCTTCGATAAATTCGTTTAAAGACTCGTTTACACCTTTCCTTTAGTTGATTTCATTACATAAACAGAAGTTAAATGGATAGAATCTTTTGTCAGCGAACATGTTTATGCAAAAGGAATAATTTTTTTACTCCGATATGAACACTTTAGCTCTTCTAGAAACTTAAGGCGGCAGCGGAAAAGATATAGGTAATGCATCAAACGCCTTATTTATTTTATTGGATAGAAAATACAGGTGCGGTATAATATAATTGCATGTCGGAGATGGAGAAATTAAATGATTCTCTGAAATACGAGTTATAATTAAAAACTGCTAATATGCCAATCACATGACATTGAATAAAAATACCATTGCATGAAGGGTGTTCCGTTCATTAAAGTCTAACCAGGCAGGAATCTCTTTCGTGCTGAAGAATGGATGAAAAGGAACAGAAGAACTTTGAATAAGCTGTCTATGGGTACGAAGTGGTAATTGGAGATCAGAGAGGCTGCTCTGTGGCGGGACTTGAGGAAAGCGATAAATGGTGTAAGTCGTTAGCTATCCCTTGCCATAAGTCTTTGGAATTACAACTTTATGGAGGCTGAGAGAAATTGGTTTCTATGTACCAATTTAAAATAAATATTCTTACGTGTATCTAAAAAAATATTTATCTTAAACTGGGCAGAAGTTATTGATGCTATTCATCCCCACGGTTACACCTTCATCGTTTACAATATCAAAACGATTCAGGCAACGCGCTAGCGAGATGCGATTACATATTTCATTCAAGACGTATTCACAGCATGAGAGCTGGATCTACCGACCGATGCGTGTGCTACCGATTTATCACGCAGGGAGAGGAGAGGCTTTCGCAGTAGGTACGCTGCTCGGCCAAGTCTTGCGCCTTCCAGGCTACCCCCTCGCCGTTCCAGGACGCGTGACTTTGAAATTACTTCTTCATTTCTTGGCACCGGCGTTCGGAGGGCGAGAGAAAAAAAATGGCCGTGGAGCCCCGTCGACGGCTAGAGCTGCCCGTTGCGAAGCAGACCGCTTTCCACCCCTGCGTTTAATCCACTGTTTTGCATACTCGACTTAACCTCGACTTCGCCTCTCGCTCCACGGCTGCCGGCGAAAAATGAAGGCAAAACTGTGTGTGTAGGGGAGGGTTGAATTTCTGCGGCTAGGAGAATAATATGACGTTTATGAAATGAAGGCCCGAGTGCAAGCAGCTTCGGCTCCTCCCGTTCTCCTCGGAACGGAGTCGTTGGCATACGCCCCCGCACACTCCCCGTTCATATCTCGAACCCCCGTCCCCCTCTCCCTGAGCTCACGACTAGCACGTAAAGAGACCAGCACCCCAGAGAGGAGCCATCTCCTCTCGGAGTGTTTCCGTCAGGCGATCATTCAGACTTTCTTATGACTTCGAGGCAGGGCTCAACAGCGGGATCTTCAAGGGCTTCTGGGGACGGTTGCCAACTGCGATATAGCTCCTCGGCGCATCAATTCCGGATTCCGAATCCCGGCTTCGCAGTTGGGGCACTGGAGATTCCTTATTTTCCCGTGTCTGAGCGCAAACCCCGCGGATTCGAGAATTTAAATAGGACATCGCAAATTTTTCATTGGTGGACGTCACTATGAAAATGGATGACGTACCTTACACGTCAGGGTTGTTGAGACTTGATGATGAAATCTGAGATACTTCCGTCCACCCATTCGTCTCAGAGTTTACTGCCAGTCATCTTTTCTCGTTGTCGCTCAACATTCTCCATATAAGCGTAGTCCTCACCTATGGAATTTTCTTTTATTTCGACTGTCGATACTTTTAAATAAATTAGAACACGTCCGCAATTTCGCTGAGCAGCATTGCTTGGCAACTCGGCACCGGTAATGTGATGAACAACACTCATTGCATTCGACGCTTCGCAATATCGCACGACCGTTGAGTAAAAGGCAGGAAACTTCAAAGCTGGCCACGGAAAGTGCTCCTTCCTCCCCCCTTTCCCAACTTCTCCCTCTCGGATATTTCGCCAGCATGCATTTCATTAAGCGTGGTGTTTTCCACAATCTCTGCACCCCAACAAGCCCCTCTATTTACTTCTCTCGTGTGAATTAAAAGGGAGTCGACCTCCGTGATTCCCTAAGCTCCTTCGAGGAAAAAAAATGACTCCATCGATACGGTCGGAGGCGACGAAGTGAGTGCGAAAGGGGATGAAGTGGATCCGGCAAAGTCTTAACCCGCTTATTTACTCCGGCACGCATCCCAAAAGTTTTCGTGCGATTTATTTTATTTTTTTTTCGACCTTCACCGCACCATTGTCGTTCCGGTGGCGCGGCGCAGGAAGGGGTTTATTTCGCATGCGCGGCCCCGATCGTCATCTCTTCGTTGGTGTCGCCGTCATGTCCCGTGCCTCGCGGCTCACGGTGATATAGAGGGCATCGCACCCGCTTCTCCTCCCCTCGTTCCTTCCTTACCTACGCCTTCAACCGCTCACAGAACTCTTCCTACTCCTATTTTATCTTCGCCTGCCCCCTCCCCCATCCACTTTCCTCCCTACCGTTTCCTCCTCTCGAGCGTCCGTTTCTTTTGCTTCTGGTTTCTCGGCTTAAAAAGTAGCGGCATGGCGGGGGGGGGGGAAGGGGGTGGTCGGTCGCCACCGAATGCCGTCTCGTGGCGTGGGGCCGACGTGGGAGGGTGTATCGAAGCTCTTCGTCGCGAAGCAGCGAACGTTGGGATTGGCGACGCGTCTGCTTTCCCCTTGGTCTCTCCACTCTTTCCCTCACGCCTCACCCTCCCCGTCCAATTCCTTTTTCCCTCTGCACTTCGCCACCCTTTTCCTCCCGGGGTTGGCGTAATGAAGGAGAGGGAGGTTATTGCTTCGCCGGGAGGAATTCTTAACGGGATCAGCAGGAGCGTCACATTTTTCTGCAAAATTTAAGCCGTTTTCCCTTTAATGGGCATTTTTTTCGTGTCAACAGACAATCTAAAGTGCTTCTTCCCTTAACGACTGCTTCCTCGTCTTGCGCCGCTTTAGTTTTAATTTAGTTTTATTATCAAATGTTCAAACATAAGTTATTCCGATATATTTTTTCGTGCAAAAATTATAGTGTACTTATATGTGAATTCTTTGTCAATCTCGTTAAAAAGCCGGTATGAATTCTCGTTACGTCCACGCAAAAGACTATTTATTGCTCGAATCACGCCTGGGCATGTATTAATAATTTAATTCTTTAAACGAGCGTTTAAAATTGCTTTTCTTCAAAGAGATTGAAGAATTACAACTCACATGTCTTAGGGTTATCTTAACTTATGCCTACGTGAAAGATTATTAAGGGCTGCGCGCCTTATTTATTAAATGAGGCTGAATCATACATTTTGATTCCATATGGCTACTATTTTCTCGTATGCTTTCCACACTTGTAATAAATGCCTGGATCCCTATGTTAATGCAATCCTTAATGCAATGTACTTAACATGGGTTTTGCTTTTTTGAGGATATTCAAAACTAGAAAAAAAAACGGTTGGACTAATTACATCGCTATTTTTTTAATTAATGACGTGAAGGTAGTTGGTAAATTTTATAGGTATATTTCCCATTTTAAGTTGTTTCATCTGTAAAAGGTAATATTTATAATTTATATTGAATACACATTTATGACCTACATCAAATTAGAGTACAAAAAATATTATTTATTAAAAAGGATAGAAATCAATCGGTTAATTTGGTATTGCAGCTACGCCCTTTTAAGAAAATATTAGAGATAGAGTGATTGGGTAGGTAGAAAGATATGGAATACGAAACGTGGGCGCCCTAATGTTTGTATTTGGTATTCGATCTAATCAATGTATTGGTGTCTTGCTCTAAATACCGAGTAATAATTATTTGAAAGTGAGGAAATGAGAATATTATTTTTTCCGAGGTACGAGTTGTGTTCAAAAATGAACGGGAATTTTAATTTTTCGGACAATAATATTTATTTATACTTATACATTGATGTTGTCACCTTCAAAGTAGTCCCCATTGAAGATTATGCACTTGTGCCAGCGCTTCTTCCAATCCCCGAAACACTTCTCAAACTCGATCTTTGAGATAGCCTTTAGTTCTTTCAGCGATGCGCTTTTAATGTCATCTACGGCTGTAAAACGCGGCTCTTCAAGGTTCTCTTAATTTTTGGAAATAGGAAAAAGTCACGGAGCCATATCTGGCGAATATGGAGGCTAGGGCATCGTTACAGTATTGTTTTTGGTCAAAAATTCACGAACAAGCAATGAAGTGTGAGCTGGTGCATTATCGTGGTGCAAAAGCCATTTCGAAACGTATTTTGCTGCCACGCGTTTCATGCTCAAAAAATTGGAAAAAATGTCATGAAATGATCCAATCGATATGCTTACATCATAAGAGACGTCTCTAATTGTGATTTGGCGATCGTTCATAACCATTTCTTTCACCTTTTCCACGTTTTCATCGATTGTTGATGTGCTGGGGCGTCCAGGGGCCTCCAGTTGTCATCTTCAAGGTCTTCGCGGCCTTCTTGGAAACGCTTATACAACTCGTAAACTTATGATTTACTCATAGCACACTCACCATAGGCCTTTGTTCACATTTCACACACTTTGTTACACTTTTTTTCATTTTTTACGCAAAATATGATAGAAATTCTTTGATCCATTTTTTTAACAAACGAAAATCGCCGAGCTCATTAACGTCTAACATTAGTGGCTGTCACAGACAAAGTCCACAATGAAAACAGCTGAAAGTTTTATCATACTCCAGGGTCATGTAAACCAACATAATAAAAAAAAGTTTGACAGTCGGACTCTCCAAGCCCGCGAAATGAAAAACACCCCGGTAATTTTTTAACACACCTCGTATTGTGAAGAAGGATGGTTTGTTAACAAAGATGTGTAAATTAGGGAGAACAGGTTGTTAGACCATGCAGTAGAAATTGCCAAGAATCATTTTGATTTCATGTTGAGAATTGAAAATATGTCCTCGGGACTATTTATAAAATATTCAGCTAATTAGCTAAATGATAAAGCATACGCGTCTTTCATCCGCGTTACCACTTTAAGACGGAATATTCCCTCTTGCTTCCTCCTTGTTTCTAAGGCAGAGAAGAGATAACTATTAGTACTTCAATTCTAAGATGGTTATCATACACTGCAGTGAACGCCTTCTCAGGTTGATCTTTTCTTCGCTTGACGTCGATAGGACTTCTTCCATCTCAAGTTCTACTGCTGCCCATATGGATGGAGGATTCCGCTAGCTCTAGTTTCACTCCTCGAATCTGTCCTCAGATTCTCTCCCCAATACCCAAGGGTGTTTTTTCTCTTGTTGATGATCATAATATATTCACAAAGTACTTGGCTCGTTGCATTCAGAGAGGCTTCCGGGTCCTCTCACTTTCCTGTTACTACTGTTATGTCATCTGCGAACCGGAACATGTTAATTTCTTCGCTATTTACATCGAATCTTTTGATGGCCAATCCTTGTGCTTCTTTTATTGCCCAATCTAGATGCGTATACATTGAATAGTGTTAGCGAGAGGTTGCAGCCTTCTTTAATTCCTTGGTTTATTGTAACTTATATTTTCCTTCCATTCTTCGATTGAATGGTTGTTATGTGATTACCGTATGGGTGATTGATTATTCTACTGTCGTTGTAGCCTATTTCAAGCGATTCTAGTGTCTTGAACATCATGCTCCATTCGGAGATGTCAAACGCGTCCCCTTACAGCAACTACAGAAAAAGATACACGAAAAAGATCAAGTTTGGCTAGGAAGAAAGTAATATTTCATGGAGACAGTGCACACGCCCACACACAAGTGTCTTGCCGTGGCAAAAATATGTGAATTAAACTACGACTTGTTGTGCCGCACCCACCTAATTCACCTGATTTGGCCTCTATCACTTCCCCAAACTCAAAAGTTTTCCTCGACTGGACGGAGATTTTCTTAAAAAAAAAGAACTAACAGCCGTAGTGGACGGGTATTGCAGGCCTGAAAGAATGTAATTTTCGAGATGGGATCAAGACATTGGAATATCGCTGGACCAAGTGCAGTAATGTACAGGGAGACTAAATTGAAACAAAAAAAGTTTCTCTGAGGCAAGTCCTTTATTTCTATTCCAATCCGAGATCCTTTCTAATTACCCTCACATATAGGGGTATATGAAGGCCGCAGATAAAATGTTGCTGCTTAGGTCTCGGTAACCGATGTAAGGGTTCAG